>CM076573.1:552034276-552589276 GCA_034641835.2 Pinus albicaulis | reverse complement strand
CACATACTTGGGAGGTGGTGAGAGACACCACCAAGGACATTGATGTTCATGTAGAGTTGTTTGACATCCCTCTAATCCATCATGCTAGACATGTCATTCCACTTCTACTCAAATATTTTAAGAATGTAACTGTGGCCGCTTTTGTTTATGATCGATTCATTGGAGATTGGGGCCAACTCCCCCATAATGACCGAGTCCCCATTTACTTTGAAAATAATATATATCCACAATTTGTGTTACATATGAGGCTACATTACACTAGCACTGGATCTGAGTTTTATGTAAATGGATTGGGACGTAGCTATGATTGTGTTGGGGCTCATAGGGACCCTATGCATGTAGAAACACCTTCGAGATTATATCAATGACCGCCTCTTAGCGTGATATTGTCGATGGAGCTAGAACAGATGTTGAAGCATGAAGATGAGATCGATAATACCATTGTATATAACATGTATACGACATTGGCCAATGCGCATGTCACATTGCATGGAGAGATGAGCATACCACCTTCATTTCCTCGTGACCCACTAGTTCCATTATATGATGGTTCATATATCGAGAGTATATGGAATAACAAAGTTTTGTCATATGAAAATAAGTTTCATGATACCATCAATGAAACTGGGAGGGTGCATGACCCATGTGACACAGACAAGGTACATATATATGTAACTTTTGACTCTTATCATCAAATTATACATTATTTATATTAATAAGTTCATATCATATTGCATTTATATTAATAAGTTCATAATAACATGCATACAAATCCCAACTACATGGGTGAGCTTTTGAGTTCATCTGAGGGGGAATTTTATCAACCAGAGAAGCCTCCTTTAGTGCATGTTTCTATAATTCAGTCTCCTCCACCTCCACCTCTACCTCCACCTCGTAACACTCATGTGGAGGAGATTCACTATGTACAACCATATAGACTATAAATTGAGGTAAAAAAAGTTACTCCTAAGATTTCATCATTTTTTTTTAAAGTTATATGTATGCATGCTAATTAATTTGTAGACTAATTGTAATTTTTTTCCCATTGTGTACACATGACCAGATGCAAAGTGGTGTCAATTTCGCAGTTATTTGGACCAATGAGTGGTATGTTGGGTATGGAGGCATCAGACCCCTATCCCACCTGACTTCCATTTGCACTCGACTGATCCACAAACAAAACTAATTAAATGCAAAGTTCAAAATAATTTATTTCTTGATTGTTTATTTTGTACAAATAATTTTCTAATGAATTTGAATTTGAATGTGTTATATTGTGGTATAGTATTATGGATGCTTACATTGTGTAGCGAAACTCATATAAGAGTTCTAGAAGTGATACTTTATAGAGCGGATGATGGATAATATGTACATTTTTAGGCCCATTTCATAGGGCACATTCACATGTGTTAAAAAATTTGTATATTTCAATACATGGATAGTTTATGGATGCATGCACAATATTTCAGTTTATGGATACTTATTATTTCAATTTATAAATGTTTATGCAATGTAATTTGTATGTATTTTCATATGGAAATTTTATCAATACATTCATCATTTCAGTTTATGGATGTTTATTAACCTTGTTTATGGACGTTCATAAAATTTAGTTTATGGATTTGTTAATTATTCCGCTAGTTAAAAAAACATTCTATAGTATAACTTTTATTTAAAAAGATAAAACATTTTACTTCTAGTTTCATAGAGCAAGAAAATAAGTAAAATATTAGACTATTATCCACGTCACTTTAATACTTAAAATGAACTAAAATATATCATGGTTCAATTAAAAAACACAATTAGGATAGACATAAGTTTTAAATTCAATTTTAAAATATGTCTTCACCTAGTAAATGGAAAATCATTTTTATTCATTTTTATTTCTTTTGAGGTCATCTACAGGTGTTTAGTGATAACATGATATAAGCCATATGTATTGGTATTTAATATAATAATAAAAATTAATGATATGTTTCTAGATAATTTTATATCATTTTATGAACTTTCTTAAATTTACTTGGCTATCGAAATATTTCAATCAATTCCTTATTTTAATGCCTTCCATGAAGAACATTCAAGAAGTAAAATTTTACAAAGTAACAATTTTGATTTCTAGTTTCATGGACTAAGAAAAAAAGTACTATATTACTATGATACAAGTGACTTTGAGACTTAAAAGTAACTAAAATATATCATGTACATCAATTTAATATTGAAATTGTAAAAAGTGCCTTTTAGTGCAATCAATGTATGTTAATTTAAACCGTTAATGATATGTTTTTATAATTTTGTATGTAATTTTATGAACTTTCCTAAATTTACTTGGTTATCCAATTATTTCAATCAATTCCTTATCTCAATACCTTTAATTAAGAACACTCAAGAAGTAGAATTCTACAAAATTTAACAATTTTGAATCTTTCTAATTTCATAGACTAAAAAAATAAGTAAAATATTTTTATGATGCAAGTCACTTTGATACTTAAAATGAACTAAATATATCATATATTGATTTAATATTGAGCATGGAAAGAATTACAAATTTGTAGAAAGTTTTTTTAGTGTAATAAATGTATGTTAAATTACAATGATTTTAAAAGATGTCAAGATGTGAATTGCAAATAAGTTTTATTCAATTTTATTTCTTTTGAGGTTATCTACAAGAGCTTTATATATGTGTGTCTGTGTGTGTGTGTTTCATTTTTTACAATCCAATATGAAGCATGTGTATAACTATGTTAAATTACAATGATTTTAAAAGATGTCAAGGTGTGAATTGCAAATAAGTTTTATTCAATTTTATTTCTTTTGAGGTTATCTACAAGAGCTTTATATCTGTGTGTGTGTGTGTGTGTGTGTGTGTGTTTCATTTTTTACAATCCAATATGAAGCATGTGTATAACTATTTCCATGCTTTATATCAAACTAAATTTCTATTTTACATAAAATAATATTTTAGATAGATGTCTTTCAGATTAATCACACTATATGATGTGATTAATCCGAAAGACATCTATCTAAAATATGGATCACAAAAGTCTTAAATCTAACATAAAATAATATTACATCAACTTGCTTATTAGACAGTGAAATGAATTTTATAGAACCCATTATGATATATATCTAGAATATTTCTTCCATGCACAGCATGAATACTATACATGGCATTTAATATATATATATATATATATATATATATATATCAAAAAATTTAATAAAATATAAATCTAAATCCCTCTTGATTCTAAATTTTAATTAAATTTTAGATATATGGGGTTCACATAAGAATCCTATCCCTAAAAAGAAAACCTCCTTGAATTTTGGAAAAATTTAAAAACTTAAGCACCTCAAGGAAACTAAAGCTTATATAACATATATACATCATTATGAATCTATCCTAGACCGAAGGGAAATTTTCCTCTATTCAAAATTACAGGCATTGTAAAAGTATTCCACTGTCACATTTCTTAATTACAAAATTCATATGTTGATCTCGTATACTAGATTAAATTAAACTTGAATACTATAGACTCAGCTATAGGGATTTCCATTTGGATCATCCACTCATGTTAATCATGTGTGATAAGAATGCAAGTCTCCATAATACGGTAATTATCATATTTTGTCATCTTCCATATCTTTGGTTCACCTATCTTTGTTTTGATTTCTTTGAGACTGATTCAAGCAGCTATGACTAGATGACTATATTGGAAAGCTTTATATGCAGACATAAAATATCTATAAATTATTTGACCACCTTTTTTTTTAACATTTTCAAAGAAATGACCCATGACAACCATGTCACCAATTTGGTATGTGAATTTTCCATCTTCATATGGTCACACCAACATGATTTTCACCTATGTGTATATCATCAAGTAGTAAGCTACATTATCTACATTTCCCAAGGGGAGGGTGACAACAAAAATATATCCTACAACCAAAATAAAAAATATGTATTAATTATATGTTCAAGATTTAAATTTAATGATGAAAATGGTAATGATAGATGCCACAAACCTTCCCTTACAACATCATAGACATGATCATGATCAAGTGAAATGATGGCCTCTTTATCATGCATCTATTTACATGTCATAATTGGATGAGGTCCCTTTGGATTAAGAGAGACATATTTCCATCCTTTCACATACTCATGTTTTTCACATTGATCAATTCTACATCCATAAGCACCAATGAAAAACTCACAAAAACATGTGAGTTATCTGATCTCGATTTCAAATATTTCCCCCATATCTTTAATATACAATTAGTGAAATTCCCTTGTGCCTTCTATATTATTAAAATACCAAGGGATGGATCTAATCACATCACCAAGCTCAACATTCCATAAGAACCTACATATAGGCCTAATAGATTTGTGATCTTCCTATTATAAATGGGATCTACACCAATTGACCATCTCTAGTGACAACTTGAGTCAATCTACATCATGAATCATTTGGTACTTGCCAACTACTCCTTTTACACAAGCACCTACACCATCATGCTCACCCTTTCTATGTCCCGTTTGAAAATATCTCCAAGTACATTGAATCTTTGTCTTCTTTTGTAGTCATATCAACGAATAAAACTACTTGCTGAATTGAAAGTCCTTACACAACCATCTGGCCATATCCATTGCTTTTTGAATGAAATAATTTTTTTTTTAATTATTCATAAATTAGGTCAATTGAATGTTGCGCGAACAATGTGCCACTCTCACGATCATTGCTAATGTAGAAGTTATACTCCTTAATCACATCACGTGACTCTTTAGTGTTATCCCTAACATAAACCTTCAATTTTGAATGTATTTATAAAACATGTATGAGTATGGACACTTGGTCCAAGTGACACAACCCACTCTGGATCTCTATCTAAGGAAAAAATGTGAAATTTTTGGTAAAATATACCACTGATAAGATTGTGCTTAGCTGGAATACTTTGCAAGAAAGCTTAAATTCATAAGCTTTCCACCTAGAATTTTCTGAGTGTTAGACATGTTTATAAATCTATTTCTTAAACACCCCCATGAATTCTGAAATAGGAATCTCATTCTCAACAAACTTGATCCTCCTAAGCACTAAAGTTGATGAATATGGTTGAATTCTCGCGAAATACTTATATTTCGTCCATGTGACAGTGACATCTAATATCCAAAAACATTTTGGATCAATAGGAAATTTCCTATGGAATAATGCCAAATCACCACATTCAGTGCATCTTCTCGGACCTATACATATTTTCTAATAAAAAAACTCTTTTGGATCTCTTTTTCACAATATTGATGAAAAAAAATCACACTCTTGTAGGAGGGGGGTTTCCATGAAAATTCTTGCAAAATTCCTGGAAAGTGTCATAATGAAGATGTAATTCAACGTGATGTTTTTTTCTACACGTGTCACAGATTGTGTTAGACCTAATAAAATATGGCTTCAATTTCTAAAACATCCTTTTGAGTATCTTGACATTGTAATTCCTTTCTTGAAATTCCTAAGACAATTCAACTTATGTCATTTATACAATGTGATTAGAATGATCTACATATTCACCTTTAGCTATGTGATGTCGTATGGGATGCTTTCTATTTGGAATAGCACCGGAATGGATCTCCCAAAACTCTACCACAAGTGTTGTGATTCATATTGTAAGCATGTTTTGGTAGGGTTTCATGGTGATAAGATCCCAAGAAACACCTTCATCATTTTAATTTACTCAAACCATGAATTTTGTATTTTTTAGAAATATTTTTCTCGAGACATGGGGAAATTTTGACATTTTTTGCAACTTTTTTTGTCTTGATGTACTTGGTGCAACAATCGTTGTTGTAATTTCCCTACAAGCAACTTGAAAATTAAGTTTTCTTGATTTTACAAACATAAAGAATTCTTTTTATATGTTTTGAGTGAAATTCATACATATCTTACTTTTTTTAGGATATTGGATACCCAAAAGCTTGGTGGAATGTTTTAGTTTATCATGTTTGATCAACCCATCTAGTATCTGATCTTTTAAAACAACTAAATGTTTCTCAAAATATTGTCAAATGATGTTACTAACACACTCTAATAATGTGAGTAGGGATAGGCTCCCCAAGGTCCTCTATTGTGCTTGCATCTAAATTTTCTGTAAATATTTAAGCCCTTTCCAAGCCACTGCAGCTCCTTGTTATACTTTCAACTTAAGAGGGAACAACCCATTATTCTTGTGGTTGATCAGTTTGATAGTCCACGTCTTGTTCCTCTATTTTTTGAGAAAATTGATAGCGTGCATCTTGTTGCTCTAGTGGTTGATAAACTTGATAGGGAATATATTTTTCATCATGTGATTGATCAACTTGATAGGACACATTTTTTTCATCATGTGGTTGATCAGCTTGATAGGGAACATCTTGTTTCTCATGTGGATGATCACTTTTCATCCCTGCGTAGTGGAATAAAAAAATATACTTATAATTCAATTGAATCTTAAGTATTTAATAGTGGATATAAACATGTTTATTTAATAAATCATGAAAGGTGGAAGGTAATGACATGATTGGCAGTGTATTCCCCTTGTTTTCCTTTTAATTTAGGATATTTGATGACAACTTGGTTGGCATAGGGGGCAATTTTTTATTATGGTTAATGGGATCATTTGTGAGTTTCGACAATTCTGGGAGATTTAAAGAAGTGAAAAATGGTATATTTTTTAATTTATTTATGAAGTAATGACCTTCTGTGTTGGTTTTGGTATTGGTATTGATGTATCCTACATGGTACTATTGGTTGGGGTACCTTGCGAGGTGGGGTTGGTTGGAGTACCTTATGGGGTAGTGATTATATTTCATTAAGGGTTGGTGGTGGGGGTGCCTTGAGAGGAGTTACATCCTAATAAGGTGGATCTAAGAATGGATGTGCCAAACATTGTGGCTTGGCCCTGCCTTCGGTGCCATAATGGTGAGAGACTAGGCACTCCTCTTAGTAATGGTGTGAGATCTTGCAAGTGCCTAGAGTGACGAGTAGCCCTTGGGTTCCCTATGGTTATCTAGTAAGTTTATGGGAAAATATGGTGAGGGGTATTTTATTTAGGTAAAGAAAATGAATCACATACATAAGACAAAATTAAAAATAAATTTTTAATTTCGCTTTAATTTTAATGAGTGAAACAATCACCAAAAAAGGTTTTATGAGGTTTTTCATATGAGAAAACATCTTAAAAATACCTCATGTCCTTTCGCTCAAGTAGTAACTGGGCCTTGTGGAGATTTTATAGTAGGGTAATGGGATCACATAATGAATGTCACTAGTGATGCTTCCGGTAGCCAAAAACAAACCAAGGGATGGAGAGGGTTATAGTTGGGGGTACTACGGCTACATCCCAAAAGATCTATTGATGCTTCCACCATCATGACCAAGATTACCTTAGGTCTAAGTACTCTCACACCTCAACCTATAGGGAAATATGCCTTAATATTTGGCCACTAATTTACCTACTTCTGGTTGAATCACAACTTCTGGTTTTCATTTTTGGATCCAATACCCCTACCACATGTCGGGAGACAACATGAAGGTTTGTGATAATATGACACCTAAGTCTCACACCCCTTCTCGGGTTTCTTTCCATGTACCAAAATTTTCACTGGATGATGCAATATTTTAAGCTCCCTAAAATGCAACTTTTTATTTTTCAATATGAAAAAAACCATGAAGGCTTATGTGTTTCCTACACCCACGGTTGTAACCTGAACTATAAATTATCTAGTGGCCCCTATGGGAAATTTAGTTTTTTCAGGCTAAGGTTTTTTTTAGAGAGGATTTGTTTCACTTAAGGTGTGCAACAAAATATAAGCTCAAGGAAACTAAGTACAAATATTCCGGAAAGATGATACCCTTTATAAAAAGTTTAATTGAGTTTAGTGTGTGGGGTAAATGTGTGAGCAAGTGAAATTGTGAGCATACAAAGTGTCAATTGATGTGGATATGTGGTTATCCTTTATAATTATGTTAATTACATTATATGTTATGTTTGTTCCTTGAAAGACAATAAATGATGTGTGGATGATGAGCCATTTACATCTTTCCTAATTATACTATGTGAGCATATACATATATGTAAGCTTTGGTGCTTCAAGAAAGGATTCAGATGCTACAAAAAGTTCACCACAAGTATGAAATGGAGGCAAGACCCAATTTCTTTCTTTACTAATATCAATTCTTAGTCCTGGAAATAAATTAATGAAATAAAAGTACTATAAACTAGAAAAACAAGTAAAAAAAAATTGTGGATTTAGGGATACATAGTTTGGACCTCCTACTTAAGCTAGGTGTGGTGTGAATTGAAATGAGAAGAACAAGTAAAACAGATATTTCAATTAGGGCCACTTACTTTCCTCTTACTTTTAACCTATGTTTGTGTGAAAAATTTCATTTAAATAAAATATAAGCAATTACTCTATTTGTAATGGTTAGTAAAGTAAATTGGTTAACTATAATGATGCTATGTAAAGTCTTTGAATTTCACATATAATTCCTTTACTATACGATGTGACACTTGTTCCTTGCAAAAGAAAATATTTGTGGATAATGGGTCACTTACTTTTCCAAATTATGATAGGTGAGCATATATATGGAGATTGAAAATTAGTGCTTTGAGAAACATTATATTTCCATTACCAACTAAATTGAATTACATAACTTGATTTAATTAAATTTTCCAAAAAAACATTGAAATAAACTTGCATACTTAGATACCTAAATTATATGATTTTTCTTAAAACATAATTATGGTGAATAATATATAACATATAACATGTAGTTACATTCATTTCTTCAAAAAGTTATTTTATTTTTTATTTTTTTTTAAATGTTATTTGAATTTTAGTGTTTATAATTTTTATAAATTTAGTTGATTTATATGATTATTTATTTATTATTATATTAATATATTATATAATGGTGAATTTTTATTTATTATGAAATAAAATAATGCATTAATAATGATACATTATTTTTACTTTTCTAGAATAACAATATATGTGTTAATTATTCTCTAATACTAATAATAACAAGATGCTAGTATTGGTGACTAAATCAATGGCAATCCTATCAAGCAAGTTTTTAACGAACGTCATAATTATTCGTGAAGACGATGGGCAATGGTCATTCTCATAAAATTATGATTATAAGAAGTGATTATGAAATAATTGTGATGATTTATTAAAATTAAAATAATGAAATAATGTATTTACCAAGATTATTTGTGTTTTTAAGGAAAATGTATTTCTTTCAATATAATACAGGAGAAGTGATGCTTTTTATTAATATTTTTATTATTATCTAATTTATGTATTTTTATGTATTATCTTAGTTAATGGTTAGCAATGTATTAATGATATATAGGTTAAACGTTAATAATTTAATGGATAATAGTTACAATAAGTCAAGAGTTAAGTTTTTAAAAATACTAAAAATAATAAAGGTTTATATTGGAGGTTAATTTTTAATAGAAATATGGCTAGTGAATTATATGTCAAAAATATATTAAGTATTTGTGTGAAACATTTTAAGTGGGTTATGTTTTATGTTATTAAGAACTAATAGAGGGTTAGAAGTCAATAATTTTCTTTGGTTAAATCAAATTCTTAGTTTTGTTGGGTTATCCTAAATCATTGCAATAAGAAGGTAGCTCATAATTTGCATGAATTTAAGTAGAAAATTACAATTCATAACCATTAATCACACCAAGTGATTTTTCTCCACTGTCTTCTTGTTTTTAATCATATTTCCTAATGCATGCTAATATGGAGCAGGTAATATGAGAAGTGAGACAAATTGAATTACCTGTATTTGCATGAGTTTGTTTAATTGCATAATCTTGTTATTTTCTCAATTTATTTCATCCTTTTATTATCCTTACTTTAGTTATTATTTCACTTCCTTTGTGCTTTGCATTCTCTCTCCTTTTTGATATCACAATTTCCAATTTCCCATGTTTGTTGTGAATCCTTTTGTAATATCCACATTCTATTATTTTTCGATGAATTAATGTTTGTTGTTTTTTTTCTGGGGATGTAGACTTCAAATTTTTATTTTTAATTTTTTCGGTGACAATAGGAGCGCGATCGAGTTCCTAAGTTTGTAGCTCCCTCATAAATTCCATCAATATAGATCATGCTTGGTATGTGGGGAGTTATGTTTCTAGGGGCTCGATTGAGCTATAACCTCGATCGAGCCGCTGATTAACCACATAAACGGATTCATTGAGGTTTTCTTAAACCCTCAATAAAAATATTGAACTATATATTTCTATTAATAAATCGAGCTCTTGAGGTCCTTAAAAAAATATTTAGCACATTTTCTGTAGATTTCTTTGCAACACCATTTTGTACCATGGAGGACTTATGGTAGAATTTTTCCTTAAGTCACAAATTTGATCATGTTGGATTAGTGAAGGAATTCTCTATCCAATGGCATATGATTTTGACATTTGCGAAATAATATGGCATTTTTCATATAATTTATTTTAAAAATAATTCTTGGATTCTTTTGGAAACTTTCAAAGGGGCTAAATAAAAAATCAATAACATAAAATATGCAAAACAAAAAATTTCAAAAATTACCAACCTCATAATTTACAAGTCTTCCTCAAAAAATGTAAAAAAAATGCAATTGGAATATTAATTCACCAACTTCAAAAAGTAATAAAAAATATAAATTTTCATAAAAAAATAAAGTTTTAACATGCATACCCTATTTCTCTCCGTTTAGATCATGCTTATATATATATATATATATATATATATATATATATATATATATATATATATATATATATATATATATATATATATATATATATATATATATATATATATATATATATATATATATATAATTACACCTTTAGACTAAGTTATGCTACATGAACACATGCATACCTGTTAAGATGTGTGAAAATTTTCAAGGAAAATTATTTCATGTAATGGAAGATAGACAAATTATATGAGGGTAATCTTTTTTGCTAAAAATTTCATTAGTACAACAACATAATTCTCCAAAATTTGTATTTTTAATCTGAATCAAAATTCACAGCACTTGTATGAATTTTGAGGGCTTCAATTCGATAAAAGAGTAAAATTTTGAAATTTCGTTGCCACATTTGGCCCAAAAGTGTAGTCGATATTCATGCTTTCACCTTAATTGCAAAGGAGTTTTTCTTATTTAGCAATATTAAGGCACTACAATACATTAACAGTCAAGGTATTATTATTAAATACATAATTCTTACTACATTATGAACTTAGTTGTAATGTATCCTAGTTATATTATAAGTCTCACACCCTTAAAAATTATTTGTCCTCAAAAAATGGGAAAGGAAAACAACTTTCAAAAAAATTGAGCTATCTTCTTATAAGCTTCAAATATTTGATAAGGTTGAGGACGTGAGGTGATATGATGTTTGAAGCCTCTCCAATATTTTTTTTTGCATTAGAAAAGGATCAATCGATCCAAGGTGGATTATTCTACGATGATAACATTATGGATTCAATATTCTTTATTGTTAACTTCAATGCACATAGATCCTTGGATGCTTGATATGTAATCACATCACTGATACTAGCTAGGTACCTCGGGGTACTAGTATATTAATTCTTGCACACTACAAATTCGATGATTTAGGTGTCAATGTGGTCCCTCAATAAGTTTATCCCTATTAATATTTGGCTGATTATTGTCATGGTTTACATGAATCATCATGATGACATCTAATATTATTGTATTTATTGTAATATCAACATTCTTTGACTAAATTTTTCCTTCATTAGTGGAGATCAATGGTATGTCAACCGTTACAAAATTTGTGGATGCCTTTCACCACATAATTGTTTCTTGAGCTCTAATTTTGGAAACACTTCCATTGGTAAGACTTTATTAGTCATGAAACTCTAATTTTTTGTTTTTATTCCTTATGTTGAAATTTTTATATCTGTAATTTCAACTCTCTCAGGCTCTTCCAGTAATACAACCTAATTGATAACAACATTATGTTTTTCCATGTCGATCAAGTTAATGTTAGTATCCTTATTCATGGTTTTTTATTTCTTGTTCTATGTTCCTCCTATTGTTCAATTTCTTCATTTCTACAAGTAGAGTTTTATCATGATTTCTCAAGCAAGAAATTTCTTCATCTTTAGATGATAATTTTTATAGTATTTTTAGACTTTTTTTTCTATGAGTGCATTTAATACTACTAATTTTTTGTTGCAACTCTTTAATTTGTTGTTGAAATTTATGAATTTATGTATGATATCTCTCCAATTATGTTTGATTTTGCACAATTTCTTCTTCTTTCATAATAAGAGTTTTGTTCAAAACTCTAACTTTTTCTTCTAAACCATCATAACCTTGTTGAAGTTTTTATTTTATTCCTTGTATTTTGTATATAGCCTAAATCTTCCAATGAGGGAATTTTTTCATCTTTCCTAATAGTTTATTTTAAAAATATTTGACTTCATGTTGAAAATGTTTTTTTTATCATTTAGTTACTTGATTTTTGTAATCAACTCTTAAATATACTCTTTTAGGTAAGAATTATCTCTCTCTTTTAACTGTTTATAATATTTAAGGATATCAATTTTTCATTGTGATTACATATTTCCCTCTTCTATTTATGAAGCAATTTCATGCATAACTATTAATTTTCCTAAATTAATGTCTTGAAACATTTTTTTTGATAAGGTGTTGGAATGCTATATAATTTTTATCAATATTTATGGTAAAAATACCAATATATTACAACCAAGAGTTCTCAAGGATTACATCAACTTCCTTGGCATGTAGCACAAAAAAACTACATTTTGGGGAACACCCATTGGCAGTCATTTCTAAATCATTAATGTCATCAACATAATTTTGTGTAAGATCTATTTTAACATTCTCATTCATAAGTTGTAATGTATTTCTCAATATCATGTCAATATAATTACAATTGTTAGTGAGGTCAATAACAGTGTTTACAACCTAATTTTAAATCCTCTAAAACCAGCACATGAAAATATTGTTTGGTTCCAAAACACATCCAGAGTGAATGGAAGATTCATTTCACATTTCAACATGGTGAACTTATTATTTCAATTAATAATATCTATTGACTTGCATTAAAAAACATTAATATTTTTATAATAAATCCACTTACTATTAAATCAATTTTCTCTTCTATTAAATAATAATATATTTTAGCACACAAGTTGGTACCCTTATATATGGTTTAGATTAACAACAGTTTGAATATTTTCTACATTTTTTCATGCATGAAAAAAAAAAAATTAAGAGTTGTATCAAGGTTATCCTATCACTACATTACAATCCTAGTAACATACTCTAGAAATATATTACAACACTTACTAGATTAGTGTATGCAACTCTAACATCAAAGTAAGATAATTTTTTAGAAATTTTATTAATCACTATTTTCCCATCATCCACATTTAATACATTAGATTTAATTAAATTGATGTGAAAAATTGTAACACCCCTTGACATGTAGATAAATTTGTTTACTTTACCATGAATACTCGGTAAATTTGAATTTAGTTAGATGATAAAAGGATTTTATTTTTGGTTTTTTTCTTTAGAAAAAAACAAGACAATTATGCAAAGTCAAAGGAAAACAAAGAAAGACTCCAAGAAAAGGAAAAACTGAAGTTTCCAAGCAGTTAATCAATTACTTCCCATCTTGGAGAAACTTTTTTTTTTTTTGTTTTAAAGAAGTATCTCACATGAAGGAGGTCATGAGTGGCTAGAGAGGAAAAATTAAATAAGCAAAAAGAACCTTAATAGGACAATGTGAGGGTGGTAAATGCACTACTTGAAGGAGTTATTGAGCTACTGAAAATCTAGTGGGGCTCTAGAACTAGTTCTGGGTTGGACTAAGGTATTGAGGTCACAGAAAAGTAGTTATCTGAAACTACTCTAGAAACTAAGGATGCTCAGGGGGACACTCAGACGTGATTTCCAGTCTCAAGGTTGGGAGGACAAGGAGTTTCTCTTGTTGTTTCCCTGACTGGGTATAACTTGAAACTTATAAGTAATAACTTAGTTGTCAAGTTTGTTTAATTAACTAATAGAAAATAATATCTGGAACAATTACAAATTTTATATTTCTATCTTGCATTCCTATATTTATTTTTTCCATATTAATGAAAAAGGAATAAATACAGAAGAAGTTGGATACTGTGAGTTAGAAGAAATATAGTACTTAATGCGGACTGAAGACTATTAATTGTATATTACTAATTGTGGGATAGTGTGGAAAATATGCCTTTAACACAGTAACAAGAATAATTTTACAAGAAATTAATCATATGCATGTGCTCTGTTATGTTGGGGTTGTAATAAAAACCCAAAGAAATTAATAACATTTTAGGTAATCGAGGTAAGTTCAACACATGCATAAATAGTCTCATGAGGTAATAGCTAGCAGAAAAAGGTTAGCTCCTCAGATGAGCTACACTAAGGAGCCATTAGAGAAAAAATCCTTCCCCTAATCAATATTTGGAACCAGGACTAGATAAAAGGCACTGTATTCAGAAATTGTAATCTAGATGGTAATATTCAAATGAAGCATCACATAGTATATACATGAAAAATGACAGTATACACACACACACACACACATGAACAAAAGAACTGGTTACCAACTCATGTGTGATACTATAACCCAAAAATCACATATTCATACCACTTATGAATGCGTAAAAATATACACAATAATACTATTAACAGAGGAGACCAAGAGTCGATTTCAAAAAAATTAACAGTAAACAAGCCACAATTCGATCAAATTCATATAACTATAAATCTTCAACAAAATAATATATGCACATAAAATTTTGTTTAATCCATGAAGGGTTTCGTATATATGTATATTCCTGAATTCTAAAAAAAGCACGTAGGGTTTACAATAACCCCTGTAATAATTAAAAACTTCAACGTATAACTTAAACTGGGTTTCTCTTCCTCTATGAATGATCAAAAACATTAAATAAAAACCTTCACTAGACTATTAGGATGTGGAATTAGCCAAATAATAGAGAAGGAGTCTAGAGAGACCTGGTACAACAGAACTTCAAGTGTAAGAGTCATAGTTTAACGCTGAAACCCTCTCATTTCGTAGCAAAAAAAATACATTGATAGAGGAATTTACTGCAATAATAAAACAAAGAATACAACTCTGTATTAAATTAATGAACATGAGAATGGAGATGATGGCGACCCATCCGTTACTTTGAAAAAAAATGGTTAACGGTATAATTATTACCTAAACTACCCGCTTGCCAAGGAAAATCCAACACATTGAAAAATAAAATTCATTCACTGCATTAGGGTTTAGAATAATTAACCTAAATCAAATTGAAAAGTGTTTCCCAGAAGAAATCCCAAAATAAATATTACTTGTAGAAACGAAAACCAAGAAAGTGCTCCTTGAGGTCGAGCAACCGGGGATTAAACCATGATACCATCTGCGCTTCTGGTCAATTTACAAGAAAATAAAGGAAAAATATGTAAAGTGAGGAAGGTATTCCTGAAGTATAAAAGATTATAAGGCAATTAATTTTGAAAATGTGATCTTAGTGCATAGCATAACACTAAACGAGGTTCCCGAGCATGGAGGTCGTGAAAACGATGAGGAACGAACAAAATGATACTGTTGGAGAAGGCCTAGGGTAGGAGCGGTTCCAATAACCGATGTCTGCCATACTCACCATTCATGGAGAAGCTTTCTATGTGGAAGGATTAATTTGGATTTCAAATCAATTCAAACCCATACTCTTGAAAGCTATCAGGAGGATGGTATCTAGAGAGTTATTCAAACCCTCATTAGATGAATTAACCTAGGTTATGAAGCTTGGAAGGTTGTATCATGTAGGTTTATCATTATCCAAAATTACAACGAAGGGGTATTGAAAATTAAAACTATAAATAACCTTTTTGAATTTTCAAAATTTTTTGATTGCACCATTTCATTAATACTACATGCTTTTGTCTCATCACTTCATTGTATTATGGATTTATTATTAAAAAAAATTAAGGAAATATTTTACTCTTTCTAACTCATAGATTTAATTAGGTTTACTTAATGTAAAAATTTGTGGATTTGGGGTGTTACAAGTTGTATCAGAGCCACATTACATCACTAAGTCCTATTGGGGCAATAGATTAACAAAAATGTGCATACTATGATCACAAAGGGATCATAATGTGTACAAGAATTGATGGTACACAACCAACAAGTCCAACTGTCGAGTTTGGTTTCATACCAGACTCAAGAGACAATCTGGATATGTGGGTCCAATTGGAGGGAGGCCCCCAAAATCCCACTTCCATGCTATTGGAAGTTGTACAATAGTTAAGAAATGAGATTTCTTGTCTGTGCATAAACAATGAGAGGTTAATGCGAGACCAGGAGAAGATTTTGAAAAGCCTTTCTGAGTGACAAAATCATAGAACCTTCATACCAATCTCGGGTAATGAGGATAGAGAAAAGGAGCAAAGACTTCTTGAAGGAAGTCACAGTCAGCGCTTGGAAGGGGATAAATGTGGCAATGAGGAGGAATTTGATAATGCATCAGAACACCTTAAAAATAAGAAATAAAAAACATGACTAAAAGGGGAATTCAAGAAAATTAAACCCCAAATTTTCGACAGAGAAATGGAAGAGGTTGTTGAGGAATGATTAATTAACATTAAAAAATACTTTTAAATTTAGAAATATGATGATAATCTAAAATCCATATTAACTACATATAAACATCAAGGGAAGGCCACATTGTGGTGAGAATAGGTTAAAGTTGTACATGCCATAGATGAGAGGGCAGTGACATGGGGATATTTTCATAAGAAATTTAAATAAAAATAACTAACGGAACAATTTTATGATGATAAGGAGAAGGAATTTTATGATGATAATGGGAAGGAATTTCATGAGCTCCGGCGAGAAAAACTTTCCATGGATGAATTCGTGACCAAATTCACATCTTTGATGAGGTATGTACCTTATATTCGGGAGGAGAAAGTAAAGGTACAATAGTTCATGAGCAGTCGTCCAACATTCATGAAAGAACGTTTGGAATTTGACAACCCCACAACCATGGATGAGGCCATTAGGAAGGTGCAAATATATTATCAAAAAATGAAACAAAAAGTTGAAGGTAGTAGGGATGGAATAATAAAAATTTACAAAATAAATTCATAATGAAAAGAATGTAAAAAATGGAAATGCATGGAATTTGCATAAGAATCGGCACAATAAAATTCCTTGAAGGAATCAACGGAAGCTTAAACCCAAAATTGAGGCTAAGAGAATGGAGATTTACAGTAAAATTTCCTTTGGTCAATCACAGAAACCCCCATTGTAGTGTTGGGGCTATGGGGAGCCACATTATTTCAAAATTTTCCCTCACCTTACCATAACAAAACATGTTGCTAACGTTCAAGAGGCTTCCAAATTAGGTGAGGTTGCAAGTAGCATAACTAGGATTAATGTTGTGTTGGAGGATCATCAAGTTGAATATCAACATACCATGATCGAATTTGAAGGTAAGATGCATAGCCATATTGTGTCAATTTTTATAGACTTGGGATCCATCTTAAGTTATGTGTGTCCTAAAGTTGTGGAATTGTGCCATTTACAAACTTCTAAATTTTAAAATTCCTCGCTAGTACAACTGGCCACTACGGAAAAAATAAGGGTGACAGCTAAAATTTATAATTTCCCTATTGAGATAGTATGTCAATTCATTAGTGTAAATCTAATTTTGTTACATCTAGGGGATTTTTATATTTTAACTGGAATGGAATAGTTGGAAAGCCACTGGTCAATAGTAAAATGCAAGGAAAATATTATTAGCTACCTCACCTAGGAAGGAGTTAGGAAATAAATTCAAGGGGTAAGAATATCGATATAGTTGCAACTAATTACTTCTTCTCAGTTTGGAAAATGTGTTAGAAAATAGTGCAAAATATATAAAGTACAAGTGGGTTTTATTAACTCTAAAGATAAGATTTCCTCCTTGGAAATTCTGACAATTATTCAAGACTTTACAGATGTGTTTCTGAAAGAAATTCCTAGGTTACCACCCAAGTGAGATATTTATTTTATCATAGAACTAATTTCGGGGGCTATACCTGTGTCAAAGACTTTGTACATAATGAGCATCCCCGAATTAACTAAACGTAAGATGCAGATTCAAGAATTACTTGATAAAGGTTAAATTCATTAGGGGAATTTTGAGGTCTAAAATGGGCCTCCTAAGAAAAATATATAATAAAAATAAACTTTATAATAATCAATAGGATTCAAGATGATGATGTCAAGCATGGGGGATGATGATTCACCATTTTTTAAGTAAAAGGTAAAAATATTAAAAAATAATATAATAATAAAACTACTTTTTCAACTCATATTTTCAACTTACCTCCCAACGTTTTTACTCAAATTTCGAGTGGGAGTACTCGTTGGATGAAAAATTTAATTCCTCATTCAAGGAGTACCCATGTTGCATACTTTCTATGCACCCTACTACACGAAAAATGAGAAATACATAAAAAAAACATGATTACAATCACGTTTTTTTATGTATTTCTCATTTTTCATTAGTAGGACCCATCGAAAGTATCCAACATGGGTACTCCTTGGATGTGGAATTAACATTTTCATCCAATGAGTACTCTCGATCGAAATTTGAGAAAACATATGAGTTGAAAAAGTAGTTTTTTCTTTTTTCCCTCTAAAATTTGATGATGTAATCAAATTTATTTTATTATTTTCACTATTATTTTATAATTTCCTTAGGAGGCTCATTTTAGACCTCAAAATTCCCCTAATGCACCTAAACATGTCTCCTCGGAGAGAACTTGTCTTGTTTTCTAAAAAGAAGGATGATACACTGAGATTATGTATTGATTATATGCATCTTAACAAACTAACTAATAAAAATAAATAATCCTTACCAAGAATAGACAACTTGTTTAACCAAGTCAAAGGAGCTACAATATTATCTAAAATAG
Source organism: Pinus albicaulis (assembly GCA_034641835.2). NCBI lineage: Eukaryota > Viridiplantae > Streptophyta > Pinopsida > Pinales > Pinaceae > Pinus > Pinus albicaulis. The sequence goes on along the minus strand of CM076573.1, from coordinate 552,570,221 downwards.
ACTTATGATCTGGGTATCATCACAAAAGCATAAGAGAGGAAGACATTCCTTAAACAAATTTCAGAATCCATTATGGCCATTATGAATTTGTAGTTTTACCATGAGGTCTTATCAATGCTCCAACAACCTTCATGAGTCTCATGAACAAAGTGTTTCACCCTTAACTTGATAAATTTGTCCTAATATTTAGTGATGACATTCTTATATACTCCAAGAGCCTTGAACAACATAAGAGTAATTTGCAAATAGTTTTGAAAACCTTACGAGAGCACCAACTATACGCTAAGTATAGTAATTGTGATTTATTTAAGGATCGGATCTAATATTTAGGACATGTAATTTATGTCGAGGGAATAGCCATAGATCTAGATAATATTAAAACTATCATGGAATGTTTAGTTCCTTCTAATTCCACTGACATACAATATTTTATGGGTCTAGCAGGATAGTATCGTCGGTTTATTGAAGGATTTTCCATAATATCTTATGCTCCCACTTCCTTTCAAAAGAAAGAGAAAGATTTCAAGTGTATTGCTGATTGCCAGCATAGTTTTGAGCTATTAAAACATTTATTAACCAGAAAAAAGACAAGACAGAAGAGCACAAGAAGAGATATTATGCCTATGATCTAGAACTGATTTTAGTTGTACATGATTTAAAAGTATGGAGGAATTATCTTCTAGGAAATAAATTTGTGTTAATGATCAATCATAGTATCCTAACCAATTTCTTTAAACAACCTAGTCTAAATGGACTACAGGCTAGGTGGATAACTTTCTTAAGTGAATTTGATTTTGACATTAAACATTTAAAAGGAAAGGAGAATTGTGTAGCAGATGCCTCGAGTAGGAAATTTCACCATATATATGAAATCTCCTATAGTCAAGTTGAATGTAATTTTTCATATTTTATTAGAGAAGTAGCGAGAAAGGACCCCGAATATTTATCTTTTGGGAATAAAATTAAAAATACTATCAATTTGGAACAAAAATCAAATTACGGCTTGAATAATGATAATTTATTGAATTTTAAGTGAAGGATTCATATTCCCAACCAAAAATTTAATATAATACTAATATTAGATGAATTCCATAAAATACCTTATGTTTCACACCCAAGATACCAAAAATTGTTCTCTACTATTAAAAAGAACTATTTTTAGCCTGGAATGAGAAACGATATTACAAAGTATTTAACCAAATGTCTACAGTGCCATCAAGTTAAGGCTTGACATCAGCATCCTACTGGATTTATTCATCCATTACCCATTCCTGAATGGAAATGGGAAGTAATTACTTTGGAATTTATAATGGTATTGTATAAAATTAAGAAAAAAACAACTCTATTATGGTGGTAGTAGATAAGTTGAGTAAAGCGGTCCATTTTATTCATGTCCAATCTACATACAGGACTGTACAAGTTGCAGTTGTATTTATGCGAGAAATTTTTAGGATACATTGAATTCCCAAGAACATGATCTTTGATAAAGATATTAAATTTACATTAGCCTTATGGAAGATCCTCTTTAAAATCTTGGGGATTTAGGTCCATTTTAGCACTACATACCATCCGCAGACCGATGGGAAAACAAAGTGAGTAAATCAAGTGTTGGAAGATATGTTGCCAATGTATGTGATGCAACAACAAAATAAATGGGAGGATTATCTTCACTTAGTGGAGTTTGCATATAATAACAGCTATTGAAAATCACTAAAAATGATTCCTTTTGAAGTTTCATATGGAATAAGGTGAAAAACACCCATGATATGGAACAATCCATGAGATAAATTAATGTTAGGACCTGATATGTTGGCTAAGATGGAGGTTACTATGACACAAGTTTGAAATAATGTGAAAGCTGCTCGAGGCAAGAATAATAGTTATGCCGACAAGAAAAGGACATATAAAGAGTTTTAGGTAGGAGATCATGTGTATGTTCGAGTAAAACCAAATAAGAGCACTCTACAATGCAAAGGATGTGCAAATCAAGATCCTAAATACTGTGGGGCCTTCGAGATCCTAGAAAGGATTGGACCCATTACATATAAGATTGCGGTACCAAGCTACATATGGGTGCACAATGTGTTCCACGTTTCATTATTAAAAAGGTATGTGTATGATTCTAGACATATAATTAATTGGTAGGAGGTGCAGGTAAAAAAATAATTAATATATATATATATATATATATATATATATATATATATATATATATATATATATATATATATATATATATATATATATATATATATATATATATATATATATATATATATATTCATTCTTTTTATGATTAATAATGAAAATTTTCCGTTGATAGTTTGTTATGTTTAATATACGTTCATAAGTCACGATTGATGTGTGATGTGTAACAAGTAGAACCAAACAGAGAATTCTTGGTAGAGCCCCTATGTATTCCCGATTGGAGAGAAACAACACTACAAAGGTGAGCTATCACCCAGGTTAAAGTGTAGTGGAGGCATTTTGGCCCGGAAGAGGTCACCTCAGAGGATGAAAGCGTGATGAGGGAATTATATCTCAACTTGTTCCAAGAACATGAATAAACACTCAGGATGGTATTTCTCTCAAGGTGTGGGAGATGTAAGACCCCTAGGCATGTAGATAACATTTGTTTAATTTACTATGTATACTCAGTAAATTTGAATTTAGTTAGATGATAAAAGCCATTTAGTTTTTGTTCTATTCGTAAAAATAAAATAGAAAATAATATATTTATGCAAATTCAAAGGGAAACAAAGAAATACTCCAAGAAAAGGAAAAAATAAATTTTCCAGGTAGTTAATCAGTTACTCCCCATCTTGGAAAAACTTAAAAAAAAAAAGTATCTTAGATGAAGGGGGCCACCAGTGGCTAGGGAGGAAAAAGGAAATACGTAGAAAGAACCTGAACAGGATGTTTTCAAGGTGGTAAATGCACTGCTTGAAGGAGTTTCTAAGCTGGTGAAAATAAAGTGGGACTCTAGAACTGGTTATGGGCTCGACTAAGATCATAAGGTCACAAAAACGTAGTTTTCTGAAACTACTTTGGAAACTAAGGAGGCTCGGGGGAGACTCAGAAATGATTTCCAGTCCCACAGTTTGGATGACAAGGAGTCTGTTTGTTTGTTTCCCTCACTGATTATAAGTTTAAACATATAAGTAATACATTAGTTGTCAATTTTTTTTAATTAGCTAATAGCAATTAAACTTTGAACTAATTACAAAGTTTATGTTTCTATATTGCATTCCTATATTTCTTTCTGTGATATTAATGGCAGGAATAAATACAAAAGAAGTTGCATACTATGAGTCAAAAGAAATTTTGTACTTAATGCATGTAGAAATTAGATTGAATATTGTTCATTGTATATTACTAATTATGGGCTAGTGTGGAAAATACATCTTTAACACAATAACAAGAACCAGGACTGGCTAGAAGGCCCTGTAGTCACAAATTGTAATCCATATGGTGATATTCAAACGAAGCATCACAACTATATATATGAAAATTGAAATTATATATATAGCAGGAACAAAAGAACTGGTTACCAACTCAAGTGCGAGACTATAACCCAAAAATCACATACTCATGCCATTTATGGATGCGTAAAAATATAAAAAATAATACTATTAACAGAGGAGACTAAGGGTAAATTTATAAATCATTAACAGTAAATAAGCCACAGTTCAGGCAAATTCATGGAACCATAAATATTCAACAAAATCATGTATGAACATAAATTTTTTGTTTAACCCGTGAAGGGTTTTGTATATATGTATATTCCCGAATTCTAAATAAACCGCATAGGGTTTACAATAATCCCTAAAATAATTAAAAACTTTAGCATATAGCTTTAACTGGGTTTCTCTTCCTCTACGAATGTTATAAATCATTAACTAAAAACCCTCGCTAGACTATTGTGGAATTAGCCACATAATAGAGAAGGAGTCCAGAGAGACTTGGTGCAACAGAAGTTCAAAAGTAAGCATCCTAGTTTGATGTTGAAACCCTCTCATTAAGTAGAAAAACAAGGACACTTACAGAGGAATTTACCTGAAAGAATAAAAAAATAACACAGCCAAGGATTAAATTAATGAACATGATAATGGAGGTGACGACAACCCATCTGTTACTTAAGAAAAGGTTAATGTTATAACTACCTTAAACAACCTACTTTTTAAGGAAAATCTGTCACACTGAAAAATACAATTCGATCACTCCATTAGGGTTTAGAATAATAACCCTAAATAAAATAGAAGAATGTGACCCAGAAGAAATCCCAAAAGACTTATTACCTGTAGTGATGGAAACTCGGAAAGTGCTCCTTGAGGTCAAGCAACAAGTGATTAAAACATGATACCATCTGTGCTTCCAGTCAATTTATAAGAAAATAAAGGAAAACTCTGTAAAGTGAGGAAGGGATTCCATAAGTATACATAATTGTAAGGCAATTACAGTTGAAAATGTGAGCTTACTGCATATCATAACTCCAAATCATGTTCTTGAGCATGGAGGTCGCAATAGGGGCGAGGAAGCAATAGAATGAGACTGTCAGTAAAGGCCTAGGGTAGGAGAAGGTCCACTAACTAATTCCTGTCATCCTCATTGTTCATGGTTTGGCTTGCTACGTGGAATACAAGCATTAATTTGGATGTCAAATCAATTCAAACCCGAACCGTTGATAGCTAGCAGGAGGACAATCTTCGTAGAGTTCTTTGAACCCTTCTTAGACATTAGTTAACCCAGGTTATAAATTTTGGAAGGTCATATCATATAGGTTTACCATTAGCCAAAGTTCCAACGAAGTGGTATGGAAAATTAAACATGTAATTAACCTTTATGACTTCTCAAAAATTTTTGATTGCCAATAGTTGTTTTATTATGAGGTTGTTCTTAGTGACACTATAGAGAGACTCATTGTCATCACTGTTGATATTTTGATGATGCAAGGTTTATTTCCAGTCATCATGGGTCGAAATTTGTAGTGTATCACGTGTTGCAGATGATCATATCATCATGGATTTGATGCAACTTGCAGTGTGTCATATCTAGGGTTCTCTCTATGTAGCATGCGAAAGGGGCCAAGGAGTCGGTTCCTTCTTCCTAAAATTCCCGAGGTAACATCTGCTACTCACTTTTCCTCTGCTATTGGATAGAAGAACTGAAACCATGGTTACCCTCTAGTGATATCGACTAATGCATGTAGAAACTATGAAGTTTCCAAAGCAGTGGCTAAATCCCACACAAAAAAAAAATCCTCCACATCTCATCTAGGTAACCTGCACCGATAAACGAAAGTTACTTGAACCACCAATGGTCAAATGCTCAGGAAATTATTGACATCGGCCTTATACGACAACTTCTTCCAAGTCTTACAAGGCTTATGAACGTAGTGGAATTCACTCATGGTCAAATTTGTGGAAGATTCATGAAATATGACCCATTCTCCATTGTAGAAAACCTCTAACCTATCATTTCTCTTATTTTTCAAGTCACTCGATCTTCTTAACCTTCCTGAAACCAATAATTTGGAGAGTGAATTTTTGGCATTTCCATTCTTTTCTTGGGAAGTGGTAGAACCATAGAGTCTGGGAATGATCATAATACTATACCAAACTACTTTTACGGTTCAACATGTTGAATGGAATGGTACATGTGATGAAAAAAAGAAAGATCAAATTGTTACAAACAAGATTCATTCTGGATATTGCTTGATTGGTCAAGAACACAAATGGTTGGAAGGTAATTACCCTGTTAGGTTTGAACGCTCAATGGAGATTGTTAGGCGGGACTCATGCAAGTCCTCCCTTGCATGAAGTACACATGCATATCATTTTATTTTATTTTTTTATTTTTTCAATTATGATTTTATCATTTTACCAATCGAATATTGTAGTTTCCATATCATGTTGATTTATTGACATCAGTGATTTGTGAAAAAGAAATGGATTTTGATAGGACCTTCCTTTTGAATTTTGAAATGATTTTTTTCATTAAAGCCAAGTTTTTTTCTTTCTTCGATTTGTAGATAAACCCTCTTCTCAGAATCTGGATGATCTAAAAAAAATGTTATTTCTATAACAACAACATCAACAAAAATGGATGACGATGTAGAAAGAAAAACCTACACAAAAACAACATCAACAACAATGGATGGTGATGTAGAAGCAACAAGAACTCATGCAAATGCAGCAACAACCATTCCATAGTCAATAAATGTCAGGCGATGAGATTAAGACGTACTGGGTCAGAAAATTGCAATACTAGATGGATGAAAATGATGCACTTTCTTGTTTTACTAGTAATTGTGAGCTAGGCAGGAAAAATACTTATTTGTTAATCCAAGAAAAAAATAGAACACAAGAAACCACATTGTATAAACATCGAGGTCACGATTTTTCATGCTCAAATACAATTTCATTCCTCTACAACAATGCTTCTTGGTTTTATAAAAAAAAACCCTATTGTGAAGATTGTAGAATAGGGGTTTTGAAAAACCTCAAGTCAAGTGTTTTTTTATGTTCTCTTGTTGTGTATATATTTTCCAAGATTTTACAGATTTGCACTTGTTGAATTTTTACATATACTCAAATATTTTCCTTGTATCCACTTTTTCGAACCTGTATTGGATAGGGTTCAACTTTGGATTAATAGATTTCCTATAGAAATCTCTCTCAACCATGGATGGAATTTAATTGGATAGCATGCTATAGGTTTTATAAACTCAACGTCTATGGACTTAATCTTAGGAAACAATTTAGATTAGTCAAAATTAATCTATGTATCATTTTATTCTACTTAGTTATTTCTTTCAATTGATATGTTTTAGATTTAAACTTTCAACATATTCACACTCATTCCTGCATCTTCCATCACTTCCATTATCATACATATTTTGCATCATTTTTTTTCTGAGTTAACATATTTTTTGAGAATATGTATAATCCTTATTTGGAAATAATAAAATCCATTAGAAAGAGCATATTTTAAAAATAGGTTGTTGGCACAATATGGATTGATGGTTGAAAACATGGTTCCATCAACTAAAAGGAATAAACCTAAACACCACTCTATCGTAGATTCATCGAAACAATAAAACATGGGACTAGCGAGGACAAACAATTTTAATTCCCTCTTCAACATTTCTGGTTTTCATGCTAATGAAGAGAGGAACTGGCATGTCAGTGCCTGAAATCCGCAACAATCAGAACGATAAAACAAGAGACTAGCGAGGACAGGAAATTTTGATTCCCTTTCTGGAATTTCTGGTGTTCATGTTAATAAAGAGAGGAATTGGCATGCCAATGCCTGAAATCGATAAAAAATTGTTGATAGAGTATGTTGGGACAAAAATGGAACCAAAGCTCCAAGAAAAATTCCCCATAATTCTCAGTTGATGTCTTTGGAATAAAAAAAATATGCCCAAGGCCACAACCATGGGGACTTCACTCAATGAACCTCTTGCATATCATGTGCAATCATATCATATTAAACAATACCCTTAATTTGAGGACGTATTGGAAAATACCTCTAAAAATCACATTATTTAACCCCCTGCCAATATAAACCCAATACACCTTCCCAATTTAAAAAGCGCCTACTTTCACTATATATTGTAGGTATCCATTTTTTCATTAACATTTTTTATACCCCTTTATATTTTTTCATTAACTTTGAGCTCCATATTTTATACCTTTCAATATGAAAACCCTTTACCCCCTATATATCCCCCAATATATTATGTCATTTTTTCCTCATTATATATCCCCCAATATGAACCCACGTGTTGTGGTATTTCTCCCCCAGGTAAGCCCCCATGGCCACAACACCACACACCAAACCTACCCTAGCACCGAGGGAAACCATTATTCGGTCTCAACAACTCTTAATAGTTGAATGATTGCAGTTAAAAAATTAGTCCCAATTTATATCAAAACTTGCACAAGGTCATGAGTTTCACATAATAGTGTTTCAATTAAAAATCTGCCCAGATAGGAGATTGGTTTGTTCCCTTAAAAAAGGTTTCAAGCCAAGCTTCAAGCTTCACGTAAAGATATGATGTGTGGAGGCACATAAAATATATGCATTAATTGGTTGTATATGAATTCAATCCCAACCATTTACCTTTATAGATGACAAAATATTTCGAGAGCTAGTTGAATGAATTTATCACGTCAACTTCCAATATATAATGGTTTCAGAGATCATGAATCCTGATATCATTTTTATTTCCATAGATTTGAAGCTAGTATACACTATTATTTTACGTGAAGATGAATGCATGTTTCAACTAGGAATTTTGGTATCCATTTTATCCCCATATATTCGAAACTATAGATAACTTCAAACTAGTAACTACTACTATATGACAAGATTTTAGGTTTCACAATATTTTTTTCATAAACCACATATATGGGAAAATGTAGGTGCCTATAGCTTTCTTCTATATTATCTTATTCTTAGACATGATGTGACAAAGGTTATTAACAAAATTCTTAAGTCGTGGGTCTGTGAAAAAATCCAAATTGGACAAGTTTAAAATTCCATTCATTTTTTAATAGAAAAATAGACTAATTTGTCTAATGCTAAAATTTATTGATTCTATCTCAAGAATCTTGTTGTTTCTGTTAAAATTATTTATAATAAGAAAATTGGCTAACCACAAGGTTACTACTTCGTGGAACTTGATTCTCATACAGCTGCGGAAATAATTTTACAGAATTTCCATGGCACAACCATGCTAGAATTTCTATGGGGCACCCATGCCTAATCCTCAACAACATTTTAGGTTGAATTGGGTTACTTTTGAAGTTGGTTATAGATTTACAGAACCATGAACTGGATATTACATATTTTTTAGAGACTTGGGTCCTGAGCTGACTAATATTATGTTTCAAGAAACTTTCTAAAGTCTATACTCATATGTTAAAGGTGCAAAAGTTGTAATAGATGCAAATACAGGTCACACCAAACATTATGTGTTTGTCAGATTTGGTGATGAGAATGAGAATAACCAAGCTATGCCTAAAACAAATGGTCTTTATTACTCTTCGACACCTATGCATATTAATGAAGCTACACCAATGAAGTCCTTGGGATATCAATAACCTTATTCCATAAGAAGTATGCTTTTTAAGGATGGTGGATTATCCATACGTTATTTTATTAGTAGTTTTACAAATTGTTTGATAGGTGACTTTACATTTACATATGCCATGTAACTCAATTTTGGGAAGATAATTCCGCCAACCTTGCCTATATTAATGATTACATGTATCCTTTAGAATCTCCATCAATTATTCATCTCTCTTCATGGAAATTGATTGTGCAATGCATACATTTCACCATTTTGTTGTTGGCTAGTTAATAATTTTATTTTCAAACTTTATTTAACTCAAAGCTCCATCTACAACTAATGTAGGAGTGATTTTCTCCTACATTTTTCCATGAGTGTTCAAATCACAGTGGAAGTATACATGCTAACAAGTGTTAATAGTTTCTCCATAAAAGTTTTTAAATCCTTGAAATCCTAAGAGATCAAGAATTGTCACTTTGACGAGCTTTCTACTGAATAACTACTTGAAGATAAGTTAAGAGTGGTTTCATTCAATGGTTTTACATAATAATTTCTTCATATTTTTTTCCTTTGCTCTTGAAAATCGACAAGTTTGAATGCAATTATGAGTTCTTGAACACTTATGAAACTTATTTTGTATCAAATTAGGATGCCAAGAGGCTTGTCCACTTAGGGGCCTAGAAAAAAACTCGAAAAAAATGCACCTTAATTAGTGGTATTCCCAATAAGGTTAGTTTTTGTGATTACACATCTAAACTAAATTCTCTATTTGATAAATTTGTAGGTATTTTCCTACTGCTACAAACAAGTCATTATTTTATGCTACATGCTTTCTTAGTCACAACAGTTCTTCCTAATTTTTAAGCAATCTTTAAGCCATATTTCTCATTTTTTGTTTGTGAGCATAGGAATCTTGTTCCATTAAGTATTTTTCTTTGCAATTTTAGCATAATAGAAACAAAATATATTTCCTATCTTGTGACAGTTCATTGTACCATTCTTTTCCATATTCTTTGCTCAATTTCCTTTATTGAATTTCGCAAATTATCATCTCCTTTTAGATACACTAGAAAGAAAATGGTATTTTATTAAGGTAGATTAAATTTATGCTCCATGATTTCTTAGTCACAATATTTCTTCCTATGTTTTATTCAGCAATTATGCCAGAATAACATAGCTATCTTATTCAATTAAATATGGTAGTTCTTAATTTCAATAGAATAGAAGATAAACATATTTCCTAGCTTGGGGCAATCCATAATATTTTCTCAATCTCCTATTGAATAGTCCAAATTAGTAGCTCCTTTTAGCTACACTAGAAATCTAAGGGTCCTTGAAATGTGTTGAAAAGTAATGGACACACAAGTCTAGGATTCACAATCTGTATTAGACAAGTCTGGAATGGATTAAATTTAAGTACAACTGATGCTTTTTGGAGTGGGTGTAGTGAAAGGGTATGGTCGACGCCTCTTTGGAGTATTGATTTGCATGGGAAGATAAATGGTACTAAGGAAATTTTTGAAATAAGATTTCATCACTTGAGGAAGTACCTTAACTCTTAAAATATTTTCCCAAATGGTTTTGATGGAAATGAGGGTGCATGGATGTCTGGATTAAAAATTATTGTTCTGAAACAATGGAGGAAGGAAAATCTGACCAAAGTTTACAGGACATGGCTATATATGGTAGCTTTTATTTATGTTTTAAACAGAATGTTCTAAAGAAGCACTTGAACAAGTCTATGAATTGTACTGCGTGGTGTTTCATGTTCACAAGTTGAAGTACATTGATTTCTAAATACCTACTAATGTTTTTTTTTCCCTATTCCACAACAACATAAGTATAATATTCCATGGATATTTGTGACATTTCCTGCAAGTCTAATTACATTCAACAATATGACCCATTTCCTCGAAGACCGTTGGCTTTCAATTGGTTTAGGGCATGACTTTGGTATTGATCAACTGATATAGGAAAATATCTCGTTTTGCAATATAATGGAAACCTGAAGCCATGGTTAGAGATAGGTATTAATAAATATGAGACATATTGGGCCAAATATTTAAAACAAGAGGGTCAATCCATGCTTGAGTGCAATGTAAATGGATGATGTCTTGATATATTTATGTGAAAAATATCTTTAAGTGATAAAGATTTGTGAAGGCATAGCAGTGTATGATGTCATGGAATGGATCGACGTGGTTTTGAAAAAGCCTTATAGGAAGCAAGCATGGGATGTGTATTGGCTCGTGGGCTAAACATTTGAAACAAAATTATTCTTTTATTCAAGATTGCAATATCATTTAGTAGAGGCTTCCAGTTCTAGAAGCTATTCCAATTCATGAATCGTGTCCTTTCAAGCTCCTAAGGTTTTGAATCTTATTGAATCTATGATTACGCTATTGTTAATTTTCTCATATTTTCCTACTTATAGGTAGCTTATACAATATAGATGATAGAGGAGAATCGTAATTTTAAGTGACTCAATACATACACTGATTAATTATTTGACTCTTTTTCTACTCAAAATAGGCTCAAAGACTACAGGGTAACTTATGACATGCATAATTAAAAAGGCTAATCATTAGCTTACTTTCCTGTAAATTGAATATTTTGTAATAGCTAGCAACCTTTTGTGTCCTCCTAAAAAGTCACAATTCTTTTTCTCATAGAAAAGGTGTTGTTGCTATACATGTTACTCTAATTGGTTAAATTGGTTTAAGGTTTGTTACTTCTCATAATGATGTTAATGTTTTATGGGCATAAAACCAAGGTGGTTGTTAGCAGGTTTCACATTCTTGACTTGCATGCAAAGAGATTCAAAATGCATATTTTGATGAATTTGAAGTTAGTAAATACAAAACTTAATCTCAAAAATGATTTTCAATTTAGTGTCTATTAGCATAGCTCTTTCGTAGAGATTTTGGTTAAGGGGTCAAAAAAATTCCTAAAATCACTATCAATGTGTCCTTTGCACCCTCCGATGCAAATTCTAGTACTACTGGCTTTTGGCTCATCACTATACTGTATTGTGAATTTATTATTAAAAAAAATTAAAGAATATTTTACTCTTTATAACTCATAAATTTACTCAAACTTACTTAATGTAAAAGTTTGTGAGTTTGAAGTGTTACAACAACCAAATAATAAGTCATTTTTATTCGATACTATTTAATAAACAACAACACATAATTGTGACCATAATAAATATTATATTGTGAATTGGTGATTTCTCAAAAAAAAACATATTAATTCTCAACATAAATATATATCCGTTATTATCATGTGCAAACAATAGGATGGCATATTTTGTGGAGCATAGAGGGAATCTTATGCTAAATATTAAAAAGCATCTATTAAGATAATAAATTATCCCCATTAAGATAATAAATTATCCCCATTATGAGTGGGAATTTGAGTTAGCTCGGGAATGTCATTACCCAATTGAAAAGTAGCTATACTATTTCTTTTTATGACTATCAAAACCAAAAACAACGTGAATCTTCTTATCTTTGTATTCTTAAGATAATCATATTTAATGTAGCGTAAATTTCTTGCGGTCCAAAACATTAAGAACCATGAGCTATTTCACACCATACAATGCTGCAACAAATATTTTAAAACTAGACATGGAATGCATGAGTGTAATGTTTGTGGACATGGAAGATAATTAATAACTGAAACTATAAATATGTTAAATGAAACTTTGTTGCTATTGGCATGGCTTTATATTCACATCTTTTTCCTAAAAAAATCTTGCTAGAATGTTTGTATTTAGATGGCTAAATGGATCCGATTTTTAATGTAATTTTCACTTTTTTTTTTTAATGTAATTTTCACTGTGAAGTGTGTGTTAATTTTTCAAGTTTTTGTGGCCATTTCTCATACTTTGTAATTAGAGTGATGAGAACGGAGGAGAAATATACCAACAAACTTATAAAGGGAAAAAAGTTACTCGGAAAACTACAAATATAGTATTGAATATATCACTACTATAGATCTTTAACCATAAAAGTTATTAGGGAAATTGCAAAGATAGAACCATTATATCACAGCTTTTTATCTTTAGCAAGGAAGCTATTGGGCAATTAAACAAGAAATTTAATTTTACTACATGCATACCAAAATGTTTGAAAACGAACAATTTATTACATCACCATAGTTATAGTTATAAATTGCTATAGTTATAAGCAATTTATGAAAGAAATAATATAGAACAAATAATTTAGTGAACAAAGAAGTTCAAGCTACAATATAGTATAAGTGTGAGCGGATGTGTAAATAAAAATAAAAAATAAAAATTTTATTGTAAATATAAAAATAATGTAGACTATAATTTAAAAAAAGTTAATATGTTGTAAAGTAATTAGAAATAAAAAAAAAATGTGTGAATGAGATTTTTAAATGCTATAATTTTCATAAAAAATTCAACAAAACATTTGAATAAATTATTTGAAGATCTATATTAACTAATTTATGTCGATATCAACTTCATATATATTTATATATAGAAAAAAAATTAAACAATGAAAAATAATATTATGTTTTTCATTTAAAAAAAAATTCACTTAAATAAATTTGATCCTTCCAAACTCATGTTAAATTAATATTCAAGATAAATCTATACTAATATATAAAAAAGTATTACATTATAAAAACATCTCTTACCCCATTTAAAAATAAGATAAAACAATACAAAAATTAATATACATTAAAAACTTCAAAGTGTAATTAGTGACCAAAATAGTTTGGCAAGTCATGCCTTCTCATTCATTAATTTTCTAAGGGAGAAAAGAAAAATTCATTTTGTCACTATGTTCATCTTATACAAAATGAGGAAGGGGGAGAGTAACTAGTTTTCTCTATTCATTTCCCCGTTTTGGTTATTGAACTATCCTATCAAATTGTCAAGTAGAAAGGCTGTTCGAGATGAAAGCCAAATTATCTTATCAAAATAGTTTGCTCTATGTTGCATCTCTACAACGAGATGAAGAGTCAGAAGTAGCAGAGAGAAAGCACGAAGATGCTTGTGAACCCCACTGTACATAGCTACAAGTGGACGAAGATTTGATGATACCAGCAACATGGTTTGCTGACGAAGATATGATGAATCCAGCAACAGAGCTTGTTGATGATGGTTTGATGATTCCAACAACAGAGCTTGTTGATGATGTTTTTATGATTCCAGCAACACAGCTTGCTGATGATATGGTGATTTTAGCAACAGAGCTTGCTGATGAGGATATGATGAATCCAACAACAGATTTTGCTGATGATATGGTAAATCCAGAGACTAATATTGTAGATACAAAATTTGATCAAGATTTATTGGCTAATGTTGACTGGTTGTAGATGATGCACTAAAAATATGATATCAACATGATGATATTTGGTGAGATAATCCCACTTCAGTCGGTGGAAGGCAACCTGTTTGCAACAGCAAAGGCTAGTAAAGAAAAGACAGAGACAGAAACAGAGATAAAGATAGTCTGCAAAGGGAAAGCAGAAACAGAGAAAGATGCAGAGAAGGAAGTGCAACAACATAAAGCCCTCATTGCAGATTAGAAGGAAGAAATAGAGAAAGAAGTAGAGACAGAAGAAAAGAAAGTTTCTTTCAAAGGGAAAGTAGAAACAAAGACAGAGGAAGAAGCAGATAAGGAAACAAAACTGGAGAAAGCTCTCATTACAGACTTTTTTCTTTGTTTTTGACTATATACTTCCCATCAACATTTAATAGTTTATAGAATAGAAAATAATGTTCGCCAATATATACAACCCAACCACATTAGTCATTAATTATTATATAGTTTGAGAAATGAGAGCTTGACTCGTGACCTACTATTCTCACTCAATCCACACACGACCGTGATAAAGTTCATTACGCTGATTCCAATGGGCATACTTTATTGGCCAGAAATCACACCTGATTAGGTGTTGTTCTCTCCATCGTTGTTTCTACCATATTGCAAACCCTATCATGGCCAAAAATTGTCTTTTTCTGAGGTAATTTAAGATCTGAAAACACGTTTGATGGAAGATTCGAAGAATGTACAGGATGCTTGGATTATATGCGTGGATCCTAGGATTCGACTAATCTAGGGTTCCTAGTTTATATTTTATAATGGCATTGTCTATTTAGGGCACAATCTAGTTTGTATTTTATAATGGCATTGTCTATGAGGTTATAATTTTGTTCATGAAATTTTCAGATTTTTTTTTTTTTTAATTTAATACTAAGAGTGTTTCAGTCTTCTTTTTTTTTATGATGGAATTTGATTCAGCACCATCAAGAATTTCTTAGGTACCCAAAATCTTGATGTTTGATCGGTGTAGCATGGATTACCAAAAATTTCTTTCTGTTAAAATTTCTATTGTTCGGTAGTAATCACATGCAAAAGAACGAGGTCGTAGCGTTTCGAACCAACCAGTGTGGTTCATCATCGAGGACAAATTTACATGTTCTTGCATGTGATTACTACGAAAAATTTCTACAAATTTACATTATGGATCACGAAGCTTAGATTCCAATATTTTCTATTGTTCTTTGGGAAAAATTGTGGCCTTATGAGACTAAATATTTTATAATTGAGATAGGTCACACAAGTCCTTGTTTTTAAATGCGTGTATTATTGAGATAGATTTTAGAGCTTTCTTGGTGCTAATGATATGAAAAGGTGAAGGATCCCTATAGCTAAGGCACAACTAAGGACCACAAGAAATTTTGGGATTAGTTCATGTTCACTTTATTTATGTAATTACGCTCACGAATCCAATCATGAATTATAACAGTAATTACAGTCTCAAATAATGGATCAAATAAATGAATGATGGAGATAGGAGGATTATGTTCTCAAGTCACTCATGCTTTTAGAAAATATTTCAGAAATAATGGCCATAGGAGTTGAGAGGTCAAGAGCCATTGTATCCATTAGTGTATTCATCAGATTCAACTCGCTTGTCAACTACACCAATTGCCCGATCAACACCTATCCTTTCACCCATCAGCTTCCTGCATCAAAGAAAGTGAAGATCCACACTATTAGATTTTCTCTTTAGACTTATTATTGGAAGTCCAACCAGTTATTCATCTCTTTGGAATGAAGGAAAATCATTCCCTCTTTGGACCTCAAGGAAGGATATTGTATGCTACCCTCTCTTCTAACTTTATAACCAACAAGGATGGATGACATCTTCGAGATAGATACATGTGTACAAATGATGTATGAGGGATTGAAAGTGCTTATGGGAACCATTTACGAGACAATTTATGGATCAATTTGAGGAGAGGGGTGGAGTCAATCAACCAAACAGAGATGTGTTTCTTATTTAAGTCATGAATTATATATGAGATTATGTTATTTAACTTAATTGTGAGTGAAGGGAAGGAAGGTGATGTTAATCGATTCTAACTAGATCTGACACCACCACTACCACTGGGGCTTGGGATTCCTTGAGCTATGGTAGGTAAATGAAGAACTAGACTGGGTTGTTTCCCTACCTTAATCTATTTCTTGAGCATATGAAGGATAGGCAGCCTTGGATCGAGATCATGTCGGTAACTAGAGATAGCATAAAGAGAAGCCATAAATCATTCAAATGAGTAGTTTTGCTTCACTACCTGACTTAGTCGCATTGAGATGGGGGTAATCCTTTGAAGGACTAGAAAATACATTCATGTAACACCCTCTTTCCACATCTACCCAAGTAACTGGACAACTGAGGTAAACATGTGACGAGAGGCTACTAATATGAGATTCAACATCCTAGATGACCTTAAGGAAGTGGAACAGATGGAAACACCCAAAACACACCTTACACTATATCATTGACATCCCCAGGAGGTAACCCAACCTTCCAGGGCCTTGTTCCCTGAGAGAGAACTGATTTTTAGCCACTTAGAGGCTAAGTCGTGGCCTTGTAAGGGAAATTTAGCGACTATAGGACCTATAGCCATGGACTAGCCTTGTAAAGGTAGCATGTAAGGCCCAAAAAATGAATTTCCTACCTATAGCTCTGGGATTTGTGCCACATTTTCAGCCCATGAGCCTAGGTCACTACTTATAACTTCCTATAACTTCAGGAGAGGGTAGATAACATTATAAAAAACATATGGAAGCAATCACACCAATCAGAACTCATCCAACCCCACCCAGCCATGATAGGCATTTTGTCAAACATGTCACAAACATACCATCTATAGGTATAAACAACAAATTTAAACAAAGGGATCTCTTCCTTATTTGAGAATGGCTAGGAAGCATTTCTCCCCTACATCATAAGTTGTCATACAATAAATTTTACCATAGGTACACGGGATAATCATTTACAGGCAAAAACAGTAATAGAGCCATACATCATCACTAATCGAATACATGCTCATAACTATAAAATTAAAACAGAAATACCATGAATACGATAGCAATGAAACCCATACATAAACTACTATATTTGCATACTGAATGCCAGAGAAATGATATCTTCGTTACTGAATGTAAAAACTAGCCGGAGATTAGACTTCCACATTCCACCTGATCATAGATTGTCTGAGCCAAGTCTCACTTCATCCAATCACCCCTGTGCCATATTCCAAGCATGAATGTGGGACTTAATCAAACACATCAATCACAATCAATCTAGGGTTTCCAAAGGCCAAACCGCCTCAACCCTTAGCCAGTCATTCCACCTCACGGTCGAACATCGCAATCATCATGGATTGGTCTTTATCCAAGTTTCTCGAGGGCTCTAGAGCATTTGTTTCAACCTGAGCTTCTAGGACTATTAACTCAACCCCAACTGTTATAGTTCTTTCAGAGCATTTCTACAACTAGGGCTTCTATGTCTAGTAACTCAACCCACCTAGGGCTTCTAGAGCGTTTGTCCAACCAAGGATTCCAGAACTAGTAACTCAACCCACAATTATCCACTGGACTTCCAGAGCATTTGTCCAACCAAGGCTTCCAGGAACTAATAACTCAACCCAACAGCTAAAGGAATCATGAGAACCAACCAGAAAACAATCAATGGAAATAAGCCCACCATTCCATGGTTGTCTAGGAAATGGGAAGGCTAGGAAATCCACATGCATCCACCATGCATGCCAAAGCCAATGAGGAAAACATATATGCAACTTGGTACCTGAAATCAAATCCTGATATAGATGCTAATATCGATGTCCACCTATGCTTTCCTGCTCTTTATTTGTCTTCTTGCTCCAAATCACCAAAATATCCACACTCTCCAAGAGTGAATCAAGAAAACTCTAAATATCCAAGAGTATGAGAGAGAGAGAGAGAGAGAATAATAAGAGAGAGCCAAAAATGAACTAAAAAATGTTACCAACTAATTCCCATAAGCCTTTTTATAGAATAGTCCTCTATTGTCTTCATTTTCCATTATTTTCCTTCAATTTCCTCCTCACATGCAACCTGTGACCTTTTACCTCCCTTTTCTCCTAATTTCCTTTATTTTCATAAATAATTATGCAAAGAATATTTTTTGCCCCTTTAATGGCTTAGCCATAGCCTTTTCCAATTTCCTTAGCCATAATAAATCAAGTGAGCACCCCCTGGGATGTTTTTCCTAGCATTCATCTTGGAATACATGTCCCATTAATAGTAGTTATTATTTTAACTTTATTACATGATTTTTTTCACCAGGGTTGTTACAGAATCCTTCCCCTTGGGCCACACCATCCTCTGTGTTCAATCACACATATACCTCAGCAACATTGTTGAAAAGCAACCCATACTACCCATGGATATTTATAACATAGCTCGATGCAGTATTTATAATGATTGCCCTACTGAAAGCAAACCAACATGACAAAAATAACAACATGACACCATACTATTTATTGGAGCTTTATAACATAGCTCATGGTGGTATTTATATCTATATACATATGTACATACATCCATCCATCACATCAAAACATATGACAAAACATTTTCAAAGCACATGCTAAACACAAACCAACATCACACCAAAACTGCTTTGCCTCAATGGGAAAACATGGATACGTATCCCACATTTGATCTGCCATCTCCTGTGTAGTTTCAACAGGCCTAAAGTTCTTCCATTTCACTTTAACTTTCTCTATTTTTCAATTCTAGAGCATGAGCATATTTTTCTGCAAAACACACTACGTTTCTGATTGAACTCTCCTTCTACTTCCACCTACAATAAAGACCATTCAATAACCTTATCATCATCTTTAACATATTTCTTAAGCAACGATATATGAAAAACATCATGGAATTTCATTGTGGAAGGCAGTGAAAGTCGATAAGCCACTGGTCTAATCCTCTCAATTATCCTGAAGGGTACATAAAACCTTGTTGCTATCTTGGCACACAATCCAATCTGCAAGGAGATATTCTTGGGCTTGATACGTGAGCACTCCTGATCCCCAACTTGAAATTCTTTGAACAACCTGTTCCTATTTGCATAACTCTTCTTCCTATATTGAGATGTTTTCAGGTTCTTCTTGATCACCTGCATTTCTTGTTCCATGATTTCCAACATCTTTGGTCCAACGAGTACCCTGTTAACTGGATCACTCCAAAAAATAAGAGTGTTACAACTCTGCCCATACAGTCCTTCAAATGGACTCATCCTCAATTACTCCTGATATCAGTTGTTGTAGGAAAACTCTACCAGTGGAAGATACTCTTCCCACTTATGTTGTTGATGCATCACATACATCCTCAACATATCCTTTAATATCATGTTGACCCTCTCAATCTATCCATCTGTCTGCAGATGATAAGTTGTGTTGAAGGCCAAATCGGTGCCAAAACGTACAAAAAACTCCTTGTAAAACCTGGAAGTGAAATTTGCATCCATGTCAGACACAATATTCTTCATAACAGCATGCAATATGACTATGTCTCTGATAAACACCTATGCTACGTCACTAGCTAAGTATGTAGTCTTCACCAGTATGAAATGTGAAACCTTTGTTAAACTATCCTCAACAACCATAATGGAATCATTTTGTCTAGTTGTTGTTGGAAATGTTGTCATTGATGGCAAAAGAATTGGCAAAGAAGGAGCA
This sequence comes from Pinus albicaulis, assembly GCA_034641835.2. NCBI lineage: Eukaryota > Viridiplantae > Streptophyta > Pinopsida > Pinales > Pinaceae > Pinus > Pinus albicaulis. The sequence continues at coordinate 552,550,086 of CM076573.1, read as the reverse complement.
TCAGAAACAGTAACTAGGAATAGACAAAAGAAAAGTAGCAGAGAACAAAGGTCAGCAGAGATGAAAAGAGAAAGAGTGCATTTACACAGAGCAGTATTAGTCAAGGAGAAAATTGAATTCAGTAGGAAGGATATTTGAGTCCCTGTGGAATTAATTCATATGTATGCATCCTGATGGAGGATAATTGAAATCCGTGATAAGTAAGAAACCCTATGAGGGGATTAATGGTGCTCTGTATGTAGTTAGAGGAAACGATGCTAATACGATCAACTGTGTATCCCAAACTGGTAGACAGTGGAACTATATATATATTCGTTGAGTATAAGACTGAAGGAAATGTGAATCCCTGCAACCAACACAGAACCAACATGGAACTCGGTGACTGAATTATGTGAGTATAGGCCATCGAAATTTCATTGGAACAACACTTTGGAATTACGAACGGAACCTAGAAGGGAAGTGGTGGACCTTAACAAAAGGAAGCGCTACGGAACCTGGAGTAGAAGGGCGGAACCACGAAGGAGGAACAGTACAAGCGGTTTCCAGTTTTCATCGCACCGCTTTCGACAGGCAAGCAGTATTCAAGAGGTTGGGAGTGATTCCATAGAACGGGAAACACGCGTCCCTGTACGACTCCACAAAACCACTTGTCACTGCATGCCATCGCGCATTATTGTTCGACCCAGGATGCTCAGTGATATTGTTGAGCACCGTCGATCTGGAGGGAAGCCATCGGACGGTGGTCGTATGAGGAAGATGCGTGAAGGTTAACCAAAGTGCGGCATGCCATCGCGCGTTATTGTTCGACCCAGGATGCCCAGCGATATTGTTGAGCACCGTCGATCTGGAGGGAAGCCATCGGACAGTGGTCATATGAGGAAGATGCGCGAAGGTTAACCAAAGTAGGGCGGCCATTGCACGTTATTGTTTGCGGGTCTTCACCGAGTGATATCCGTCCGATCAAATGAGGCGGTGCAACGTGATAACAACCTTTGATTAGAGACGACTGTTAACGTTGGGGCCCATACCCGCGGACATAACTAGCACATCAGATATCGAGACAAGTGCCTTCGCAGTTGACCGAGTTGAATGTGGGGACAACAAGTGCAGGGACACTAGCCAAAAAATTTCATTCGTACCTTGAGAGCCCCCGCAGTGATGCAATACACTGAGTTGGTCATAGTTGTCTTCCACGTCGAATGGAGACGACCAATTGGGGCCCATACTCATGTATTGAGGTTTGCGGGTTTAACCAAGGTTGTTTAAATTAAATATAAATTATGATGAAAAGCGATCGGACCATCATTTTGTATGTTATTCCAAAGATGGTGGAATGAATAAACCTGGGGGTCGACATATGAAAGTCATTACTAAATGAATTTGATTATGAGAAGTTGTTTGGGGTTTGGGTAGACCCCACTGGATTATCTAATTGATCCCGTCTAGGAATACCATCAGCGGTTTGGTGGTTTTGACTCATGGTTTTAATAAAGGAAAAAACTATATAAGGAGAGGAGGATTATAGTACAAGGCGTGCATGTAGAGGGGTTGATAACGAATAAATATCTTAAGAGATATCTGCATGATTGAACTCTGATAGATCTGAATCTATGATGCACCTGTTGATATGATGAAGGTTCAAGATCTCTAGATCTAGAAATGATGAATCTCTAGGAAGATCTGCAAAAGAATTGATGAACACCTGCTGCAAGTCTAATGTACAAATTGAAGAAATTTGGTGGATCTGAGGGTTGAAGTCTTCAGTATGAGAGTGGAAGTTTTCTGCCAGTAGAAGCTGGTGTTAAAATCAGGGGGTTGGAGCTCCCTTCCATTATTGACTAGAGAACAAGAGAAGGTTGTAGCCTTCTACAGGTGGGTGCCTGCGTGCTGGTATAAGTCTGCGCCAGCACTAAAATTGTAAGAAGTTTTCTTTATAATAAATATTGAAGATAGAGACGATAGCAGCGGTGGTTTTCTCCCAAATTGGGTTTCCACCTTAAATACTAGTGTTCATGTGTGTTTCTTATGTGTGATGGTTCATTCTGTTGTTACTTTACATGCTTACTGCCTACTAATCTTCTGATGAATGAATGATGCAATAATTTATGTAAAGAATTAAATGCATAAAAATATTTATGATAAAAAGTTTTCAGTCAGCTCTAAATAATGATTCACCCCCCCCCTCTCAGTATTTTTCCCAAAAATTGGTATCAGAGCAGGTCCTTCTGAAAAGCTTAGCCGCTAGAAGGAAGATCGATCAAGATGAGCAATCAAGATGGAATGGCATCTATCAGGCCTCCGCTCTTCAACGGAAACAATTTAATCTTCTGGAAAACAAGGATGAGATCGTATCTCTAGTCTCTGGGTGCAGACGTATGGGCTATTGTTGAAGGAGGATATCAATATCCAGTCGCAGTACGAACAGATCCAACGGAAAGAAAGAATTACGAAACAAATGCAAAAGCGGTCAATGCTCTATTGGGAAGTCTAACTAAATCAGAATTTGTCAAAGTCATGCTGTTGAATACAGCAAAGACCATATGGGAAAAAATCATTCTAAGTTATGAAGGTGATGCAAAGGTAAAAAGTGCTAAACTCCAAACTCTCAGAGTTCAATATGAGAATCTAAAAATGCATAATGAGGAGAGCATTGCCAATTTCTTTTTACGTCTCGATGATATTGTAAATCATATGAGAAATATAGGAGAAACAATAACCGAATCTACTTTTGTTGAGAAAGTTTTAAGATCACTAACGACAAAATTTGAGTCAAAAGTTGCTGCTCTTGAAGAAAAACAAGATCTTCAAAATCTTACTGTGGTGCAACTTCATGGCATACTAACTGCATATGAAATGAGAAGAGGAGGACCATCTGAAGTCAAAGAAGCCATCTTTAGAGCTTCTACAAAAGGGAAAGAAGTACAAGAAACAGAAGGATCAGGGTATATCTCAGAAGAAGATGAGGTAAATTTTGTAAAGAAACTCCAACTTGGTACAGGACGGTTTAGAGGTAAGCTTCCTTTCAAATGTTTTTCTTGTGGAAGAGTTGGTCATTATGCTGCTAAGTGTCCTCACAAAGAAACACATGAAAAAGGAAAGGAAGTAGCAAGAAGGAATAAAAATTGGTTTAGCACTAGAAAAAGTTACTATACTCATGAAGACAGTGATGGGTTATCTGACAGTGAGGAAGAATGTGAACAAGATCTTAGACTTCTTATGGCATTTGAAAAGGAATCTACAAAAGAAAAAGATACTTTTATGGATGCTTTAGAGGACAATTATTTTCTTGATGAATTCAATCAACTCAAAATATGCTTAGAAGAAAGTAAAATATCCATAGAAACTCTAAAAAATCAGCTTGAAGAAAAAGAGAAACACAATGAGAAATTAGAATGTGAAATAGTAAGTCTAAGAAAAGAAATTGAGAAAGTGAAGACTTTGAATCTTAGATTTGCTAAAGGATCTGAAACCTTAGATGAGATTATCAAGGTACAACGTTCTCCTTTTATAAAGATAGGTCTTGGATATATCGGAGAATCTTCTCAGAATTCAACACCAAACTATCTAAAAGCAGCTACAGCCAGTATACAACATTCTGCCACTCAGCAAGGGAATACAGAATCTTCACAGGTAAAGCATGACCAGCTCAATTCAAAGAATACTAACAAGAATACCTTTCAAAGAAACACCAACCAACAGGTAAATTCAAGTAGAAGATTTCATGATCGCAGAAAATTCTTCTTCAATGGACAATGTTTCTCATGTCACAATTTTGGTCATAAAGCTATTCAATGTGTTGCATACAAAACCATTATGACAAGAGAAGCAAGAAAGAAAAGGAGGGATATTGGAACAAAGAAGAATACCTATAACAACTTTTCTCCTCTTCAAAATGAAGTTGAATGTGCTTATTGCAATAACTTTGGCCATGAAGAATCTGAATGCAGGAGCAAAATCCAGCCAAAAGAGAAATTTCCTTCAAGCTCCAAAGTGTGGAAAAAGAAGGAATTACAGGTTGAAAATTGTGGCATAGCTTTATTTACAGAAGGTGAAGAAAATCAATGGTACATTGAAAGTGGATGCTCTAAACACATGACAGGTGACAAAAACAAACTTCTTGCATATAGTGCTCTAGAAAAAGAGAAGAATGTTACATTTGGAAATGATACTCCTGTTGTTATTAAGGGAAAAGGGTTTGTTTTTCTAAAAGAAAAGGTGAAATCCAATAATGTCATGTATGTAGATGGATTAAAGCATAACCTGTTAAGTGTAAGTCAAATGTGTGATCAAGGAACTGAAGTTGTCTTTAGTTCAAAAGAATGTGTGGTACGTGATCTTGATACAGGTAAAACAATTATAAAAGGAAACATAACTCCAAGCAATCTGTATGTATTGAAGAACTACAAAGAAAAATTTTACTTGAGTAAATCTTCAGAAAACTGGCTATGGCATAGAAGGTTGGGGCATCTGAGCTTCTCTCAAATCAACAAATCAAGCAGACTTAAAGTTGTTCGTGATCTTCCCAATATTACTCTACCTGAAAGTATCATATGCAAATCTTACCAATTTGGTAAGCAAACCAGAGTGCAATTTAATGCCGAGGAAGGATCATCAAGTAAGCCTCTGAAACTCATTCATACTGACATATGTGGACCTGTGAGGAAAAATTCACCACGTGGTGAACAATACTATATCTTATTTATTGATGATTTCTCTAGAATGTGTTGGATTGGGTTGATTAAACACAAATATGAAGCATTTGAGAAATTTCAGATCTTCAAAGCAATGGTTGAAAATGAATTAGATCTAAAAATCAAGTGTCTTAGATCTGATCGAGGAGGATAATATACATCAGATGAATTCCTTGAATTTTGTGAACAACATGGTATAAAAAGACAATTTTCGGTAGCAGGTACTCCACAACAAAATGGAGTAGCAGAAAGAATGAATAGAACAGTTCAACAAATGGCTAGAGCTATGCTTGATGATTCCGGAACACCTGACACATTTTGGGGAGAAGCAGCACATACAGCGGTAAATATTCTTAACAAGGAACATGTTCGTGTAAATAGTGATAAAACTCCATATGAACTATGGTATGGTAATCCTCCCATTGTGAAGCATTTTAGAGTTTTTGGAAGAAAATGCTTTATCAAAAATAATGATGAAAAACTTGGCAAGTTTGAACCCAGAGTAGATGAAGGAATATTTCTTGGTTACTCCTCTAGGAGTAGGGCATATAAATGTTACAATAAAAGACTTCGGAAGATTGTTGAATGTATTGATGTTGTTATTGATGAGTCTCCTACAGCTCCAAAAGAAGAAAAACAAACAACAAATGAAGATGATGATGACATATATCCTTCCACATCTAATAGGAATGATATAGATAGTGAACCCAATGAAGAACCCGAAGATGATTTATCTGAAAAAGCTCCATCCAGATATGTTCAAAAGAATCATCCAGAATCTCAAATTTTGGGAGAAAATGGATCAGGTGTACAAACAAGAAGGACCCTTGTGGGTTCTTCTAGCTATCTGGCATTTCTATCCTCTGTTGAACCAAAAAATGTCAATCAAGCCAGCAAAGATGAATGTTGGATTCAAGCCATGAATGAAGAGCTTGATCAAATTGAAAAGAATCACACTTGGGAATTAGTACCAAGACCTCATGAAAAAAATGTCATTGGAACTAAATGGATATTCAAAAATAAGTTAAATGAGAATGGGGATGTTATAAGAAATAAAGCTAGACTTGTTTGCAAGGGGTATGCTCAACAAGAAGGTATATATTTTGAAGAAACTTTTGCCCCTGTAGCTAGACTTGAAGCCATAAGAATGTTTCTTGCTTTTTCAAGCTTCCAACAAATCAAAGTTTATCAAATGGATGTTAAATCTGATTTTCTCAATGGTGATATAGAAGAAGAAATTTATATAGAACAACCAGAAGGATTCATTTTCGGGAATGATGAAAAACTTGTTTGTAAACTTAAAAAGGCTCTATATGGTCTCAAACAAGCTCCAAGGGCATGGTACTATCGTCTTGACAAATATCTTCATCAACAAGGATTTTCTAAGGGGTCTGCTAATAACAACTTATACACAAAAACTAAAAATAATAAACTATTGATCGTGGTTGTATATGTTGATGATATCATTTTTGGATGTAATGAAGAGTCTATGAGTCAGAAATTTTCTTCTGATATGCAGCAAGAATTTGAAATGTATTTACTTGGAGAACTAACATTCTTTCTTGGCTTTCAAGTGCAACAAGCAACAGATGGCATATTCTTATCACAGGAAAAATATCTTAAGAAAATATTGAAGAAGTATGGCATGGAAGATTGCAAACCTGTAAGTACACCAATGATAACCGGATGTAATCTCAATTCTAATGATGATTCCCCCACGATGAATCAACCATAATACATATCTATGATAGGAATTCTACTGCATCTCACTGGGACAAGACCAGACATTATGCATGTAGTTGGAATTGTTGGACGATTCCAAGCTAATCCAAGAGAGTCTCACCTTCAGGCTGTGAAAAAAAATTCAAATATCTACAAGGAACTCAAGACTTTGGACTATGGTATCCAAAGAATGCTGATCTTACTCTTCATGCTTACACTGATGCAGATTGGGCTGGAAATGTTGATGATTGGAAAAGCACTAGTGGTGGTGCATTCTATATGGGGACTCGGTTAGTATCTTGGTTCAGCAAGAAGCAAAGCTCTATTGCCTTATCTATAGCAGAAGCAGAATATGTGGCTGCCACATCATGTTGCACTCAACTTCTTTGGATGATGCAAACCTTACAAGACATTCAAATCAAATGTTCACTTCCTATTTCCATTATGTGTGATAATACAAGTGCCATCAGTATCTCAAAGAATCCTGTTATGCATTCCAAGACCAAGCACATTCCCATCAAGTATCACTTCTTACGTGAACAAGTGCTTGAACAAAAGGTGAAGTTAGAGTATGTTCCCTCCAAAGAACAAGTTGCTGATATATTTACCAAACCTTTACCTAGGGAAGCATTCGAATATCTCAGACAGAAGCTGGGAGTAGTCTCTGCCATGCAGAAGATCAGAGTTTCTTAAATTCAGAAGATTAAATTGGATATGCTCCTCTTGAAAGTGTTTAGGATGCACAGGCTAAGGGGGAGCATTGGTCATGTGGAAAGGATGCATTATTCACACTCTAATTATTTGTTGTAGTCTGATCTCATGCTTGAGAATTTTTTATCTTGATTGTATAAATCTTGAAAAAGTAGCATGATCTCAGGGGGAGCATGGTATTTTTGGTACAAAGGATCTTGATCTATTCTTTGCCATTGATGTCAAAGGGGGAGGAAAAGCAAAAAAGGGGGCTTCTATAAGACAAACAGAGGAAGAGTAATTCCATCAATGACAAAGGGGGAGATTGTTGGAAATGTTGTCATTGATGGTAAAAGAATTGGAAAAGAAGGAGCATCAGAAACAATAACTAGGAACAGAGAAAAGAAATGTAGCAGAGAACAAAGGTTAGCAGAGAAGAACAGAGAAAGAGTGCATTTACACAGAGCAGTATCAGTCAAGGAGCAAATTGAATTCAGTAGGAAGGATATTTGAGTCCCTGTGGAATTAATTCATATGTATGCATCCTGATGGAGGATAATTGAAATCCGTGATAATTAAGAAACCCTACGAGGGGATTAATGGTACTTTGCATTTAGTTAGAGGAAACGATGCTAATACGGTCAACTGTGTATCCCAAACTGGTAGACAATGGAGCTATATATATATATTCGTTGAGTATAATACTGAAGGAATTGTGAATCCCTGCAACCAACACGGAACCAACACGGAACTCGGTGACTAAATTATGTGAGTATAGGTCGTCAAAATTTCGTTGGAACAACACTTCGGAATTACGAATAGAACCTGGAAGGGAAGTGGTGGATCTTAACAAAAGGAAGCACGATGGAACCTGGAGTAGAAGGGCGGAACCACGAAGGAGGAACAGTACAAGCGGTTTTCGGTTTTCATCGCACCGCTTTCGATGGGCAAGCGTTATTCAAGAGGTTGGGAGCGATTCCATAGAACGGGCAACACATGTCCCTGTACGACTCCACAAAACCGCTTGTCACTGTGCGCCATCGCGCGTTATTGTTCGACCCAAGATGCCCAGCGATATTGTTGAGCATCGTCGATCTGGAGGGAAGCCATCGGACGGTGGTCGTATGAGGAAGAAGCGCGAAGGTTAACCAAAGTACAGCGCGCCATCGCGCATTATTGTTCGACCCAGGATGCCCAGCGATATTGTTGAGCACCGTTGATCTGGAGGGAAGCCATCGGATAGTGGTCGTATGAGGAAGATGCGCGAAGGTTAACCAAAGTACAGTGGCCATCGTGCGTTATTTTTCGCATGTCTTCCCCGAGCAATATCCGTCCAATCAAATGAGGCGGCGCGACGTGATAACAACCGTCGATTGGAGACGACCGTTAACGTTGGGGCCAATACCTGCAGACACAACTAGCGCACCGGATATCAAGACAAGTGCCTCTGCAGTTGACCGAGTTGACTGCGGGGACAACAAGTGCGGGGGCACTAGCCAAAAATTTTCATCCATACCTTGAGAGCCTTTGCAGTGACGCAAGACGCTGAGTTGGTCACAGATGTCTTCCACGTCGAATGGAGACGACCGATTAGGGCCCATACACATGTATTGAGGTTTGCGAGTTTAACCAAGGTTGTTTAAATTAAATATAAATTATGATGAAAAGAGATTGGGCCATCATTTTGTATGTTATTCCAAAGATGGTGGAACGAATAAACCTGGGGGTCGACATATGAAGGTCATTACTAAAAGAATTTGATTATGAGAAGTTTTTTGGGGTTTGGGTAGACCCCGTTGGATTATCTAATTGATCCCATCCAGGAATACCATCAGCGGTTTGGTGGTTTTGCCTCATGGTTTTAATAAATTCAAAAACTATATAAGGAGAGGAGGATTATAGTACAAGGCGTGCATGTAGAGGGGTTGATAACGAATAAATCTATTAAGATATATCTGCATGATTTAACTCTGATAGATCTGAATATACGATGCATCTGTTGATATGATGAAGGTTCAAGATATCTAGATCTAGAAATGATGAATCTCTAGGAAGATCTGCAAAAGAATTGATGAAGACCTGCTGCAAGTCTGATGTACAAATTGAAGAAATTTGGTGGATTTGAGGGTTGAAGCCTTCAGTATGAGAGTGGAATTTTTCTGCCAGTAGAAGTTGGTGTTAAAATCAAGGGGTTGGAGCTCCCTTCTAGTATTGACTAGAGAACGAGAGAAGGTTGTAGCCTTCTGCAGGTGGGTGCTTGCGTGCTGGTATTAGTCTGTGCCAGCACTAAAATTGTAAGAAGTTTTCTTTATAATAAATATTGAAGATAGAGACGACAGCAGCGGTTGTTTTCTCCCAAATTGGGTTTCCACCTTAAATATTGGTGTTCATGTGTGTTGCTTATGTGTGATGGTTCATTCGGTTGTGTTGAAGCCTAAAAAATCTCTGCTTCAAACATTGGGGGAAAACCACCCGGTCGGGACCTTAAGACAGCTCCTTTTCCGTTTGGGATGGTGGCTCCGACTGGATTTAAAGGACCAGTTTCCTTATAACTAAATGGATTGAATTGGATGGGTGAAAATGGGACTAAATTAACAGAAAATAAAACTATCTAATCTAAACTAAATACTGATAAAGGAATTCTAATTTTAACCCGGGTGATTATATGTGAATACAACTTAGGATTGTTTCAATCTAATAATAACCATGGAAATGTATTATTAGTTAAATTGAAATGTGTAGAAACGAATAAAGATAACTCTGTTTAATAAATTAAACAGAGTTATATTAGCATATTGCATTCATCATTATATACCATTCATATATGCCTATAAATGATAACATTCCAATTATACTCAGAAATGATAATATAAAAAGGAAATATTATGAAAATCAAATATATAAATGATAGCAAATTCTTCAAATGAATACCATATAACAGAGAAAATCAACAGTGAACAGATAAAAATACCTCATTCATCTTGCAGACTGTCAAACGAAATGTGATACTCTGATCTAGTAACTCCGATGTAAAATTAAATCCAAAGGCACAAAAATGCAGCACTTCAAAGATAATTTTGAGCACAAAAATCACCAGATGTGATCTTTCATATAAATATAATAAGGAATGAAGAACAGAAATGTTAGCTCCAAATCCCAAAAATATTACAACTTCCGATCCCTCTCTAAATGCATGAGAGGGATTTAAATAATAAATTACATAACAAAATCCTAATACTACTGCTACAATCTATCAAATTAAAACTAAAATGCTATCTTGAATGAAAACTGATTCATTGTTTTTCTCCCTCGCTTGATGAAGCCAAGTTGCAAATGTTCAACATATCTCGGAGTCTTGGTGGATGACTCATCTCAGAATGCAACTGTCCAGCGTAGGTGGCATCAGAAAATTCTGGAATTAGACAATCGACAGCGTTTGATAGAAGTTTGATAGCTGTCTGTTGATTGTTTGGCTTGATCAAATGAGTCCACATACTATCCCAGGATATCGTTTGAAGTTTGCCGATTTGTTGAGTTTTCCTTTCCATTTCTTCTCTCCACCTGTCTTCAGTTTCTTTTATTTTTGGCAAACTGCCAGGAACACAGTCTGAAATGAGATTAATTGAGTATAAGCTGTCATTTATGAATTGCGTGAGATTATTCATTATATTTCTGGCCCTTGATATTGCTCTATCGGCTTTCATTAATTGATGTTCCCATTTTGTAAACAAGATTTCTTTGTGTTTTTCCTCTATCCTAGGAAGATTTGCTTCTTTTCCCTTTTCTGTATCCTGCCAGTTGAGAAACTCAGAAATCTTTTCATCGGCATCATCTATTTCTTGTCTAAGAGTTATGATATTTTGGATCAAAGATGAAGTAATATCACAAAAAGGTTCTGCTTGTGACAGTTTTGAGCAAAATTCAATTAACTGCTGAGTCAATAGTTTATTAGCCTCAAGGGCTTCTGATTTGAATTCATTTAACTTTGGGCAATCTTTAAACTTATCCAAAGTTGCTTGAAATTCCTTTTCTTGAATCATTTTTGCATTTTCCTCATTTTGTAAAAGACTCTGTAACTTAGAAATTTCTTCATTTAGCTGCTTTTGTTTGCCTAAAAGCTTTTCATCAACCTTCTTCTTTTCTTCAGCAAGCTGTTTCTCCAATTCTTTAGACCTGAATGTCTGATCCTGTAGTTGTTGTTGCAATTGGCTGATCAGTTGTTGATTCTCCTTAGCTTGTTCTTCCAGTGAAGCTATGTGAAGATCTTTCTGAGTTATTAGTTGAGAAACTTCTACAACTTTATCCACTGTTGCAGTACTATAAGCTCCTGTATACTGGGACAATTTCGTGAGGTCTTCAAATGGATTCATTTCATTGTTCTTATAAACAATATTCATAAATTCCTCTGATGGAGTAGAAAATATGCCCTGTTCTGTTTTTCTTTTCTTTCTTTGTCTTTTGACAACAACCTTATGTTTAGGGCTGTAAAATACATCAAAAGGAGGGATCTCTTCACCTTTTAATACAATATGCCCTGTAGGATGTTCAGGAATGATTTCAACATCCTGCTCCATTTGTTCTTCATCTTTATCCTGCAATCCAAGCTGTTGAGCAAACTGATCATATTGTTTTAATAGCTGAGAAGAAACATCAAGATTAGTGGAAACCATAATCTCCTTGGCTATTTCTTTTCCTTTTTCTTTATCTATGCTCTGCTCAGTGCTTTTGTCATCCGATCCATCCTTTTGATTATGCACATCATCATTGATATTTGTGCATTTGTCTGTCATTTGAGCAGTGGATTTCTGGCCAGATTTTGGACTGGATTTATCATCGGTATTTCTCCTTAGGACATCAGGTTTGTCAATGGTGACCACTTTTTGAGTATGTACAGTCGGCTAGTTGACAGCCGATTGTGTAATGATTTTGCTGGTAGATGTTTCTACTAGCGTTTGGCCGGATGTACCTTCTGTCTCTGAATTTTGGATTTGAGTTCTCAGCTGGTCCAGAGGTACTCTCAACAATCTCTGGCTTCTAAATAAGAGAAATTTATTTATTTCCTCCTGTTGAAATTTAGACTTGACCAAGTCAAAAATTCGAGGAAAATTATCTAATGAAACAAACAAATCATCGAACATATTTGGTTCATGCTCAAAACGAGCAATTGAAACTGAAGCAGTGACATCAAATGCTATCTTTTTTGGATCATATTGTCTTCCAGGAATGGTTGCAAATTTACAACCTCTTACCTTGGAGACTTCCTTTTCTGCATGCTTGAAATCATTTAGAGTGAAATGACCACAATTGAGTGGGAATTGAGGCCACATTTTCTTCTTACTGTTGTTCAAAGACCTAGATATACCTTCAATTGTCAATTGATAGGAAACTTCTTGAGCGAGAAGTTTGTCTGGAACAAAAAGCGGAAGAACATGCGGCTCCACTATACTACCAAAAACCCTGATGTAAGTAAATTTTTCCTCCCCAAACCAATCTCCGATTGCAGACAGGTCGGCTTTAGCTTTATCAGAAAACCTAGGAGGAAAGCAATTAAAAATGGTTTGGAAAAAAGGAATGAGGAAACCATGACAGATTCTATATACATTAGCTTGGAAATGAATCTTCCAAAGCAATTTATGATAAATATGGATTGGAAGAGGGTCTTTGAGAGTCCATTTCCATCCAAATAAGGGAAATTCGGAATTGAAACAAATAGCATCAAGAATATAGGCACAAAAGAAAAAGGGAGTAGAATTTCCAGCAGTTTTTTCTTGTCTGTATTCAAGGATCCTATTGGCCACTCTATCAGAAAGAATAACAGCCCAATCCATAATGTCGGAATTCACAACAGCTAGGATTAATGGGACCATTTGTATAGAAAACCTAGCTGAATTATCATTGCCAAATAACCTACACATCATGGCAGCTGCATAGGAATATGGAGGCAAAAGAGAATCTACAGAATACATACCGGATGCTTCATTTCGGTGCTTCTCTGGGTTTTTCCTCCAATCTTTGATAGGGTCGGATTGGACTTTGTTATTATCAACAAAATCTTTGATAAATTCCTTGTTATACACCTTCTGTGGGTCTGGAAGGTGGTACATTGCTTTCAAGTCTTCTGCTTTAAACGAGCCGAAAGGCACTCCAGATGCTGAAACAAACGTTCTATCTTGTATCTTTACACTGTCAATAACCCATCGAACTACATCATAGTAAGGCATGATGCTCACTCTGGCTGCAATTCGATGCAGAAATGAATTTGCAAGTGTTCTTTCATTGATGTCAGAGTCAGAATCCGAGCTATCCTCGTCTGGAACTGATGCCTTCTCCACTGTGACCTTGGGGTCTTCTTTTTCCAATAGGTTGTAGACTGTGTCCCATGTAATTTTCCCAAGACCTTGGCATGATGTATCTGTGACTAGCCTTAGCTTTATGGGCTTTTCTTTTGAGACCGTAGGAGTCTCGGCAAACTTCACTGGTAGAGCAGTCTTGTTTCTTCTTCCTCTCTTTGACATTTCTGCGTCTGCTACCGCTTCCCTTTGTCTGTGAATGAAAAAACTTGGTGTTCTTTGGCTCTGCAAGACAATAAACTCTCAGTCGTGATCAACAAGCCACTCAAACGGAATGATTTATGAACTTATGGTTTTCATTTATTTGTTTCGTATATTGCGTAAATGCTCCTTTTGGGTCACACTTAAGTATTTAAAACCAAATCATAAACCATATTCATTTGATTCGTTATTGAATGCCTTCGTACCAATAAAGATTTGGCGCTTGTGATATATTAATATATTCAACAAAAATCTTCGTATGCAAAATAAATGAATCGCATCGGAAGTTTTCGAATGGCAAATGAGTATCACAATACGTTTATCCCGATTGATCGATTGCGATTGCAGATCTTTCCGATCTCTAATGGTGGGGTCTACCATATATTTTAAACAAATGTTCGATTTTTCTTTTAAAAGCGTTTACTATCAAATGCACATCGGATCGGGGAATTTCAACTAAGCGTAAAGAGTTTCTTGAAGACTGTCTCGATTAATCGATTGCGATTGACCGCATCGCATCGGAAGTTATAATTAACTGTTTTAAACTCTTAGCGATTGAAATTTTCCGATTGGACTAATCGCATCGGAAGATTTGAAATGGGCATATGAAATTTCTTTTAAAGGTTATCTCTGATTCTCCGATTGCGATTGAACTTTTAACTTTGATTTGTTTTTATGGTAAGGCCTTGTATATTAGATCGGACCATAAGTTTTTTGAATGTTGAATCTGTTTCGTAACAATATGAAATTTTCCAAAACAATGAATTTTATTTCTAAGTGTTTTATTTCTAAAAAGAAAGGGACCCTATTACTTAAATTTTATTTCTAAAATTTAAGTAAAAGGGAGGGTTGTTGTATGGTACAACAATTGGCGATTCACTTGAAAGAACCAGTTATCTCTGAAAAATAGAATGAATACTATATTTTAAGTAAGTAAAGATTTTTAAAGGTAAATAAAAATTATCCTAGGATAATCAAAAATAAGATCTAACTTATGAAAAAGAATAAAAATTATTAACAATTTCTTTCTAGTTTCTTGAGAATAAAAACATTTTGAGTTATCTTAAGCTTTGATTGGTATTAATAATGAAGTAAGTGGATTTCTTCAAGCTTGGTTTTGATAATATACTCTATTGTCATAGGTATTTCCTTTTCTGCCTGCAAACGTTCATAGTCTCGACAGGGTTACCTTTTAACCATTAACTATTCATTGTCCCATTCAACTAAGATTATGACTTTTTAAAAGATAAATTCATAAGACATGTTATCTCATGTTTTTGTCTTTTATTTATTTTTTATTTCTTTTTAAGACCCATTGTTCTGGTTTGGTAGCCAGTTGTTAACAATGCCATTCAATAGTTACAATTAAACTGAACAAGCTGGCTCGTGATGAGACCCCTTGTCTTATATTAATAAGCCATTACCCTGTTTTGATAGGCAGTATTGGTAATGTCAGTTTTATTATTTCTTATGAATATGGTAAGTCGGCTCATGATGAGACCTCTTATCTCTTAAAAGAATTTTTCAATAATTTCTTAGAATTATATTCTAAAAAATCACAACCTAAATGAATGGGGTGAACTAGTCTTATCCTTAAGAATCAATGGATGACAATTTTCTGAGTTTTTTGAGTACCAAGACTTGAATAATCTTTACTTTTATAGATAACTTCTCTCTGAATTAATAATCTTGTAATGATTTACATTTTCCTCAAGTTTTTCCAAAAAGATTATGCAAATAATTGGTATAATCTTTCAAAGTTTAACATCTTATTTAAAACTATCAAGAGAATATAATCATTTCTCTAAAAATTCTTATTTATACTAAAATAAATATTTATAATATTTTTCTTAAGAATTTTTTTATCAAGTAATCAGTCAATTTAGAGACTTATTAACAACCTTTATTTGTAAAAACAAATAAAAAGACTTTTGCAAAAAGGAATATGTACAATTTAAGAAGGGGTTACCTCCTTATGAGAAGAATTTCTTTAAGATAAGCCCGTTTACAGGAAGAGATTCTCTCTTAACTGTTAGATCTTGGAGCATGAATGTATTTGAGCCTATCTTTTCAACGATCTGAAATGGTCCAAGCCACATCTTTTGAAATTTGGTATGTTTACCTTTTTCCTCATGTGCCTTATCCCATTTTAGAACAAAATCACCAATTGATAAAATTTTTGAGCCAGTAGAACTTGCATCAAAAGAAGATTTCACAAGCTGTTGATGTTTTTCATGAACAATTCTAGCTTTATCTCTTTCTTCTTCTAGTTTAAGGATTTGATCATACCTCAATTGAATGGATGAAGAAGGATTTTCTTCAATAAATTGTACTAGGGCTAATGATGGAAGAGTTAAATTTGATGGTATCACAGCTTCTTTTCCATAAACTAGATTAAAAGGTGAAGTTCCGATTGAAGCTTTCTCTGTAATACGATCAGCCCATAATGCAAAGATTAAAGATTTATGCCAATTCTTTTGATTTTGATCGATAGTCCTTTTTATAATCTTGATGAGATTTTTATTAGTGGATTCAGCTAATCCATTACCTTGTGGGTAATAATTTGCTGAATATTTGAGTTTAAAACCTCTTTTAACTGCAAATTCTATTAAACTGTTTCCTGAAAAATAAGATGCATTATCAAAGACAAGAGCTTGAGGTACACCAAACCAGGTTATGATAAATTGATCTATGAAATCAATAATTGCATCAGAATTGGCTACCTTCAAAGGGATTGCCTCTACCCATTTTGTAAAATAATCGGTTGCAGTAAGAATGTACTTGTGCTGCTTGGAAGAATGAGGTATTATCTCACCAATAATGTCAAGTCCCCATTGTTCAAATGGTTGCTCAATATTTACTGGTTGCAAAGGAAAAGCTGGTTTCCTTTGTCTTCCACTTGCAGTTTGACAGATTCTGCACTTTCTTACATATTCATGTGTATCTTTAAAAAGGGTAGGCCAATAATAGCCAGCATGAATTATTTTGTGAGCTGTGGTATCACCTCCAAAATGACCTCCTGCTGGTCCATCATGCAACTCATGCAAAACCTTTTCAGCCTCAGTCTTTTCAAGACATCTCAACAAAATTGAATCATAATTTCTTCTAAATAACACATTATCAATGATCTCATATTTAACAGCTTTTAATCTTAAAGCACGTTTTTTCTTATAACTGAGATTAGAAGGAGCATACCCATTTTTCAAGTAATAGATGAGATCAGAATACTGAGACTCAGAATCCGTAACACTTATCTGATTTACTTGAATATCTTGATTTGAATGATCATTCTCTGGTATGTTATGAGCTCCTGCTAATAATCTGCAAAAACCTTGTCCTCTAACAATCTTAGCTGGTTTAATATCAACATCATATTCTTGTAGGGCTGTTACCCAGTTAGCTCGTTTTTCTCCTACTTCTCTCTGAATTAATAATTTCCTCACTGCAGAGAATGGGACAATGATTTTTGTATGAGTTTTTAAGAGAAAAGGTCTGAAATGCTTGATTGATTTGAACACAGCAAAGGCTTGTTTTTCAACATTGGAATAATTCAGTTCAGCTCCTTGCAGATTTGAACTAAAGAATGAAATTGGTGCTTCAATTTTCTGATCATTGAGTTGTGTTAAAACAACTGCATAAGATGTCTCTGTGGCTAAAGTATACAAAATAAAATCTTTAGAAAAATCCGGAGTACTTAATGCTGGTGCATTAATGATTTCCTGTTTGATTAACTCAAAGGCTTCTTTTTCTTTATGCCCCCATTTGAATACTGAATTATTCTTGATCATATTTTGCATAGGTAAAACAATTAAAGAAAAATCAGGAATGAATCTTTTTACAAAATTGATCTGTCCAAGAAATGATTGCATGGATTTTTTGTTATGAGGTAAAGAAATATCAGAGATCTCTTTAACTCTGTCTGGATCAATGTATATACCATCTTTTGACACAACAAATCCTATAAGTTTTCCTTCATCCAAAGCAAAGAAAGATTTTTTCGGATTTAAGGAAATACCAAACCTTCTACATCTTTCAAATATTTGTTTTAGATCATGTAGATGATTGGTTCTGTTTTTTGAGAATATTGTTATATCATCGAGATAAACAACAACTGATCTATTGATCAGACCTTTAAATGCTATGTCCATGGATCTTTGGAAAGTTGCTCCTGCATTTATTAATCCAAAAGGCATTTTTTGATAAGCATAAGTTCCCCATTTTGTTCTGAAAGTTGTTTTCAATCTGTCATCTGGATGAACTAAGACTTGATTATAGCCTAAAAATCCATCAAGAAAGGACATAAGTTTAGAACCAGCTACCTTTTGAAGAATCTGTTCCATAGTTGGTAATGGGAAATTGTCTTTTAAACATGCCTTGTTTAAATTTCTGAAATCAATACAGATTCTTATATCACCATTTTTCTTCCTTACAGGTACCATATTGGAAACCCAATTGGAATGCCTGAGAGGAAAAATGATTTTGGCTTTCAAAAGTTTATTAAGTTCTGATTTGATTTGATCTTCAAGATTTGGATGAACTTTCCTTAGCTTCTGTTGAACAGGTTTAATATCGGGAAGCATTGGAATTGTGTGTTGAATAACTGAAGTATCATATGTTTTTAAATCATCATAATTCCAAGCGAAAACATTTTTGTATTTGTTCAATAGTTTAATGAAGGCATCCCTTTCCTCTGATGTTAAATTAAGTCCTAAATTAACATTGTGAGGTTTTGAATCAGAACCAAGATTCACTAATTCAAATTTCAAAGTAGAACTTTGAAGCTTGGTATTAGTGACTTTCTTGAATCTGTCTTTAATATCATATAAGTCTTCCAATCTAACAACAGATTTCGGAATGGGATTTTCATTATCTTTTGAAGCAATTTGTAAATCGTGATCTTCTTCATCAATAATTTGATCATCATATGATTTCTCTGAAGTCATGAAATTTAAGATATCTTGATCATGGTAAAAAACTCTCCAATTAGTGACATTGTCTGGGACAGATGGTCGAAAAAGTAATTCTATTGAAAATCTATCTGGGCTGTATTCTTCGGAGGGTATGAGTCTGGAGGCAACATTGGCTAGCAAGTCTGCTGCTGAATTTTGAGACCTAGGGATAGAAGAAATATTGAATGCAGAAAAGTGTGTGGTGAGTTCTTGTACCAGTGATTGATAATGTTTGAGGTGATTTGAGAGACAGTGAATTGTATTTCTCACATGCTTGACAATAATTTCAGAATCGCCGAATACTTTCAAATATTGCACTTTGAGGCCAATCGCTTTATACAGACCTTGGACTAAAGCTTCATACTCGGCTGTATTGTTTGTGCATTCAAATTCTAACCTACAGGACAACATTGTTTTTTCACCTTGCGGGCTAACCAAGATACACCCTGCTCCTGAACCTTCATTAGATTTAGAGCCGTCAAAATATAAAGACCAAAATAAAGAAGTATTAACAATATTATTTACAGTTTCCCCAGTATCACTAAAACATCTTGACCTATCAGTTTGTGAATAGTTTTCAATCTGTGATGTTAAACTGTTTACTGAGAAAGGGGATGGTTGGGCAGTGAGATTTCCAAAAAATGACTCCGATGAATAATTTCCCAAGATGTTGTTATTAAATGCAATTGGTTGATTTTCCTGTTCAAAATCTGTTACAGTATGGGTCATGTGTTTCTCTCGATTGATTTTTATTTGATTTGGCTTTCCCCCATAAGGTAACCACATGTGAGACCAATCGGTAGAAATATACCCGTGGAGCTTTTCAGACCAATCTCTACTCAAAATCAACCCATAAAATTCAGGTATATCAGCTATTAAGATATCAATTCATTGAACTACCCGTGGATCAGATGCTAACCTGATAGTTACAGAGTTAATCTCTCCTAAAACCTGGACCTTGCTTCTATCTAACTGTACAATATGTATGGAAGACTTTTGGGGTTCTATGTTCAGTTTGGAACAAACTAAAGCTGGCATTATATTGGATGATGCCCCTGAGTCAATCAAACAATTGTGTAGGTTTTTGTTGTAGATCTCAAAAGTCAAAAGGAAGGGTGGAGTGTGAGAATTTGATCTATCCCCAATCAGGATTGAATCAGTAGCTTCTATCATACCAGAAGGTGGTTGACCAGAATCATTTGCAGCTTTAGCACTGGGAAGAGGTGAACAGGGAACAACATTCAATTCTTTGAGAAGCAATTTCTGCTGATGTTTTAATTTACTAAGTTCAAACATAGTAATGTTTGCCTTAGTTTTCTTCATATCATCAACAATATTGTAATCCATTGAATCGGATACTACTAATGTTTTGGATGTTGGAGGAGTATTTGAAGTTGAAGGGGGGTTTTGGGGAACTGCTGCGGGTGATTTCTTTGTAGGTACTTTTTCTTTTGTTGTAGCAGCACCTGCACTCCGTTTCTTTGAAGTTGTCTGAACAGGTTCGGAAGTACCTTTACTCCTAGTAGAGACAGGTAAAGCTTCTTCATCATTATCTGTATCGGAGTTGGGCAGTATGAAATCCCACATGCCATGACATTCAAAAATTTCCTCTTCATTATCAGTTAGTGAGATTGTTTCCTCTTCTTCCTCTTCTTGATCTGAATCTGCATAAGATACGAAATTTGGTGGTTTTGATTCGGTTTTCTTATAATTCTTAAAGGGCCTTTTGGTTGAAGTTTCAGCTACTTGTTTCTTAATTTCAATCATTTCATTTGACATAGTCTTGAGGACCTTTTGGAGGCCTTCCATATCATATGGATCTTTCGAGATTTTCTTCTTTGAGTCTTCTTTGAATGAAACTTTTTTGTTTTTTCTTTCCTCAAGAGCCGCTTTCTTTTCTAGAGCATTAATACGTTTTTCCACAGCAAGTGCTTCTTTCATGTTTTCAGCAAGTGTTGGTTTTGCGGCCCTGTCTACAAAAATAGCTATATTGGCCGGTAGGGCAGTAATATACCACTCACTTCTGATTTGTTCACTTGGTTTGGAAGTCGTTGGGATTTTATTCAAAAGTTTATTGAAACGAGCATTAAATTCTTTAATAGGTTCCCTATGCTCTATCCTAAGATTGGAGAGATCATTTATTAGTGTAGCTAGAGATCTATCGTCTCCATACTTAGTGAGAAACTGTTCTTGGCAAATGTCCCAACTGGTAATAGAATCAGAAGGCAGGGAAAAATACCAGGATCCTGCTGATCCTTGCAATGTATAAGGAAAAAGCCTAACAACGACATCTTGCTCAGTCACTCCCTTCAAATGAACTGCTAACATGAAGTTATTGATATGTTCCTCGGCTTGGGTTCCATTTTCTGGATTAAACTTGGGTAGCCATTTTTCAGGAGCATCAGGTAATGCATGTAATGGTGCGGGCATATTGACTGCACCAGGTCTGGTCCATGGATCTGCCATTGTAATACCAGTGGTTGATGATACTGTTGTTGAACTTCCAGATGTGTGGGAAGGAATTGATATTGAGGAATGAGCAGGTTGAGATATTGAAGTTCCCAATTCCTGGTGAACAACGATATGTAATGAGGGAGTGGATGGTTGACTTCGCACTGGGGAAGATGAGATGGAAGATGTGGATGAAAGTGCTTCACTGTCAGAATCTTCAGTATTTTTCTTTGCCCTTTTCCTCTTAGGTAAAGGAAATTCAGTAGGTTCAATACCGAGCTTTTCACTCTGAAGTCTAGTAAGAGGGTGAGGTAGATTGAATTGCGAAGTCTCACTGCTTTGAGATAGCTCAGATTTCTGTGGTGAAATCGAGAAACTCTGAAGTTTCTGGATAAGAGACTGAACTTCAGGAGATTCAAGACTTAATTGTTCTGAAGTATGGTGGGTTTGAGCAGTGATAGTGGATACCTCTTCTTCTTGCTTGGATGCTGAGGAATCAACAGGAAATTGGGAAGTATGAGGTGATGTGGAGGGAGAATTACTCTTAGAATGGTTTGTAGATTTGGGTTTGCTTGCCATTCACAGTTGAATGCCCTCCTTCTAGCGCCAAAAATGTTGAAGCCTAGAAAATCTCTGCTTCAAACATTGGGGGAAAACCACCCGGTCGGGACCTTAAGACAGCTCCTTTTCCGTTTGGGATGGTGGCTCCGACTGGATTTAAAGGACCAGTTTCCTTATAACTAAGTGGATTGAATTGGATGGGTGAAAATGGGACTAAATTAACAGAAAATAAAACTATCTAATCTAAACTAAATACTGATAAAGAAATTCTAATTTTAACCGGGGTGATTATATGTGAATACAACTTAGGATTGTTTCAATCTAATAATAACCATGGAAATGTATTATTAGTTAAATTGAAATGTATAGAAACGAATAAAGATAACTCTGTTTAATAAATTAAACAGAGTTATATTAGCATATTGCATTCATCATTATATACCATTCATATATGCCTATAAATGATAACATTCCAATTATACTCAGAAATGATAATATAAAAGGAAATATTATGAAATTCAAATATATAAATGATAGCAAATTCTTCAAATGAATACCATATAACAGAGAAAATCAACAGTGAAAAGATAAAAATACCTCATTCATCTTGCAGACTATCAAACGAAATGTGATACTCTGATCTAGCAACTCCGATGTAAAATTAAATCCAAAGGCACAAAAATGCAACACTTCAAAGATAATTTTCAGCACAAAAATCACCAGATGTGATCTTTCATATAAATATAATAAGGAATGAAGAACAGAAATGTTAGCTCCAAATCCTCAAAATATTACAACTTCCGATCCCTCTCTAAATGCATGAGAGGGATTTAAATAATAAATTACATAACAAAATCCTAATACTACTGCTACAATTTATCAAATTAAAACTAAAATGCTATCTTGAATGAAAACTGATTCATTGTTTTTCTCCCTCGCTTGATGAAGCCAAATTGCAAATGTTCAACATATCTCGGAGTCTTGGTGGATGACTCATCTCAGAATGCAACTGTCCAGCATAGGTGGCATCAGAAAATTCTGGAATTAGACAATCGACAGCGTTTGATAGAAGTTTGATAGCTATCTGTTGATTGTTTGGCTTGATCAAATGAGTCCACATACTATCCCAGGATATCGTTTGAAGTTTGCCGATTTGTTGACTTTTCCTTTCCATTTCTTCTCTCCACCTGTCTTCAGTTTCTTTTATTTTTGGCAAATTGCCAGGAACACAGTCTGAAATGAGATTAATTGAGTATAAGCTGTCATTTATGAGTTGCGTGATATTATTCATCGTATTTCTGGCCCTGGATATTGCTCTCTCAGCTTTCATTAGTTGATGTTCCCATTCTGTAAACAAGATTTCTTTGTGTTTTTCCTCTATCCTAGGAAGATTTGCTTCTTTTCCTTTTTCTGTATCCTGCCAGTTGAGAAACTCGAAAATATTTTCATCGGCATCATCTATTTCTTGTCTAAGAGTTATGATATTTTGGATCAAAGATGAAGTAATATCACATAAAGGTTCTGCTTGTGACATCTTTGAGCAAAATTCAATTAACTGCTGAGTCAATAGTTTATTAGCCTCAAGGGCTTCTGATTTGAATTCATTTAACTTTGGGTAATCTTTAAACTTATCCAAAGTTGCTTGAAATTCCTTTTCTTGAATCATTTTTTCATTTTCCTCATTTTGTAACAGACTCTGTAACTTAGAAATTTCTTCATTTAGCTGCTTTTGTTTGCCTAAAAGCTTTTCATCAACCTTCTTCTTTTCTTCAGCAAGTTGTTTCTCCAATTCTTTAGACATGAATGTCTGATCCTGTAGTTGTTGTTGCAATTGGCTAATCAGTTGCTGATTCTCCTTAGCTTGTTCTTCCAGTGAAGCTATGTGAAGATCTTTCTGAGTTATTAGTTGAGAAACTTCTACAACTTTATCCACTGTTGCAGCACTATAATCTCCTGTGTACTGGGACAATTTCGTGAGGTCTTCAAATGGATTCATTTCATTGTTCTTATAAACAATATTCATAAACTCCTCTGATGGGGTAGAAAAAATGCCCTGTTCTGTCTTTCTTTTCTTTCTTTGTCTCTTGACAACAGCCTTATGTTTAGGGCTGTAAAATACATCCAAAGGAGGGATCTCCTCACCTCTTAATACAATATGCCCTGTATGATGTTCAGGAATGATTTCAACATCCTGCTCCATTTGTTCTTCATCTTTATCCTGCAATCCAAGCTGTTGAGCAAACTGATCATATTGTTTTAATAGCTGAGAAGAAACATCAAGATTAGTGGAAACCATAATCTCCTTGGCTATTTCTTTTTCTTTTTCTTTATCTATGCTCTGCTCAGTGCTTTTGTCATTCGATCCATCCTTTTGATTATGCACATTATCATTGATATTTGTGCATTTGTCTGTCATTTGAGCAGTGGACTTCTGGCCAAATTTTGGACTGGATTTATCATCAGTATTTCCCTTTGGGACATCAGGTTTGTCAATGGTGACCACTTTTTGAGTGTGTACAGTCGGCTGGTTGACAGCCGATTGTGTAATGATTTTGCTGGTAGATGTTTCTACTAGCGTTTGGCTGGATGTACCTTCTGTCTCTGATTTTTGGATTTGAGTTCTCAGCTGGTCCAGAGGTACTCTCAACAATCTCTGGCTTCTAAATAAGAGAAATTTATTTATTTCCTCCTGTTGAAATTTAGACTTGATCAAGTCAAAAATTAGAGGAAAATTATCTAATGAAACAAACAAATCATCGAACATATCTGGTTCATGCTCAAAACGAGCAATTGAAACTGAAGCAGTGACATCAAATGCTATCTTTTTTGGATCATATTGTCTTCCAGGAATGGTTGCAAATTTACAACCTCTTATCTTGGAGACTTCCTTTTCTGCATGCTTGAAATAATTTAGAGTGAAATGACCACAATTGAGTGGGAATTGAGGCCACATTTTCTTCTTACTGTTGTTCAAAGACCTGGATATACCTTCAATTGTCAATTGATAAGAAACTTCTTGAGCGAGAAGTTTGTCTGGAACAAAAAGCGGAAGAACATGCGGCTCCACTATACTACCAAAAACCCTGATGTAAGTAAAATTTTCCTCCCCAAACCAATCTCCGATTGCAGACAGGTCGGCTTTAGCTTTATCAGAAAACCTAGGAGGAAAGCGATTGAAAATGGTTTGGAAAACAGGGCTGAGGAAACCATGACAGATTCTATATACATTAGCTTGGAAATGAATCTTCCAAAGCAATTTATGATAAATATGGATTGGAAGAGGGTCTTTGGGAGTCCATTTCCATCCAAATAAGGGAAATTCGGAATTGAAACAAATAGCATCAAGAATATAGGCACAAAAGAAAAAAGGAGTAGAATTTCCAGCGGTTTTTTCTTGTCTGTATTCAAGTATCCTATTGGCCATTCTATCAGAAAGAATAACAGCCCAATCCATAATGTCGGAATTCACAGCAGCTAGGATTAATGGGACCATTTGTATAGAAAACCTAGCTGAATTATCATTGCCAAATAACCTACACATCATGGCGGCTGCATAGCAATATGGAGGCAGAAGAGAATCTACAGAATACATACCGGATGCTTCATTTCGGTGCTTCTCTGGGTTTTTCCTCCAATCTTTGATAGGGTCAGATTGGACTTTGTTATTATCAGAAAAATCTTTGATAAATTCCTTGTTATACACCTTCTGTGGGTCTGGAAGGTGATACATTGCTTTCAAGTCTTCTGCTTTAAATGAGCCAAAAGGCACTCCAGATGCTGAAACAAACGTTCTATCTTGTATCTTTACACTGTCAATAACCCATCGAACTACATCATAGTAAGGCATGATGCTCGCTCTGGCTGCAATTCGATGCAGAAATGAATTTGCAAGTGTTCTTTCATTGATGTCAGAGTCGGAATCTGAGCTATCCTCGTCTGGAACTGATGCCTTCTCCACTGTGACCTTGGGGCCTTCTTTTTCCAATAGGTTGTAGACTGTGTCCCATGTCATTTTCCCAAGACCTTGGCATGATGTATCTGTGACTAGCCTTAGCTTTATGGGCTTTTCTTTTGAGACTGTAGAAGTCTCGGCAAACTTCACTGGTAGAACAGTCTTATTTCTTCTTCCTCTCTTTGACATTTCTACGTCTGCTACCGCTTCCCTTTGTCTGTGAATGAAAGAACTTGGTGTTCTTTGGCTCTGCAAGACAATAAACTCTCAGTCGTGATCAACCAGCCACTCAAACGGAATGATTTATGAATTTATGGTTTTCATTCATTTGTTTCGTATATTGCGTAAATGCTCCTTTTGGGTCACACTTAAGTATTTAAAACCAAATCGCAAACCATATTCATTTGATTCGTTATTGAATGCCTTCGTACCAATAAAGATTTGGCGCTTGTGATATATTAATATATTCAAAAAAAATCTTCGTATGCAAATAGATGAATCGCATCGGAAGTTTTCGAATGGCAAATGAGTATCACAATACGTTTATCCTGATTGATCGATTGCGATTGCAGATCTTTCCGATCTCTAATGGTGGGGTCTACCATATATTTTAAACAAATGTTCGATTTTTCTTTTAAAAGCGTTTATTATCAAATGCACATCGGATCGGGGAATTTCAACTAAGCGTAAAGAGTTTTTTGAAGACTGTCTCGATTAATCGATTGCGATTGACCGCATCGCATCGGAAGTTATAATTAACTGTTTTAAACTCTTAGCGATTGAAATTTTCCGATTGGACTAATCGCATCGGAAGATTTGAAATGGGCATATGAAATTTCTTTTAAAGGTTATCTCCGATTCTCCGATTGCGATTGAACTTTTAACTTTGATTTTTTTTTTATGATAAGGCCTTGTATATTAGATCGGACCATAAGTTTTTTGAATGTTGAATCTGTTTCGTAACAATATGAAATTTTCCAAAACAATGAATTTTATTTCTAAGTGTTTTATTTCTAAAAAGAAAGGGACCCTATTACTTAAATTTTATTTCTAAAATTTAAGTAAAAGGGAGGGTTGTTGTATGGTACAACAGGTTGTTACTGTACATGCTTACGGCTTACTAATCTTCTGATGAATGAATGATGCAATAATTTATGTAAAGAATTAAATGCATAAAAATATTTCTTATAAAAAGTTTTCAGACAGCTCTAAATATTGATTCACCCCCCCCTCTCAGTATTTTTCCAAATAGTTGTCTTAGGAAAACCTATGATGAAGTCCATGGAAATGACCTCCCATTTCCACTCTGGAATCACAATTGTCTATAGAAATCCACCCGGATTCTTGCACTCTACCTTAACCATATAACAATCCAAACATCTGGCCACAAACTCTACTACATCACTCTTTCAATTCGGCCAATAGTAGAATCTCTTCACTGCAGTCAAAGTCTTTTGGTAGCCTGGGTGACCGAATATGGTTTGATTTTAAACTCCCTCAAGATCACCTTCTTGAGCTCATTGTTGTCTGATACATATATCTTTTCTTGAGACCTTACGAATCCATCTAACATGAGATGATAATCCAAATCCTGTACACATGTACCTGTACCTATACCACATATACCTGTACCTGTGCCAACACATGTACCTGTAATAGCACATGTAACAAAACTTGTACCTATACCTATACAACCACATGTACCTATACTGATACCTCTACCAACACCTATAACAGTACTCTGTTGCAACCTATACACAATCTCCATGTACCTGTGATCTAGCTGACCTGCCTACAAGATCTTATGCTGTAAAATTGTCCCATAGGAGCTCATCGTTGCTAAGTGATTTACCTGCACCTTGCTAATAAGAGCATCTACAAACCTGTTCTCCTTTCCCTTTATGTACCTGATCTCTAAGTCAAGCACACTAATCGTAGCCAACCATCTTGCCTGCCTAGCATTCAAATTTGGTTGGTAAAACAAGTACCTCAACCCAATTTGGTCACTCATAAGAACAAATCACCTGCCAAGAAGATAGTTCCTCCACATCTTTAGTGTGTTAATGATCGTTGTTAGCTTGAGATCATGTGTCGAGTAGTTATGCTCATTTTCATTTAGATTTCGTGACTCATATCATACCGCCTATCCATCTTGCATAAGGACTTCACCAAGCCCTTTCTTGCAAGCATTTGTACACACTACAAACTCCTTATCGAGATCTGTAATCTTTAACACTAGAGCATGTGTTAACAATTGCTTGAGCTGCTCAAAACTGGCCTCGCACTCCTTTTTTCAGTCAAACTTCTGGCCTTTTCTCTATAATGATGTAATCAATTTAGTGACATGTGAGAGTTTCCTAATGAACCTCTTGTAGTAACCTTCTAGTTTCATGAATTATCCCACCTCATCTACACTCTGAAGCCACCCACTCCATGATGGCTCCTATCTTTTCTGGATCTACTGCAATTCCCTCCTTGGAGACAACATGTCCCAAGTAGTGAACTTCGATCTAGAAGAAGCTACATTTATTTAGCTTAGCATACAACAGATGCTCCCTCAACAACCTCGATATTGATGCCAAATGTTCAACATGATCTTCCTCATTTTTTAGAATACACTAATATATCATCAATGAAAACAATCACAAAATTTTCCAATTAAGGATGCAACACATTGTTCATCAAACACATAATTTTAGTTAGGGCATTATTCAAACCGAATGGAACTACAACAAACTCATAATCCCCGTACCTGGTCCTAAATGTGGCCATCTATATATCTTGCTCCTTGATGTGTACCTGATGATATCCTGATATTAAGTCGATCTTAGAGAACATTGATGCCCCCTTTAGTTGATTGAAAAAATCATCAATCCTCAGTAATGGGTACCTATTCCTGATGGTCATTTGGTTCAGTTGCCTGTAGTCAATGCACAAGCTGAGGGTTCCATATTTCTTCTTCACGAACAACACTAGTACATCCCATGGTGATACACTTGTTCTAATGTACCCTTTGTCCAACATTTCCTTCAATTACAATTTTAACTCTACCAAATTTTGTGTACTCATCCTATAAGGTGCTTTTGATGCTGGAGTTGCCCTTAGAACCAACTCAATAGGAAATTCTACTTCCCTTTGTGGTGGAAACTCTAAAATATCTGATGGAAACACACCTTGAAACTACTGCAACAATGGATACCTGCTCAACAAATTATTCTCAATTTCTTTACCTTTTTCACTAGAGATATGGACTGCAAATAATACACACCCTTTCCTATGATTATGCTTGGACTGCATAGTTTTTACCATCGTAACTTATGTGCCTTTATTCTTTCCCTGTAAGAATCCTGGTTCCCCATTGTCATACAAACATTAAATAGCTTTGTCATAGAAATAAAACTTGGTCTTGTGAAGATATAACCAATCCATACCCAATAACATATTTCATGATCTTGTAATATCCGAAAATTAGCATGCAGCTAATTGGAATATTGATTTTTGTTTTTATCACCTAGGAGTTGAATAAATGGGTAAGGAGGCCCATGCATATTAAAAATATGAATAAAATCCCTCATAATGTGAAAAGGGATCAACATAGGAGTTGGATTTCACACCGTCATGTGTGAAAAGAGGCATTTGCATGTGGACAAGTTCAATTTTGACCAAGTCAACAATGCTGGGATAAGAGGTGGAGATAATCTTTGGAGACAGTGCAGAGATAGTGGGAGGAAGATTCCTTGGTGGAGGAAACCCTAATGAGTGGGACCCAAGAGGAGAGGATTCCATTTCTATAAAAGGAGGGAAAGGCAGCCATAGCAAGACATGTTATGTTATTGATTTGATTTTATGGTCTGTATGACTTTGTGCTTTCTTCAACTATTTAGTTGAGATTACTGTGCTTCTTAGCACAAGGCATTCTTGTTTAGGAATTCCTTCTCCTTTCTTGAGAGGTCTATTGAAGGAGATTGTACGTAATTTCTCCACATCCAAGCTTCAGACCAAGCCACATCCTTCAACTACAACGTTATTTCTACAGCAGTATAATGTTGTGTTGCAGGGTGCTGCAGTGGGGATCCACAACACCACTTCCAGAGCTTGTTTTTCAGAGGAGGAAGCCTCCCTTCCTTTGGGAGATCAGTGAGGAGGACTTTGAGCTGATTTTTAGACCTTGGCATATGGCCAATGTATTTTCCATCACCTACAATGCATTCCCTTGCAGGAACTACGTCATTTCTTGCAGTTTTGTAGTGAGAGGGTTAAAACCCTTGCTTTTGAGCTAGTTTCTTAGGGAAAGGACCAACCCTTCTCCCGGAAAGCTAGTAACAAGGATCTACATATCTCATTTGTACTCTTCAGATATATATATATGCAGAGCTTCAGCTATACTGTGTTATTTTAGATCTAGATCTGCAGATCTATTTTTTGTACTCATGCTTTCAAGGAACCCTTGCCCGGTTATCTTCATTATGTGTAAAAGGGGCTAGATCTCTATTTTTCCCTATGATTTGAGTAAATAAACTTCAGATCTATTGTTTATATCATATTTTTTAGAAACCCTCACATAATCATGCTGTGTTTGCTTCAGAAAATTCTAAATAAGTTTAGGCCATGGGTTTTGGATGTTTTTGAGCCATATTGTGACCAAGAGATCTGTTTAACACATCAAAAGGGATTTTTTTCTGATCCCCTTCTAGATGTGAGTCCCATAATAAATAAGCTAAGGAATTGAAGTGTTATTTCTCATTTTTATAATGCAATTTTCTGGAAATAAATTTTTTATGGTCCATATCGCTGCATTTCCCCACTTTGGGATAATCTAATGGGTCATAATTTTGCTGCTGCAACAATAATATGATGGCTATGTTCTCTACCCACATTTTATGTGTTAATTTCTCATTGCTACTTCAGTATTGTGTTTTAGTATTGTTGTATCCCCATTTTGGGATATTATGGTGGTATCAGAGCATAATCTTGGCTCAGCCTATGGAATCTCAGCCAATATTCTATCAAGAAGACAAGAAGAATAAAATATGAACATAAAATTCAGAAATAAGACTTCATTCTTTGGAGGAAGGAAGGAGGAGAAACTTCCAAAGTTTCTTTCTCAAACTTTGCAGAGCATTCATGCAGATCTCAAGAAGATGAGGAGGGAGATGAATAGAGAATCTCCAAGAGAGTTTGAATCTGAAGCAAAATCTAGATTTTCATATGATGAGTATGAGCATGCAGCCACACACTATGATACACATCGCAGTCACATGCCCATATTTTCCATGAGAGAAAGAGAACAAGAAGGAATGACTAGGAGGGAAGCCCTTAGTGATTTTCTGCAAGAGTATGAATCTCAAACTCAGAAATTTAGAGATCATATTACTTTTCTAGATTTTTGCAAGATCAAAGTGAAGAGAAGAAAGCAACATAATATGATTAGATTTTTCCTATCTACTTTTGATGGTTCACCTACATGTTCAGCTAGAGCTTGGGTGGAGGAGCTAGACACCTATTTGCAGCAGCACCAAATTTTTGAAGATGAAGCCATCAAAGTTGCAGCGCTGCATTTTGGAGGTAAGGCCTATGCATGGTGGATATTTGAGTCTTTTTCTTTGAAAAATGCAAATACTTATTCTTATGCAAGGTTCACTAAGACAGTAGTGGAAATATTTGATAAGAAACATTCTAAAACACATGTGGTGGAGTTAAACAAACTTAAACAAACAAACACCTTGCATGTGTTGGAGGAACCTATGAGCTCAATTCCACTTTAGAAAACTATTAAGGAGGCTGAAATCTTGCATCATACCTTGTTAGAGGCAAGACCTATTTCTCATATTCTTGAACAAGAGGGTATGGAGATCCCTTTTTCAAAAGAGGATCCAATTCTTGGGAGGTTTCCCATGCATATTAAAGAGGATGAAAAGGTTGAGGGCAACAACGCTCTCATGTCTAGAGAATATCTAGCACCTCATGCAAAGGAATGAGGATCTATTGCTCCAACAAGAGGGGTTCTTGTACCATTGCAAGAAATTCCCCAGGATCTCATATGTGGAGATCAAAGCACAACTCATGATCAGTATGTACCATTGTTGAGAGATGGTGAAACAATGCAGCTACAAGGAGGAGGTAGGGAGGATGATCAACATAATTTGATAAGGAGCACACACCCCTATATATTTCAAAGGGTTGATGCATAGAAGAGGGATACTGGATTGCACAGTGACGGCGGCGACAAGTCTGTCCATTCATATATACAGTCTACTCTTGATGTTGATGTCTCATTGCATGGAGACATTTCACCAAGGAGACCACCAGATCAACAAATGATGACAGATGCTTTATATTTTGAGCAACCACTCATTGATTACAGAGGGGTGAAGACCTTGGGAGAGCTTGGTACAGTGCTGAGAGTCTTGGGTAGACTCAAGGAGAGGAGAGACATTCTCTCAACATCATCATTACCCACTCTCATTTCAGGTTCTACGTTGTGGCAGGAGAAGCATGTGAAGGATAGCAGCCTTCCAACTTGAATATTTGGCATATGAAAAATGTTCTTTATGATAGATCATCAGCGCTATCACTATGGAGGATAGATCCATATTGGAAATCCCAGCTATTGGTGGATTATTCTAAGGATATTTTTACTTGTATGATATTGGATGACTAGTTTCATGAGGAGGGATATTCAGTCAGAGATGGGGTCATCTACTATCATGGTAGGATCTTCTTACCTAGAGCTTCCAAGCTCAAGGAGAATTTGCTACAAGAAACTCATGAAGATTTCCTTTTCAGCCAGACTTATTCTATGAGAGCATACCACACCATCATGAAGGGGTACATTTGGAAAGGCATTGAGGAGGAGATATATTAGCATATGAGGAGATGCATGGATCATGTAGAGATCAAGGAGATACATAACTCTTTGGGAGAGTTATCACAACCACCTCTTTTCTCTTTGAGTATGAGAGGGGATTCATCTATGAGTCACTCTATTTGAATGAGAAAAACAAATGGTAAGGGTACTGTTTGGTTGCATAATGATTTGTATAATGAATATGTGCATTCCTTAACCCTATATGTGTAGGAATTTTCTCAAGGGAGGAGCATTCTTCCTTCTAGACCTCATGGTATACTTGAGGCCATGAGCAGTATTGATGGCCACTCCCTAGGAGGACTTGGGGGAGAGATATATTATGGAGAACATGCTTACTTTGCACCATACATCATACACTTTCTCCAAACTTGTGAGGAGATTGGGGCAGCAAGCAAGTGGTTGAGAAGCCACACATTATGTCATCCTCTGTTGCAGTTGAGATTCAAATTGCATTGGTTTCATTTGAGGGACCATTTTCCTTCTCACTTGCTACATATGGCAGCAAGTATGATTCTCATTATGGTTACCTATGTTGTTGTTCTTGTCTTTATTGGGAGCATGATTGGGAGAGAGGCATATTGGTTGTATGTGTCCTTGGGGAAGGAGATTTCCCACACTTTTTTCATTACATGTTCCAAGGGAAGCATGGGAGGTGATGTGGCCACCACATCAAAAAACTTGTTTCCTTATGAGGTGGGTCATGGGATTGATTGGATGCCATATGATGGTGATTTCCAACTCATCATATATGGAATGATTTGGGCCAGCATGATTCATAACGTTGGAGAGGAGATATTTGGATATCTATTCTTCTTCTTGCCACTTGAGGGCAACACTATTGTAGCACAATATTAGAAAAAACTCTACACTTATCATAAGTGGAGAGAAGGACAACATGGGGTAGGCTACCTTTTTTACCATGTTAATATTTTCAGCCCACCTACATTGCATGAGCCAAAGGTGGAGAGGAATTTTTAGGAGTTTCCATGTTGGGAGGTGACTCATTTTGTATGGATTATTGCTTGGGGATGGGGAATCCACATGGGAATGATGGTTCCCAACACATTTCAGATCTCATTCCTGAAAGGGACCATTGGACAGCACCTTATTTCCTTCTTGAGTAATCTACTTGTTCATGAAGATAGCTATTTAGATAACTTGCATGCTTGGGAGGGGCTATATGGAGATTTATTGATGAGACATCATCTCATTCCTTGGAGGTGTTTATCATATGTGGATGCTATAGAAAGAGGAGGGGAGACTTCTTAGTTCTATCCTTGCAGTTGCTTGAGGACAAGCAACATTTGGGAGGGGAGGACTGTAATATTTCAAAATTAACATGTAGCTAATTGGAATATTGATTTTTGTTTTTATCACCTAGGAGTTGAATAAATGGGTAAGGAGGCCCGTGAATATTAAAAATATGAATAAAATCTCTCATAATGTGAAAAGGGATCAACATAGGAGCTGGATTTCACACCCTCATGTGTGAAAAGGGGCATTTTCATGTGGACAAGGTTAAGTTTGACCAAGTCAACAGTGTTGGGATAAGAGGTGGAGATCATCTTTGGAGATAACACAGATATAGTGGGAGGAAGATTCCTTGGTGGAGGAAACCCTAATGAGTGGGAACCAATATGAGAGGGCTTCCATTTGTATAAAAGGAGGGCAAGGTAGCCATAGCAAGACATCTTATGTTATTGATTTGATTTTATGGCCTGTATGACTTTGTGCTTTCTTCAATTGTTTAGTTGAGATTGTTGTGTTGCTTAGCACAAGGCATTCCTGTTTAGGAATTCCTTCTCCTTTCTTGAGAGGTCTCTTGAAGGAGATAGTATTTCATTTCTCCACATCCAGGCTTCAGGCCAAGCCACTTCCTTTAGCTACAACGTTATTTCTACAGCAGTATAATGTTGTGTTGTAGGGTGTTGCAGTGGGGATCCA
This sequence comes from Pinus albicaulis, assembly GCA_034641835.2. Lineage (NCBI taxonomy): Eukaryota > Viridiplantae > Streptophyta > Pinopsida > Pinales > Pinaceae > Pinus > Pinus albicaulis. Next base: position 552,515,707 of record CM076573.1, on the reverse strand, counting down.
CAACACCACTTCCGGAGCTTGTTTTTCAGAGGAGGAAGCCTTCATTCCTTTGGGAGATCAGTGAGGAGGACTTTGAGCTTATTTTCAGATCTTGACATGTGGAAAATGTATTTTCCATCACCTATAGCGCAGTCCCTTGTAGGAACTGCGTCATTTCTTGTAGTGTTGTAGTGAGAGGGTTAAAACCCTTGCTTTTGAGCTAGTTTCTTAGGGAAAGGGCCAACCCTTCTCCTAGAAAGCTAGTAAGAAGGATCTACATCTATTTCTTATATTTTTTATATATATAGATGTAGAGCTTCAGCTATACTACGTTATTTTAGATCTAGATCTGCAAATCCAATTTTTGTACTCATGCTTTCAAGGAACCCTTAATGGGTTATCTTCATAATGTGTAAAAGGGTCTAGATCTCTATTTTTCCCTATGATTTAAGTAAATAAGCTTCATATCTGTTGTTTATATCATATTGTATTAGAAAAACTCAAATAATCATGCTGTGTTTTCTTCAGAAAATTCTAAATAAGTTTAGGCCATAGGTTTCGGGTGTTTTTGAGCCATATTGTGACCGGGAGATCTGTTTAACACATCAAAATGGATCTGTTTCTGATCCCCTTTTGGATTTGAGTCCCATAATACATAATATAAGGAATCCAAGTGTTATTTCTCATTTTCATAATGCAATTTTCTGGAAATAACGTTTTTATGGTCCATATTGCCGCATTTCCCCACTTTGGGATAATCTAATGGAACATAATTTTGCTGCTGCAACAATAATATGATGAATATGTTCTCTACACACATTTTATGAGTTAATTTGTCACTACTACTTCAGTATTGTGTTTTATTATTGCTGCATCCCCATTTTCAGATATTACAGATCCAAAAGGAAGTATGTTCAAGTGCGCTATTGTAGGAATATCATTTAGCTCAAATTCATAAGCTCTTACCCAATGGTGAACTCTTCTCTTCGTACATGTGGCTAACTTCACTAACCAAGATTCTGCATGAATTTCCTTACTCAAACCACACTTTTCCACCAAGTCAGTATTAATATAACTATAGTTATATCCATGGTTAATAAAAATAGAAACAACTTGATCACAAAGCTTAACATCCATTTGAATGATACAAGCCTGATGATATGTCTACATGCTATCCACAACTGCATAGATCCGAGGAATTCTATGCCCAACATCTCCCATTGTTTGTGCCTCCTATGCACTATAGATTTATGGCCTGCCACCCTATTGTTGTCGACATTCTCTCCTACGATGATCTTTTCTACAATTCCAACATTGTATGGTCTTCCTACCCTCATCCTTATTCTACTCCTTTGATGTAAATCCCTGTCCTCTACCATATGTATTGAACTTCTTAGGTGGGGCAACATTCTCCTTGTTACCTGTGTCTTGAGCCCTTGCTCGCTTCTTGTCCCATTTTCTTTTTTTCTTCTCATTACCTCTCCAATTTGGCTTAGTATATGATTTATGCTTTGATTTTTGATAACAATTTTTGAGTTTCCATATGGCCTCCTCCAGTGATCTAGGCTCATCAAACTCAATCCTATCACTGAATGTTATCAGCATCCCACTAATAAATCTTTGAATATTGGGCTTCTCCTGCTTGAGGTAAGGGACATATCTCAATAGCTCCAAGAACTTGCTAGTGTACTCCTCCTCTATCATGGAACCCATCTTCAACTCATAAAACTCCCTTTCCTTGCCATCATAGTATCTATATGATAGATACTTCTTTCGGAATAGCCTTTCGAACTCATTCCGAGTCAAATCCTCCTAAAAAATAAATCGGATGTTCTACACGTCTTTACACCAAATGTCTTCTCTACCTCTAAGGATGAATGTAGCTATCCTAGATTTCATATTTTCTGAGTAACCATGTAATATGAAAAACTTATTCATGCCAAGAAACCATGCCTCTGCATATTTTGGTATCTTCGTCTCTCCATAAAATGGAGGTGCTTTTTCCTTTTTAAACTCTTTCAGAAAATAGCCCCTCTCACTCCTCCTATAAGGATGATACCGATGATGATCATGATGTCTGTAGGAACCATAACTAGAATGATATATGTGCTCATCACTCGTCCTATCTGGAGTGTCCAACAACCTGTCATCTTTCATTGTATTAGCTCTCTCTCACTTGTGCCTACCAAGAGACCTACTGCCATATGCCTCATTAATTTTTTCCCCTTGCCCATAGCTGATCCTAAGTGCCCCTTGCTTCTATAACTCTGACAAACTTTAAGGATGGATGAATTAACCTATTATTTCTTTTCATGTGCCTATATAATTTTATCATTTTTTTCCTTGCAACTTCTTATTTATTCCTTTAGACTTCTTAATGTATCTTCCAGATCAGGTGACTGTCCAATACCATGTTGCTCATATGACTCATATGGAGAATATTTGTAGTCTATCATTCTTCTATTCATATTTGAATTCTTTCTGCAATGTGTAATATGTCAGATAAACAAATTCATAATAAATCAATGTACCTTAGTATAATTTGGGGACGATACTTCCTGCAAGATCGACCAATCAATGTGAGACATGTATATATATAATCATAATCAACATATAAACTTACAACATAAGGTGTACTAGCACATAAGCATGATTATAGTTGGGTTCCAGTCATCCATGAATAAGCATACCAAATTCACACCAATGCAAGCTTCACCACACACAACCACAAGCATGAACGACACACAACATAAGCAATTACATGTAACCCAACATGAACGACCAATGCATGTTCAACACATAACATCACTCAAGAAAACATACACAGACACTAAACAAGCATGATCAAAACATGAACTAGCATGCACAAGCGATGCACACAAAACATGTAGCCCTATGTAAACAAGTGTGCATAGATGATACATAAACATAAACACCATACAATCAGTCATACAACCATGACCACATGTTTATAGTGACACCACAACCACATCCATGGCAACACCACTTCCACCATTGCCAACACAACATGGGCACAACAACATATACAACATAGGTATGAAAAAAACATAAGAAATCAACAAGAAAAACATCATCAACACATCACCCATCAAGTTTGAAAGTTGAACCATGCCCTGATACCACTTTGTAACACCCTCTTCCCACATCTACCCAAGTAATTGGTCAACCAGGTTAAACATGTGATGAGAGGATACTAATATGAGATTCAACCTCCTATATGAATTAAATGAAGTAGAACCAATGGAAACACCAAAACAACACCTTACATTGCATCATTGACGTCCCGAGGAGGTAACCCAACCTTCCAGGGCCCTATTCCTTGATGGTGAATTTATTTTTAGCCACTTTGAGGTTGATTCAGAGGCTTCTAAGGGAAATGTAGCAGCTATAGACCCTATATCTACGAGCCAACCTTGTTAAGGTAGTGGCTAAGGCCCACAATGAATTTTCCTCTTGTAGCTCTGGGATCTATGCCACATTTTTAGCCCTTGAGCCCAGGCCACTGCACAGAACTTCCTGTAATTTTAGGAGATGGTAAGTAACATTGAAAAAAACATATGGAAGCAATCAAATCAATCATAACTCATCTGACCCCACCCAACCATAACAGGCATTTCATCAAACATGTCATAATCATAGCATCTACAGGTATAAACAACAAATTTAAATAAAGGGGTCTCCTCTTTATCTGAGAATGGATAATAATAATTTCTCCCCTACATCATATGTTGTCATACAATCAATTTTACCATAGATACAAGGATAATCATTTACAGAAAAAAACATGAATATTTCTATACATCATCACTGATCAAATACATGCTCATAACCAACAAATTAACAACAGAAATACCATGAATACAATATCAATGAAACCCATACATAAACTAGTATATATGCATACCAAATACCAGATAAATGATCTCTTCATTACTGAATGTAAAATCCAACCAGAGATGGGACTTCCACGTTCCACCTGATCGTAGAGTGGTTGAGCGAAGTCTCACTTCATCCAATCACCCCTGTGCCATATTTGAAGCATGAATGTGGGACTTAATAAAACACATCAACCATAGTAAATCCAGGGCTTCCAGAGGCCAAACCACCTAAACCCTCAAATAGTGATTCCACCTCACGGTCTGACATCACAACCATCACGGATTAGTCTCTATCCAAGCTTCCCTAGGGCTCCCAAGTGTTTGTTCCAACCAGGGATTCCAGGACTAGTAACTCAACCCAATTTATACAAGGCTTCTAAAGCATTTTTCTAACCAGGGCTTCGAGGACTAGTAACTCAACCCACCTAAGGCTTCTAGAGCATTTTTCCAAGCAAGGCTTCCAAGACTACTAACTCAATTGACACTTGTTTGTCAGGCTTCCAGAGCGTTTGTCCAACCAAGGCTTCCAGGAAATAATAACTGAACCCAACGACTAAAGGAATCATGAGAACCAACTAGAAAAAAAATCAATGGAAATAAACCCACAATACCATGGTTTTATAGGAAATGCAAAGGATATGCAATCGACATGCATCCACCATGCATGCAAAAACCAATGAGGAAAACATATTTGTAACTCGGTACCTGCAATCAAATCATGTTGTAAATGTTGATCCCAATGTCCACCTGCACTTTCCTACTATTTCTTTTCCTTTTTGCTCCAAATCACCAAAATATCCACACTGCCCAAGAGTGCTTCAATACAACTCCAAGTATCCAAGAGTATGAGAGAGAGAGAGAGAGAACAAGGAGAGAGCTCCGAAAATGCACTGACGAAATTAACCAACTGATCCTCAGAATCCTTTTTATATAATAGGCCTCTATTTTCTTCATTTTCCATTATTTTCCTTCAATTTCCTCCTCACATGAAACCTGTGACCTTTTACCTCCCTTTTCTCAAAATTTCCTTGATTTTCATAAATAATTATTCCAAAAATACATTTTTCCTCTATAATGCCTTAGCCATAGCCTTTTCCAATTTCCTTAGCCATAATAAATCAAGTGAACACCCCCTAGGATGTTTTTCCCAACATTCATCTTGGAATATATGTCCCATCGACTGTGGTTATTATTTTAAATTTATTACATGATTTTTTTCATGAGGGTTGTTACAATTTAGCTAAGGATAGAAAGAACCTTGAGCCATGTTGATGGTGCTGGATATCGTGAACATGAAAGGGGGTCTCCATGATGAAAATTCCCAAATATACTTCACATCATTTGGTGCAGTTTCCCTTCCGAAAATAAGGCCCGACTGCATATCTTCTTAGAGATATGTCTTGGCTACAATGTTCAACATGAGAGAGTAATGCAAAGGTGCTTTTGGATCAACGAGTGATTATGCCTTATGGAATGTTCAAATGCAGAATGTATCAAGGTTCTTGTACCGAAAGGGGAGAGAAAATTGATATTTGAAAAGGCAATTAATAGTACTAATAAAGTAAAGACACACAAGAAGGTACATATTAATGAATATTTGGACGACTAGAGAAATAGTTCACATAGAAGTAATGATTGTCCAAACACATACAACAGAACTTCAAAAAGGTAAGTACTAAAGCCACTGAAATAATTCAATTTCCTTACTACAGATAAAAACAACATACATTACAAATATTCAAAAAAAAATATTACAATATTTATGGCATAGGCATGAAAGTGTGTTGGCTCAATGAAAGTTTCCAAGATACATCTAGACAGTGGACACCACTAGACCCAATAGTGGAGCGTTAGACAAACCACTTGCTTCTCCAAAAGAACTATTTTTCTCTCTATTGACTTGTAGGAGGATCCAATGTTAAAATGATTTTGCACACTACAAGAAAAAAGGACATTGGTGAGGGGAAAAAATGGTCACCATAAACTCATTGGTGAGGGTCAAAAGAGTCTTCGTCACCAAAAATTGAACGTCACCAAAGGTGGCGTCGCCAAAAGTATAGATGTTGTGGTGACATTCAAGGTCCGTCACCAATAATGATTTATGGTGACGGATAGTGACCGTCACCATTTCATATGAGCAATGGTGATGGACAATAGCCTCCGTCACCAAAAAACTAAACGTCACCAAAGGTGGTGTGACCGAAAGTATGTGTTGTGGTGACATTCAAGGTCTGTCACGAATATTGATTATAATGACGAATAGTGACCGTCACCATTTCATATGAACAACAACGATTTTTTGTGATTGACCTTTCATGGCCGTCACTATTGGTGCATATATATGGCAACGTTCATTGACCGTCACCATAAACTCATTGGTGACATCAAGGTCCGTCACGAATAATCACTATAGTGACAAACAATGACCCTCACCATTTCATATCAACAAAAATGATTTATGGTGATGGAACCTTCATGGTCGTCACTATTGATGTGTATATATGGTGGCGTTCATTGACCGTCACCATTTCATATTTTGGTAAGGGTCAAAAAATGTCACCATAAGCTCATTGGTGATGGTCATAAGAGTTTCTGTCACCAAAAACTAATCGTCGCCATTCCATATGAATATCAGGGCATGATGGAGTCGAACCACCAACCTCCTACTTGTAAAGCAAGTGCTCTTCCATTGAGCTAGCACCCTTTAAAGAATTAGACTTTTAAAAATTATATCTTGAAACTGTATAGATTGTAAATTCTACAACTTTCAATAAATTAAAGTCTTGACAATCTTTTACTAAACAAGAAAAACATCATCGAAGTTGCATGTCCCTACCTAATGGTTATGGAAGTTATGAAAAGTGGGTTGAGGGAAAAATAGAGACACTACAACAAACCAACTCTAAAATTATGTCTTGATAATAAAAAAATTAATTTTCTTTTGTTGTTGTGTTGTATCTTGAACTAAAAAGAAATCCCTACTCTAAAATCATTCATATTTTTAAATCTGTTTTTCAAAAACGCTACTGGAAGTTGTATAAATTTAATATTGTAAATACATTTTTTTGAATTATTTACATGCTAAAGAAGCCATAGGATTATATGGTTCAGAAGAGGATGTTGGTTTGTACTTAGAAAAGGAAAGAAAACATTAATGTCAAATTAATCATAATTTTAAATCTTCTTTTCAAAAATGCTACTTGCAGTTGTATAACTTTAATATTGCAAGCCTTTTTTTTTAACTCTTCTTGGGCTAAGGAAGCCATAGAAATTATCTAGAGCAACATTCTAACTGAATGTGAAACTCCTTTACCAGAAGTTCTCCAGCTAAAGGAAAATTACTTTAACATGAAAAATAATGCATAAAAAAATTCATATCAGTTTTTTTAATGAATTATGGAAACTCTCATCAATATTTTCGAGTGAGAAAACTCGTTTCTCCTTGACAATGACTAATTTACCAGCTTTCCCTCTGCAATAAATATCATGGAAAAGCTTTTCTTTCAACTCAATAATCCTCAAAACACCTTTCTCTTTGTGACACTTGTAATTGCTAAGACTTCATTTCCTTTAGCACCATATACACATGAATCATCTTTGTCTCTAAGTTGTTTGCAAACAGATTTGGTTACCTAACAATATAATCCAATTGAAATCCCACGGTTTTGACCAAAACACCTACATTACTCATCAATTTTTCCTCTGAAAGCATTAGAATAATTGGCCTGTGTCTTGCTAAATACAAAATTTTTTGTTGAGAGAAACCTAAACTACTTAAAAACTATATTTTTTGATCTAGTTTCTCCTTGGATACTCAATAATCCTTGGAAAACACCTTGCTCTTTTCAACACTTGTGATTTCTTAGAAATCATTGCCTCTAGCACCATATACCAACAAATCATCCTTGTCTCTAAGTTGTTTCCAAACAGATTTGGATACCTGACAATATCAACTAATTGAATTCCCATAATATCCAAGTTGCCAAATTCTGATTTTTTTATATCCATACAATCATTACAAGAACTTAAACAGATTCAATGAAATAGAATTATAAACTGTGTAGTTGATAAGAAAAGACAAAGTCAATGGAATGAAATTGTCTATAACAAAATACCCATTGAATAAAACAAAATAAAAATCGTAAAATGGCATGAGATGAAAGAAGCATTTATTGTTGCAATTTTAATGTTAGATGATGGAAATATTTTTTTTTTTGTTTTGAATTTGATATGTATAGAACAGAAAATTTGTAATTTGAAAAGATCTGTAACAAATAAACTTTCATAATAAAAAAATTTAAGATGTAACGAAGCTATTTTTCGTTGGTTGCAGGCAGAGAAATGAAATACAAAAGAAGTCCAAGGGATTTGTAATTATGAATGCTTAAATAGTGCAGGCTTACAACATCCATGCTTCTTGCAAGGTAGGAACAGCCATGTCACATAAGTCAAGCACGTGCAAGTGGTCAATACTGCCATCATTTTGCAGTGAAAATTGTACCATAGAAATCAGAATAGCCAAGTTTTATAGCTTAAAGGCTATGATCATTGGTGTATTAGGATGGAGTGGATTGCAATGAAGTAGGCATTGTTTGCAGTAATAGAGTGGGGGTTTTGGGTTTGGGTTTTTCATGGTGACATTGGCAGCTGAGCCAAGATTCAAATCACTATGTTTTTTACTCTATTATAATTAGCATTGGTGATGAGTTGGGATGTAGCAAGGTGCCCAAATAGGGCACTGATATGATTGGATGATATGCTCCAAGGCCTGAAGTTTGCAGAATCAATATGAAACTTGAGCATGGGTATGAGCATGGTTGGGATATGGGAGTATCAATGTTTTCTGAAAGATCTAGACCAAACCCAATTGCTACATTCATATACAATGATGCTATAGTACAAGATAGGGAATTCAGATAAGGTTTATGTCGACAAACTTTTGAGATTTTTTGTTTTTTTGTTTGTTTTTCCTCTGTTGTGTTTGAAGAACTTAGGAGAATAGGCAAGAATATCCCCAAGACTTCTTCAAATTCACTTTAATATGTATTGACCAAGAGTCTTCTTAAATACTGGTCGAAAGTATGCCCAATATACTTCTCTCAATGTCAATCCAAGTCTTCTTCGAAGATCCTTCAATAGTTTCTCCAAGGAGGTTGTTTTAGGTCTTCAAATGCTTCGAATAACTGTCCAAAGTAAGAATTTAAACCTGCTATAAATCCATCATGAGAAGGTCTTCATTGTGCTACAAAGGGGTATCTCAGGGTTGTTTTAAAAAAGCTTTCAATTGCTGCTACAGGACTGTTTTAAAGTTGGTCCAAGACTGTCTTCTAAAAACCTTAAAAGATGTCTCAGAAACACCTTCAATAAACTGGTATACAAAGATTTATGTTAAGCTACCTTTTAAGTCAATTCCCTTACAACTGCATTCGCAGCAAAGATCCATAAAAAAAATTTGATGCAAGGAAATGTATCAAGGAATTGTGGAGAGAAGGTCAAAGATTTCAGGGAACATTTCAATTATCCACATGTCCCTGTATCATGTGACTTAGGTGCAAAAAAACAACCGAGTAGTTTCACCAATGACAAAAACCAACATAGAGCTATATGGGAATGAAGAATGGAAGATGTAGACAGAATTTCTGGTGACAAAACATGAGGATTTCTTCTTAAATTCCCTATCTGAAAAGTAGATAAACCTTCTGCACCACAGAATGAAGAGGAAGGGCATACTAAGAATTGAACGTATATTCTAACAACAGTAAAAGATGTCTCACAAACACCTTCAATAAAATGCTATACAAAGTTTTTTGCCAAACTAGCTTTTTAGTCAATGTCCCTACAACTGCATTCCTAGCAAAGATCCATAGAGTTTTTTTGATGCAAGGAAATGTATCAAGGATTTGTGGAGAGAAGGTCACAAATTTTAGAGGACTTTTTCCCAAATAATTAATCACAAATTGGGTCAAAGGGAAATGTTAGCCCAAAATTGAAGGTAAATAGACAAGTTCTGCAAATTGCTGCAGTTTTGAGAGCCAATGGCTGCTCCAATTGACAAGGCAGTGGACTCTCTTTCCAAACCATCATATAAGGATGCTACTATTGGGTTAAAGGAGACTGCAAAATTACTGTGTCCAGCTGGGAAGAATCCAAGGCTTCCAGGATGCCTCTGCAGCTGCTTAGAAAAATATCCAGACAACATATGCCTGAAGATTACTTGTCACAGCGACCTAAAACATTTAGTACCTGACTGGTCTTGCTGTTCTTTATCGGTTAGCAGGCATTTCACCTTCATAGCAAGCACTAAGATGGTGGATACATAGAAAATGGAAGGTGAAAGGATCAACTGACTTTACATTGTGCACCAAAGCCTTTTTCACAGAAATTTACAGCAAGTTTAGTTTTGGCAGGAGACAGCATGTTTGATTAACAAACCCCTTTCCTAATAAAAAAGAAAAGCATCTATGCTTGCAAATCTTCTGAGTTTCATACTCTGAACCAAAAGTTTAGTACTATTTGTCCCAACCTTCCAAATATTTGCCTTTGTAACGCTACCTAAAACAATAACCCGAAGGGAAACCCACATGTACATAGAGTACCATTCATCTAAATATGCTCGCTGAGATTAGAAGCCACCATATTAATGCAGAGTTCAGGTTCATAGTTCATTGGGAACACCTAGTTGAGAATTTCTTAGTCAGGAGATGTAACCCATTTGTTTCAAAAAGGACATAAAATAATTGAAAGAAGAGATAGAGTAACTGTAAAGGAAACAATCTAAACATAGAATTTGTTCCTAATTTCTAATAGGAATGGTAAACAACAATAAAATTCTAAGCAATAATTTCATGTCTAATGAATTTATACAAGAAGTTTAGTTTTGGTAGGAGACAAGAAGTTTGATTTACAAACCCATTTCTTAATAAAAAATAAAAGCATCTACGATCGCAACTCTTCCGAGTTTCAAACTCTAACCCAAAAGTTTAGTATTGTTTGTCCCAGCCTTCCAAATATTTGTCTTTGTAACACTACCTAAAACAATAAACCGAAGGGAAACCCACATCTACATAGAGTACCATTCATCTAAATATGCTCGCTGAGCTTAAAAGCCACCATATTAATGCAGAGTTCAGGTTCATAGTTATTGGGAACACCTAGTTGAGAATTTCTTAGTCAGGAGATGCAACCCATTTGTTTCGGACATAAAATAATTGAAAGCAGAGATAGTAATTGTAAAGGAAATAATCTAAACAGGGCATTTGTTCCTAATTTCCAGTAGGCATGGTAAACAACAATAAAATACTAAGCAATAATTTCACGTATAATGAATTTATACAAAGATTAAAAAAAAAAACCTCATTCATGTGTTACAGAAAAAGTGTGATCATGGTGATCCGCTGGAAGAGGAGCCTTTTGCGCACTGTTTTGAGGGCTGCACGTGGAGAAAGAAGGTGGATTGGGTATGTTTTAAGGGAGCCGCAGTGAACTGTGGTAGGCCGCAGGCCTAGCCACTCCAAACAGGCCAGAGTGGAGTCTTTAAAGGCTGCCACATGCCCACAACAACAGCCCATACATAGGGCACCTCGTCTTGCCTAGGCTGCAGCTAGGAGAAGGTTGTCCAATGGCTGGTTAGTGGTTAGTGCAGCCTGCAAAGTGCCCTAACCAGGACAACAGTACTACAGTATTGTAACAACAGTGTTTGTGGAGGTGTTTTGGGTCAAGAAGTGACCGGATTGGATTAGTTTGGTTGTTGACTGTGGAAGCCAAGCAGTGAAGTGGACAAGGGTGTCGAGAACACTTCAAGTGGTGGCAGATTCCACAGTGGATGTTTGGGTGTCATAGAGTTGTTTGAGGGAAGCTAGATTGGCTACCCAAAGTAGCCCTAGACAAGCTATCTTGAAGGATGAAGAATAGTTGAAGGTTGGATGAAGGACGGTGTCGAAGTGCAACACTCTGATGTACAAGAGTTGTTGCTAGCCTGGCAGATTGGAGCTCGGGTGTTTGCTAGCCTAGAGGAGTAGATTGGATCAACCCAAGTACACTCTACAGAAGGGTGTGAAACATTGTTAGGGGGCCAATTGAGTTTCCAGTCTTTCCAGATGAAGCTCTTGCAAGTAAATCTCTGCATAGTGTAAATGAAAATCATTGCTTGTCAAAGATAAAACTATAGCCATATAACTAAGAAATCTATTTGAACAAAAAATCATGCAAACAACAAAAATTTTGGAGAGTAAAGAGAATCACCTAACACCTTCCACATCCCCTTCTAAGACCATATGATGAAGAACATTTGAGTATCATGTACAAATTCCAAGACAGATGAAGGAGATGGCTCTATCCATGTAGTCTCAGAATCTTTTGATGGATCACTACCATGAGCAACCATGAAATCTATGATTTTTTACCCAAAAAAAAATTATAGATTTCAGTCTTACTCTCAGGCTCAGCTCAATGGAAAATAATGGTAATCCTGTTGCAATTAAGTTTTTTGACAAAAAGAAGTATGCCTCTTCCAAAAAGTGGTTACACAGTACTCAAGCCGGGCATGACAAAAATAGTACAATATCCCAGTAAAATTTGGTCCATCATTAATTAGTAATCATATTTATGAAAGAAATATTTCTTCACCTGACCGATCTACTTATTTTGTTTAACATTGATGGAAAGTCATGCAGCTCATTTTCCACATTCTATGGTGAAATTCACAACTGTTTTTAATTGTGCCATCTTAGCAGTACAGTAACTAGCAAGCAACACAGAAAATAACAAATCTGTGAGAAAACTGCATATGTACATACTAAATATGCTTCACATCAGTTTAATCAAGCAAATATACCATAAGTTAAAATTAAACTAATCAAAGAAAGCCTTACATTTCAAATAGCAACATAAAGCTTCCCAGTGTATTCTTACTTGTCTAGACTTGCAGGAGGGCTAAGAGGAATCTCCTGCAAATGGCGTAAAAATATGGGCAGCATTGCATGAAAAGTGGGTCTCTTCGAAAGCTTAAACTGTTAACATTCACCAATCATCTTCCACAGCTCTAGCATATTCAGGTGGCTGCCTTTGAGCCTTGACAACAACCCTATAGATCTCCTCTGAACTTAGGTTATTCCACCTGCATGACAAATCTCATTAAATATCTAGCAAGTGTGTTTCATAAAGAGGGTACCATGTTTGCACATTACAGAAGAAAAAGGGAATTGAAGATTGGACTTCTCAACTACAAACACAAGGGTAGACACAATATAACTTACAGAATTGCTCCAGTGCACATCTCAACCAAGGTGCAACCAAAACTCCAGGCATCAGATTCTGAAGAAATTCCATTTCCTTCATCCCAAAAAATGTTCAAAGAAGACTTCTTGAGTGGTTCCCAAGCTTCTGGGGCTGTATAATGAGGATTCAACATAGTACACTCCGCACATGAATGTGTCCTTGTCACATCATCCTCCAGGGTTGAGCGAGGTCTTCTGCATTGAGGTTTCTTCAAAAATTCTGGAAGACCAAAATCAGAAACTACTGCTCGCCCTCTTGCATCCAAAAGAAGGTTGGATGGTTTGAGATTCATACACGAGGCACCTGCTGCATGAAGCTCTGCAACACCACGAGAAATATCTGCACCATATCTTCATACGCATTTCCAATAAGATTCATCAATGCATATTAGTATCACCCTTCTAAATATTGATTAAATCTCAGATACCATTAAAAACTCAGACTTTTAATCACAAATTCAATTGCAGACATTCTACAAACAATGAACCAGAAATTAGAATCAAATTTGTAGATGCATAATCTATAATGTAGTGATATTAGAAACTATTTACTCCACTGTTTGCTGCATCTTTCACTGTTCGCTCACCATTTGTTTGCTGCCTCCTTAACTCTGGTAGAAAATCTTGTAAAATCATTAGTTTGGGGGAGGGGGTGGTTTTGAAAAGGAAATAAACATCATAAGAATAAGGTTTAAATTTGTCTCTATCTCCTTTTGTGATGCTTCCATTAGTGAAGCCTCTTCTTTTGAGAATCACCAAAAGATATAATGGGTGGCACTGAGTGGTTTCCAAAGCTTTGGGGACACCCCTGGAAACCATGTTAGATAAGAAACTAATCTCATGGAAAGTGTTCTTATGAGGATTTTCATTCCATAGGTTATCATATCCAAAAACCATATAACTTGAATGCATTATATTTTATGCTCTTCTAAACATCAATGCAGTGCCTAATTGTGTGCATGGTTAGCAGAATGGAGCAATGTTCCATATGCCAAAGGACCCTCCATCGCGAAAGAGACAAAGGGAGGCTGTGGATATTATTGATTTGCAACATCAGAGACCCTTGTTAATAAATTTGTGCGACCTTCATCAGCAAGCCCCAGCTGCAGGACCAGGGAATGTACCACACTCAGTGGGTACTGTATCAACTAGTCTCCATCTGGCATTTGAGGATGAACAAGTCAATTCTTCAATGCCATCTGCAACGAGAGGCGATGCAGCTTCTACCCTTCATTTTCTAACAGAGCATATAGCATCACGGTTGCAAAAATAGAAAGAAGAGCTTGATCAATTTGTGAGGGCACAGGCAGATGAGGTAATATCTTGAAGGGAAGAGGCGGAGGCATCTATCTATGCTTTCTATGATTGAGGAAAGCGTCTTGAGGAAAATAAGGGAAAAAGATTCAGAGATGGAGAAGTTCAATCTTAGAAACAGAGAACTAGAGGAGCAGGTCAAACGGCTGAAACTGGAAGCTTGCATATGGCAGAGCAAAGCTAAGCATCAGGAAGCCATGGTGAATTCCTTGAGAAAAACTATTTTGGTTTTACTATTTTGGTTCAGATATGGATTGTATTTAGTGCTCTATTTTGATTATATGCATCCTTACTAGCTATATACATGAGAGAAATTTTCATATTTGTGTATAATGGTTTGGATTCATATGGATGTACATGAGTTTTTTTTTTAATCAAAATTTGAATATTTTATGTATTTTGGGTCATACAGTTTTTTCTGGTTGACACCAGTTTCTAGTTTTAGAGGTCCACTTGTCTGGTTCTAATAAAAATGAAGCAAACATGATTCCCCTTCCTTTCTGGGAGCTCTTGTCTGATTTCTGTTGTGAGTTTATCCATTTAAGATTCATTCAAAAATTGTCTTTACATTAATCATTGGTCTCGACATTGTGCCATACCCTTGCAATGCGATGTATATATGTGATATCGATGCTCTGTAGCGCATGTATATATGAGATTGAGGCATAAGCTCACATTTGGAGTAATATGGCCTCTTCCTTGGATGTGTGGTGGCATAATTCACACTTGGATGGAACTCAAAACCTCTTGAAGTGCATAACTCAAATCCACAGAGAATTAAAAGAGCTCGGACCTATTGGACAAGAAGCTCAGAGTACAACAATCTCGTGGAGGCTCATAGAAATGTGGATTGGCCACCTATTTGCTGACTTGTGGTTACACTTCCCTTGGATCAGCAGGCTTGGGTGTGTCCTTGTGGAAGCACGAACCTACAATTCTATTTGGTTAGTCCTTCAAACAGTGATAAAACTTGACAAGCCTTGAACTATTCAAATAGTCCGCAAGATAAAAGGATCACTGGGAGGTTGGAGAAAAATGGGGGGAGAGAAAACTTCATCAGAACAGGAATCGTCATTCTAGGGGTCAGGAAGGAATTTTGGAAGGAGAGGTTTTCGTATTTGAACAAGTATAAGCAAATCCTTGGCAGGGACAAACCTCTGCCCAAGTGGACCGATGCGGATGTGGAGGAGTTCATCCAATTGGATCCCGTCTATGGCCCTCAGCTGAAGCTCACGCAAGTATGTTAGTTGTTGAGTGAATATGTCCAAGTATAATTGATATATAAAAATACAATATAATTAAATTGTTTATCTGCTAACAATATCTAAGCAACAACAAGACTCATTAATGCCTAACTTTAACATAAGCATTCATGAGCAAGAAAAGGTGATTGAGTAAGAAGTTCAACTACAATGCATGATGGATTTTTGTTAAAATTGGCAACCAAGGTCGGCCTCCCTTATAAGTTGTCTCAAGAAGCTCAAAAGTCACGTCTTTTCGACTCCACCGATTAGTATATAAAGGGGTGATCTCTTCCTCATTTGACACATTGAAGGGCTCGTCTCCTCCTCTGAAATAGGATGACATATAATGCTAGACACAGGTGGCAGGGTCGAGGTTATTATCAGACCCATCTCTGTTTAGGGCTCGGTTTTCTTATTGAGAAAGGGCCGCAGGTCTGTGACATAATGCATGCAGGATGCAAGGTCTGTCATGGCAGCGTATCTCTGTTTTGGGCGCAGATTTTGTGTTGGATAAGAGCCACAGTTGGAGGATAGGAAGTCTGTGCAAAGAAACGTATCTTTAGTTGATTTTTCTATGCGTGTTTGTGAGGTTTATGTCTGCTACAGACTGAAGGAAGAAAGCCACTACAGTAGCCTGTTGTTAAGTTGTTTCGAGGGTTTGAAAGCATGGTCAATATATAAAGGCAAGGGATTGTTGAAGGGAAGGGATTGTTGAGGAGGAGCCTCAAACCTCTATATCAGAGATTAGATTATTCTGATTATGAATAATAAGAACTGATCAAGGGTTTTTGCCGTCTTGGGTTTTTTCCCTGGCTTGAGCCATATTCATGTGTCCTCTTGTGTTGGCTTATCCTCTGCATTATTTTCTTATGTTATTTTATCAGTTACAGTCATCATGATTTCAATTGATGTGGTTGCTATGGATTGATAATTGGGCTATATATAAAAATTGATGTGACTGTCCTATGCTAAGAACATGTTAAGCTAAATTTAACATGGTATTAGAGCTAGGCTGAGGACAAGCCCAAGAAAGAGGGAAAGCAATCACTAGAAATGTTGTCAAATCTTCATGGCCTCTTTCACCCTCAAAGGATCAGATAGTATGAAATTATGATATAAATCTGGTGCATCACAGTGACCAGCCCACAGTTTTGTGGATAAAGAGCGAAATTCCTTTTTGAATATCATACAAGACCTGGTTCAAATATCATGATTAGAAGAGTGCAGTTTTGGGCACATAATATGAGGTCTGAGATTTCCAATCCACTAATCCACCTCATAATTCGGTGAACTTGAATGGCTAATCAAACTCTTGACAAAGTCAACAAAGGGACCCATCATTTAAGGAGTTTTTTCAAGCAATTTGAATTATGTACCACCTATGGGATCCAAGCATCGTATACATCTTTGGGTGACCGATCTTATGTTGCCTTTCTGATAAAGAATTCAAATTGATTGAAAGCCCTCCTAAGGCCTTGTTGGGTGCCTCATAGTGAAGTTACAAAAGGAGTTGAGTCCCTCTCAAACTCATGGCATTTGTATATTTCAAAGGCATGCCTTAATACTTATTCATCCAAGAAAAGAAGCCGAGGTTCCTACTTCATTTAAGGAGTTTTTCAAGAAATTTGAATTATGTACCACCTATGGGATCCAAGCATCATATACATCTGTGGGTGAGCGATCTTATGTTTCCCTTTTGATAAAGAATTCAAATTGATTGAAAGCCCTCCTAAGGCCTTGTTGGGTGCCTCATAGTGAAGTTACAAAAGGAGTTGAGTCCCTTATGCATCCAAGAAAATAAGTCGAGGTTCCTACTTCTAAGAATATATATATGGTTTAAAAGAGCCGACTTGTGGAGATACCTAAAATGATTATCACTCTTAGAGTCATAATCCCAATATGATGTGACTTAATTTTTGGACACTTTTATTTATTCATTATCTCAGCAGTAAAGTTTTTTTTTGGCTTGTTGATCCAAGTATTGGAGCTTATTCCTCATGGCCAATTCTAGAATCTAAGGTTGGTCGATAATGTCCTGATTAAATACAAATGCTCTAAGTCATATATGTGGACATATTGTTTCTCATTTCTGCAATATTACCTTGATGCAATTTTACCAGCTCTCCTTTATTAGATTGTTCATAAGAGGCTTTTACAAGGACCAGTCCATGAGTTTAAAGATTGACTGAATGCGAATGATGGCTTAATAGCATCTAAGTCAATTTTGTACATTCCATCATCCACATAAGGGTGTTTAAAGATTCAACTTCCAACTTAGGCATAGGTATCAAAATGAAGTCATAATACCTGAAGAAATGTTAGAGACACATCCTCGCTTTTCTACGCTTTTCTAGTTACTTCAGATGATGTATAATGTTTGAATGAGGTAAGGATGGCTTCAGACTTACAGTCCGACATACAATCAATATTGATATGACAGTCCAGAAATCATGGTGCTTTGGCAAGTCCCTGATATATGTTAAATCTAAGTTGATCTCAGCCATCTATCTCTTTGCTCTTTTCAAAATAAATCAAAGAAAGAGGCAGTCTAGAAGCCCTAGGATTAATGATTATTACAAGCGAAAGCATCTGATTCCATAATCAATCCTTCTGACATAACATTTCTGACCTTTATATAGCTCTGTATATTATCTTCACAGGGCCCTGTTGGATAACTATGCATATTATCTTGGCATAGTTCAGATGGTACATTTTTTTTATTTCAGTTTGGCTATGGACTGCATAAATTCATCTCTCGCTCTGTTTGGATAGGGATCTTGACCTCTGATTTCAGTACATTTATGAACCTCAGTCTCTATTCTATATATGGCCATGAACATTGCTCTTATGACTTGGCATAATTATGATATTCCGCTGCGCTTGATATCACAGTGGTTGTAGTATCTCAGTGGCAGCTTATTGGCATCACAGTGGTATGGTTGATCTTTAGCTTATTTATCTTGGGAATTTATCGGTTATGATATATACACTAGAAATAACAAAGAAGCCATGGATTTTAGTGCACTTAGACACCAGGAAAATCGAGGCCGCAGGGAGGGTATAAATAAAGCTTATATCTCAATCTTAAAAAAAAAATCACAACAGCAACAGAAGTCTCAATCTTAAAAAAATCACAACAACAAAATCTCAATCTAAAAAAAATGAAAATAAAAAACAAAACAACAATAAAAATCTCTCAGTTTCATGTGCATATAGCAAAATCTGGAAAAAAAATGCAATCTGAATAACTTGTAAAAAATTTCATTCACACAGTAAAAAATGAAAATAAACAAATATCGAATTCAAAACAGTGCCCTAATACCTGAAGCAATGTTTGAGGCAGTCTAGAAGACCTAGGATTAATGATTATTACAAGAGAAAGCATCTGATTCCATAATCAATCCTTCTGACATAACATTTCTGACCTTTATATAGGTTTGTATATTATCTTCACAGGGCCCTGTTGGATAACTATGCATATTATCTTGGCATAGTTCAGATGGTACAGTTTGTTGATTTCAGTTTGGCTATGGATTGCATAAATTCATCTATCGCTCTGTTTGGATAGGGATCCTAACCTCTAATTTAAATACATTTACAAACCTCAGTCTCTGTTCTATATATGGCCATGAACATTGCTCTTATGACTTGGCATAATTATGAAGTCTCAATCTTAAATCCCTGATATATGTTAATCTAAGTTGATCTCAGCCATCTATCTCTCTGCTCTTTTCAAAATCAATCAAATAAAGAGGCAGTCTAGAAGAACTAGGATTAATGATTATTAGAAGAAAAAGCATCTGATTCCATAATCAATCCTTCTGAAATAACATTTCTGACCTTTATATAGGTCTGTATATTATTTTCACATGGCCCTGTTGGATAACTATGCATATTATGAACCTGAATAACTGGTAAACAAATTTCACTCTCGCAGTAAAAAATGAAAATAAACAAATATTGAATTCAATACGGCGCCCTATATTGAATCCTAACAAATGTGGATGGGGCTCTAAAGTTTTCTTACCTGGATAAATTGCTCGCATTGCGGGGACTTCCATGATAAAAATTACTAGACAGGGCCTCTGGTTTAGCCGCTGGAAACTGCGGGTTATTACTAAACCTTGGTATTGAAAGAAAATATACCTTGTAGAAACCCTAACGCTGAGGTTTTAACTGTAAAATTGTTGCCAACTCCTACAAAATTAAGATCGATGGATAGCACAGAAAGAGGCAACTTCAAAGCTGTGACCATATCCAAACAACTTGAACTAATTTCCAACTCGAAAGTCCCCAACTGAGAAAAGCCGAGTGCCCATTGAAAAGCCGAGTAACCATTTGATAGTTGAAGAATCCTGCAAGATGAAGATCGGTGGATAGCAGAGAAAGATGTGACTTCAAAGCTGATCGATAGCAGAGAAATAGGCGACTTCAAAGCTGATAGATAGCAGAGCAATAGGCGACTTCAAAGCTATGACCAGATCCGAACAGCTTGAACTAATTTCCATATGAATGAAACTGAGAATTCCCCATCTGAGAAAATTCGAGTAACTATTTTATAGTTGAAGGAGTTGAATATTGGCTTGTTAATTTTGGCGGTAATGCAAGGTAACATGGAAGGAGGTGACACTTTGAAAATTTTCAAAAGGGGAAAGCCACATAAGGTATTATTGAAGATCTCAATTTAAATATTTTTTTCATAAAAATAGTT
Source organism: Pinus albicaulis (assembly GCA_034641835.2). Classification (NCBI taxonomy): domain Eukaryota; kingdom Viridiplantae; phylum Streptophyta; class Pinopsida; order Pinales; family Pinaceae; genus Pinus; species Pinus albicaulis. Next base: position 552,495,285 of record CM076573.1, on the reverse strand, counting down.
AGATATATATTGGAAAATATAATGATCATATAAATCTTGATAAAATAAAATAAAATATTTTGGACCATATAAATGTTGATAAAAGAAAATAGAACATTTTCTTTAATCCTATAATAAATGGAGCATTTACATATGAGGTGATCTTTTAACTCAATGTTGTGTATATTGCAAAGCTAGAAGATGTTATTGAGAAGAGAAATATCATAATGTTATTAGTTTCAACTACACACTAATGTAAACCCAATTTGAAACCACCAAGGGGGATTTGAAGGGCAACATCTAGTGCTCTTATGGGCTAAAAAATAAGTCCCCCTCTTATTTGCATGAAGTGTTCCTAGTACAAATCCATCTTAGAGTTAAGGCCATGAAAAGATGAAGTCCAAGTACTAAATTTATTGTTTATAAATAACCTCTTTAACAACTTGACACAAACATATAATGATGTAATTTACACTGGAGGTGTGTCACTTGAATTGTGTTACAATTGTAATTGCTCCCCCACACAAAAGTGTCATGCTCCCTTGTGATGATGCATCAACCCTATTGGAGAAAAATATCGTGATGTAAAAGAAATTTAAACATGATATAGCTTTAATAGTGCCCTACATTCACCCCTTGGCTCACCACTCATGGCAAATGTGAGGCCATTTCTGGCATTGATGTGGATAATATCATTTTATTTTCTCCTATGTATAGTATTCTACATTGACACAATTGCATTTTTTTTAGCAAACAAAATATTTGTATCAAGGGTTAGCTCCTTTTTCATTAGGTTTGAATAGGTTGCGTCATTATGAGTGATCTATTCTTTACCAACTCCTTATATGGGAGAGCACTACAAGCTCCATGTCAACATGAAGTGTAGATATTGTGAGCAATTCTTATTGAGGTTTTGCAAATTATCAGGTTGTTCTACATTTTGTATATATGTTAATAAGGGCATTACCCACAAACAAACACCCTCGAGACCAATACCTAGTTCTCTAAAAATCAAATGGTACCAATATTCTTAGTTAGAGGTGAAGGATTCTCCTAAGAGGTTATTTTGTTGGTTTGAGGTGTTGTTTTTTTCCTTGGATACTAAGTGATTAAGGGCTTCAAGAGCTAAGATTCAAGGGACAAGGGCTTGGGGGGGAAGGGATTTGGCGGTTAAGGGATTAATAATTAAGGGATTTAGGTGTTAGGGGTTAAGGGGTTAGGTTTTAAGGTGTTTAACAGCTATGGTTTAAGGGTCACGAGTTAAGAGAATAAGGGGTTAGTGCTTAGGGGGTTCATGGATTCTAGGTTAGGAGTTAATGGCCTAAGGTTTAATGCGTCAAGGGGTTGATGTCTTATGAGTTATGAGTGTAGGGGTTAGGGTATTATGGCTTCGGGTTAAGGGATAGGGAATTTAGTGGTTATGGGTTAATAGCTTATTGGTTGTGATAATGGGGGCCCTAATCCCCTTGTCACCACTATCGAGGGTTCCCCTTTCAATTTCTCTTGTTACCTTCACTCTAGGCCCCCTAGCCCCTATGATATTAGGTCTTAATCCCCCTTCTCATTCTCTAATACATGGATTATAGATCTTAGTAAACCATGCTTGGACATCCCACTTCTACCCATCCATGCTACATGTGTGTCCCCTAGTCATGTTCAATACACCACAAAATACTCCTCCCACCTGTTCGGTCATATCATTCAACTTATCCTAACATTATGGGTGAAATTGGTGTTTATGTTGTAAAGTTAGTAGAGAAAAAATATTACTTGTTTTTTCTATTGAGAAGATGTATAAATTGATTGTCATGATTGGAAAGTGCATGCATCAATCTACATTGGCTTGTTTTTCGAGCTTAGACATGAATAATTATTTGGTCATACTCCATCCTATAGATGGAGTCTGATATCACAAAGGTATTGATGGGCAGTGTGCTAAGAAGGGAGTGATAAGGTATGTTAGGCAATTCCAATGCATGATAGAGTGCTAGGAAAGCATGCCAAGTTGTGCCAAGTTCCAGGGTGTGCCAATGTGTGCCAAGGTGTTTTAGGGAGTGCTAGAGAAACACAAGGTAGCACTATGTCACAATGCATGGAAATGAATGAATAATAGTGTGTGAGAAGGAGTTTCAATGAGTTCCGTGTGTGATAAGGAGGAGTGACAAGGCATGCTTGGAAGTGATAAAGAATGATAGAGTGCCAGGGTGGGATGCATCCCAGATGTGCCAACACGTGCAAGGAAGTGTTAACTAGGAGTGCCAGGGAAACACAAGGGAACACTACGTCAAAATGCATGGAAATGAACAAATAAGAGTTTGTGATTGGAAGTGTCAGTGACTTCCAACTGTGCTAAGGAGGGATTGACAATGTATGCTAGGCAGTGTTAAGGCATGCTAGAGGCCAAGCCAACATGTCAAGATGTCCTAGGTGTTAGGGTTGTTGAGATTGCAACAAGATGATGAGCTTAGTGGAAAGAAGTCGCCTTCACTAAGTCGGCCCGCAGGCTATTTTTGGCGCAAGTCTACTTTTAGACTATGTCTATTTTTAGACATGTCGATCATATTCTATGAGTTGCAGGATGCTATTTGTGGATGGTTGGTCAAGTTGGAAAAAATAGATGGACTTCTATTTTTAGACATATTGGGCGGAATCTATTTTTAGATTGCCAGTCTAAAAATAGATATGTCGAAAATTATTAGCTCTTAATAATATTTGGACTCTAAACATTATCTTATTCTCTTGGAGCACTTCAGTTAAGTGCACAGATGTGGCACAGGAGCTGACAGAAGGAATTACGCTATTCCTAAGGGTTAAGTGGAGCTATTGCATGGATACTTCAGTTAGAACTCATGTGATGGAGTTTGGTGGAGTTATTGAAGTAGTTGGTGGAGTTGTGTTCAGTTTAACTGAGTTAAACATAGTTGAGCTAGTTGTATCTAGTCTAACTGATTGATACACTAGTGAGAGTGGTGTGAATTAATTATTAATTAATTCACTAATTATTAACGCTTTAATGAACTAAAGAATACATTAGTTAACTACAGTGCATGGAAAGTTTCAGTGGAGACCAGTGAAGAGGTAGGTGAAAGAGCAGTGTGACTATCAGTTGTGACTATAGTGTTGCATGATTTGCAACACACAGTGGTTGGAGATGCCAATGAGGATTGCATGAGCAAGGTTGGACCAATTTGAGTTCAATCAGAGCCATTCTTCAGCAGTGATTGTGCAGTAGAGGCAGGCTATCAGGTGGCAGATATAGGAGCATGTGATTTGCTAGATCGGACCTGTTTAGTGTGTAGAAATTGGAGATTATACTGAGAGCTTATGAGGATATTTGTATAATGATTGTTACATGATCTCTATGACACATAATATACAGATATTTGGGGGTTTTCAGCTTTAAGCTTTCCCATAAATACTATGTTCATATGTGTGAATGTTTATGGTTTTAATGTGTGCATGCGATTGTTTTTATTTCCGCAATTAATGATCAATGGTAGAAGAGATTATGTATTGTGCATGAATTCAAATAGTGTGTGATCAGGAGAATCTCGGATATAACATATCAGTTATATAAATTTCTACATGGCATCAGAGGGATATTGATCATTGGAGCAATTTCAAAACTTTGAAGCGGTTGAGTTTTGAGCTAGTGGAATTCGAATTTGCAGCAGTGTTTTCTTGGTATCAAAGTTGAGATGTCTTTCAACGGATTGCGATTGGAGTATTCCCTTGAGGGTAGCTCGAATTATATTGCATGGAAGGATAGGATGGAGGCGGTACTGGATGACAATGGGTTGAAGGAGTTCATAGATGCAGAAATTCCAAAACCTGCTTCTAGCGATGCTGCCGCACTTGACGCATGGCAAAAGAAGATAGCAAAGTGTTGAAGAATTATGTTGGAAGGTGCGAAGGATTACATAGTTTCCAGCCTTCATGGTAAATCTTCTCTATTCTTGATGTGTAAAGGGAGTTACAAGGTTATATGCTAGGCAATGCCAAGGTATGTTAAACTACCAAGGTGTGTCAGGAAGTGCTACGGTGTGTTAGGGAGTGTAAAATCATGTCAAGGAATGTAGGGGATGCTAACACATGCCACACAATTCCAAGGCATTTAGGACATATCAGGTGTTGTGGCATGTCAAGATGTAAACTATGTTTCTTAGTTGTTTTACGACCACAGTTGTATGTGATGAGCCTTGTCTTGGTAACTTATTAAGTGGGATCAATTGAGATTGGACATGAGTAGTCTAATATGAGTTACATGTAGTTCTTAGGTGAACAAGGCATATGTTGAATTTCCATGACACATGAGAATTTGGGTTTGGTCTTAGAATCTTTGATGCAAACACACTCAAGTGACACAACACATCAACTTTTCACAATGAAATCTACACACATCAAGGAATTAAATAGTGCACATGAAAATTTCTAACTTTTTCAAAACTTTCTTCGTTAAATTACAAACTGTAATAGAATAAGCTAGAGCTCTCGCACCAGGGATGTTGGCCCTTTACAGTCACACTAATACAAGGAATACAACTAGGGCCTGGTGTTATTCCTTTGACAACCAATATACCTTGAACAGGACAACACTTGGACCCAATTTTTTATGGTGGACACACATAGCCCTTTCAATCCACATGTCTTAAACACATTTGGCAGGACCTCTTTCCTCCCATTATGAAACTCCTCATTCTGCATCTATCAATGAACTAAATTCCTTTATGTTACTGAACTCGGCTCAAAAAACAATTCCCTCTATCTACCTCTTTTTTCCTTTAAGGTTTCCAACACTTAAAGTTTTCGATTAGCTGTTCACAACTCTGTTATGAACAACTCTTTGGTCTACCCACTTTTGCCATACTGCTGCTCCAAGATGACAAGTCTAGGGATATGGAGGTTTCCCTTCTTCTCAATGACACAATACTCTACAATACAGTGAAATAGGGCTAGTTAGATAGTCCATTTGACTTCTACTTTAGTCCTTCAAATTTTGCACGTCCTTAGGCCCAATACACCTACCCTTCTACCAGTCTTGTTTTCCTTCACAAGTACAGGACTTAGAGCTCTTCTTTGATAGTCACCTAACAACCCTCCAATTGTACTTGGACTGCCATCAATTTTCCCAACCACGGTAAATTTTTTTACTGATCTAGTTCCCGCAACACTGCCCTCATCTAGGGCTCTTCAAATATGCCACCTAATAGTGATTTGATTCCTCTCAAAATCACTATTCTTGTGTGCCAATTTTATGTTGTCCAATCTATGAAAAAATCTGAAATACTCACCTTATCATCCTTCTAACAATTTGTAGATGACTAAACTAGGGTCACAAATCATCCATTAACAGTCCATTCACTAACTGTTTATAGGCTGCTTCAAATCTCTGTCCAAAACTCTATGGACAGTCCAACAAAATCAACTCCTCTTCATGTCAATCCATTCCTCATATGGCACATTTATTCTGCTCCATCTTCTACTCAAGTTCCACTTTCCTTTGGATTTTCTATCTTTGCACATACTTATGCAAACCATATTCCAAATTTGTGGTATATATTGCAGAGATAAACCTCTCTCTAAGGGTCACAACCCCTCTTCTTCTATGCAAATTTGTCACAGTATTAATGACATACCTTATGGATTGAACATGCTAGGAAACCTCCCTAAATAGGGAATTATACTTCTATTCTAATTTCTTTAGAACAAACCATATCCACCCATAGAAAAAAATAAAACTCTTTCCTCTATAAGAGACTCGGCCTAGCTCATATGGATCCATAGATTCTGGTCATTTATTTGACTGAATCTTGACTTGAACTTTAGATCTCTACGACCCTCAAAATGTGGTTACTTCAGTCAATATTCCACCTGTGACTACTTCTGTTCTAGCCCTAAATTGTAGTGCATACCCTCCTCCATTTGTGTTGGTATTTATCACAGACCTCGCAACGTAGTAACCAGCACAAGGTAGGGTCTCAACCCTCTCTACTATTTCAAAATTTGATGCGGACTTCACACAGAAACACCACTGAAATCACATGCCCAAATTCTCATGAGTCGCCTCTCTTGAGCTTTATCTTCCCTAAGAGAACCACAATATGCCATCCTACTTCCTATCTTGAACCCATTAAGGTATGTGACATTCTTGTGAACCCTCACATGATGATCTTACTCTTGGTGGATGATCATGGCCTCCCTTTAGCAACACTTACTCAAACCTCTAACTAGACCTACTTTAAGACTACATCTCTCCTAGCCTCCTTGATAAAATGAGCTCATTCTCACTTGATGTTCTTGCCTTCATACTAAGGCCTCCTTAAATAGCTTTTCCTAGCTAGGCCTCTTAAGAACACCCTAGAACTTACAAATTTTATATACTTAGATCTTAGGAAATATTATTTTTCTATTTAATTTTATTTTATATTTTAAAGCTCATCTTAGGTCCAAAGCCCCTTCACTTGGGTTATTTTCCCACAAAACATTTTTTGGTCAAAATCACACAAACCCATCTCACTAGGCTTTTGGAGTATCTCCCAAGCTACACAATTTAAAAACATAGTCTAGTTGTAGTAATCATAACTTGGTCAAGCTCCTATAGTCAAGCGAGGACTTGGTTGGGTTCCCAAGTTAAAATTAAGTAAGGGTAGTTGTGAGGGCATGATAACTAGGAAGGGTTAGGGAATTCCAAGGAATGAAAAGGCGTGCTAACACATGCTGAACAATGTCAATGCATGTTGAGGAGTGTTAAGGAGTGTCAAGGTATCACAAGGGAGAACTAGGTCAAAATGCATGGAAATGAACAAATAAGAGTGTGTTCCAGGGAATCTCAGTGAATTCAAGTGTGCCAAGGATGAAGTGTGTTAGAAAAAGTTCATAATAGGATTTGTAAGAGACTAGCCTACAATTGCGATAAGGGGCTCTGTTAGACTCATGCATTTCATAGTATCACAAGGTGACTGATTACTGATTAGAATATTGTTCATATACTGAAAATAATATTCTATGGCTGTCATTTATTTTCAGAGAAGAAAGGGAGACCCTGACTGTCAAAGAGCATCAAATGAATCAATTTTCCTTATAGTTCAATGGAAAGGAGAAAAATTGTTGTCGGCAAGGTGTGATGGGGATCAAACTTCATTTCTGCCCTCGTTCCATTTCATTTCATTCACCCTCTTTGTCCCCCTCATTTCCTCCATATTCTCCCATGCTTTGAAACCCATTCCCTGTCATGCTTCTCTTCCATTTCATCTTCCATTTTGAAATATATGTTACCTTACCTTTCTTCCACCTTTTGTGATCAAAGTGGGGCCCTCATCGCATTTCGTAGACTTTATGTATTTTGCATTGGAACTAAAATTTAAATAATGTGATCGCTGATTTGCAATATCGCATCGCATTGTTTTACCTTGTGAGCGCCCATAATCTATTTTATTTAGTTGTGAGGTGGTAAGTCGGTCGCACCTCAGCAGCTCCACCCCATTACATAGCCATTGCAATACATTGTTATATCATATAAAACTTCATAACACTGACCACTTAAAAACCTTCCGTCGATTCATAACACTCCGCCAAATGCCAGTGGGCCCCTCTTCCCCGCACTTCGCAAATTTAAGGAGTTAACCCCGCAGATTATAAATAAAACCTAAGAATTTTGAAGTACGCCTGCGATCCATTCCCACTTCTTCCTTACCACGTCACTCATCTCCTCCCCCGCGCATCGTACTTTGCAAATTTTAGAGTTTAAATTTTCCACGCTTATAACTAAACGCTACGAATTGCGATGTGCACTGTGGTCCCATCCCACTTACCCTCCACGTCATTTACCCTCCATGTCACCACCCCATCGCATCACATCGCTGATCGCATTCTTTATAAACTAATTAACTGTAAAGGTTGCGAAGTGCGTGGATGCAATGCCACTTCATAACTAAATTCTACATAATTTTAGGTCTGGGTGAACGAATTGTCACTATGTTTTGTGTGTATAACAGGTCAATTAGGGACTACGAGGTTTATAGCTCATTTCATGAATAAATAGGCCAAAAGACCCGGCAATAAGCAAAGGCTTTCCACCTCATTACACAATCATCATCTTTAAATCCAACGGCCTACGTTTCATTCTGGCCCCCCTTTACAATATTCCTTACTTTATCCTTGAAGGGGGGATCCGGAACGAATGGTTTTCAAGAAAGGGACCCCCTTATGTGTCAATATCTCATGAATTCACACCCCCCCCCATTTTATATTACCACTTACCAATTCATAAGGGTCTGAAATACCACTTTTCTCCCGCAAAACCATTTTCCCCAAATGAAAAACCATTTTTTAGCCAGTTTTACCAGTTCGTTTTCGAGGGAGATCCCGGGCAGATGGGAACGAATTTTGACAAAAAGAGAGAAGTTTTTATTCAGCATAGGTTGAAGAAAAAAATCCTCTCCCAGATTTTGAACAGGTGTCTTCGGTTGGGATAATCAAAAGCCATCTCTCAGCCCTATTTTTCGGATTTCCATTTTTTCTGTGTTGGTCATGATTTTGTGACGATTGTTGTGGAGCGCTGGAGATGAATTTTGAAAATCCGAGAGAGGTTTTTGACCAGAACGAGGCAAAGAACAATAAAATATCTCATATTTTTCATAGGCGTCACCGTTGGGGACAAAAAAATGTCTGATTTGACCTATATTTTCAGCAATTTCGCCCATTTTTCACGGCATGACAAACATCCCAAGATTTTCAGGAATTTGTTTTTTGATGATGGTTCTTAGATGTGAACAAGGATAATATATTTCGGCAACTATTTTCCATAAAAATAGTGCCAGAAAATATGACATTAGGACAACAAAGCAATCAGTGCCGCACTGGAGTTAATGATCCAGCCAAGGCTGTGCAAGAAAGGCTGGTATAGACATCAATTTTGCCTCACTTTGTCTTTTTGGAATTTTAAAAGCCCAATTGCGCTCACCTTATAATTCAAGAAGGGTAATTGAAGTTAATACAACCAACAGTGGCTAACAAATTCACCTCATCATAGCCTTGCATGGCCATACTTGTCCATTTTCTGCTTAAATTGTAATCAATGAAAGTTTTCCAGGGTAGATTAGGGCAAACCAAATTAGTTGTTAGTTAAATACCACTAGAATTCTCATTATAAAAGGTTGGATATTTTAGCACCTGTATTGTAAGAACTACTATTGAAGCACTTTAATTTTTGGAGCTAGACATCAATAATCAAAGACCGTTTATAGGATTCTTGAGTTGTGTCAAAATGGTGATGTGTTTCATCTTTGTTTAAATGCTTCCATTGTTTTCTATACTGTGTATCTGCTCATCTAATTGTAAATCAGAAATTTTAGATTAAGATTCGTTGTCAGAGTGCCTTAATTCTATCTACATTTACAATCTGAATGTTTTCTGTTGAAGTCTGATTAAAGAATTCTTAATTGCTCTTTAGACACTACGAAACCTTACTGTTTCTTTCACCTCATAATTCATACAACTCTTAAAATCCATTTAGCACAGTTAGCTTGCCCTGTGATTTGCTCTTGATTTTGATGTGCCATTCTAGCCTTTGACTCCATCGCCCAATGGAATAGCTTCTGCAACCCTATCTATCCAACCACACAATCAATCAAAAAAACAACCCCCATCACTCTAACTAGCCTAATATCAGTACGTATAACCAGCAAGTTAAATCAATTTAAATCATAAAACAAAGAGAGCCATCTCTGAGTCTAAGAAGGCTAGGTCCTAGACTCCAAAGCGGTTTGATGTTGTTCTTTATAGTTTAGTTTTGCCAATCTTCTAAATTATAGAGTGCAAATAGGCTCGACAAAGCAATTTTAAACATAGGGAGACTTTGTGTTGGGCACAACACTATTTTTCCTTTATTTATTATTTTTATTTGAAATGTGGCACACTTTGGCCGAATGCTCATGTTTTAAACTATTTTAGACAATTCAATATTGTACATTGTTATGTATAAGTTTTGGGGAACTCGACTTGTGCTGACCTATATCTTGTGTGTCTTGGGTATCCTGTGGTTCTTGCAAACTCTAAGTTAATGATCCACTATTTATATGAACTAGACATACATGTGAAATATTTCCCATGTAAGCTATGTTTCTTAGTTGTTTTATGGCCATGGCTAGATGTGATCCTTGTCTTGGTAAGTTCTTAAGTGGGAAAAGTTCAACTTGGACATGACTGGCCTAAGATGAGGTATAGGAAGTTCTTAGGTGAACAAGGCACAATCTACTTGTAGTAGGTGTAATTGATCAAGTTGTTACGGCTGAAGCAGACCAATTTCACATGAACTGGAGTAGCTAAACTTGATTGGGTAACCAAGTCATGAAAAAATATAAGGATATTTGTGAGGGAATGAGTGCCAAGGCATGCTAGGGATTGCTAACATGTGCCAGATAGTTCGAAGGCATGTAAAATATGCTAAGATGTGTCAAGTGTTAAGGCATGCCAATATTTGCAATGGTGTGACAATACATGCTAGGGATTATCAAGGAAACAAAAAGGAGAAACAAGTTAAAATACAAGGAAATGAGCACATCATAGGGTTAATAAGTCATCAATTTACATTTTCCAAGAGGGTCATGCTATGCACACCAACACTAGGTGGAAATGAGTGTCAAGTGCCAAGTGTTAGTGCATTCTAAGTGCCAAATCATCCTCTGTTACTTCTCTTCTACTTTCCAATAAATGATCTCAAATAACTTTAATATTATACCATGCAAAAGCATATTGAGGCGTCTTAATGAATTCTATACATGATAATGATCATGGCCTCTTTAGGACTACATGTCTCTTCGCTCCCTTATGAAATGAGCTCCTTCTCACTTGATCTTATTTCCTTCATCCTAAGGACCCCTTAAATAGTTTTTCCTAGACCTCTTAGGAACCCTCTAGAACTTATGGGTTTTATCGAGTTAGACCTTAGGAAATATTAATTTTCCTTTTTAATTTTCTTTTAGATTTTAAAGCCTGTCTTGGGTCCAAAATCCCTTTTCTTTGCTTCTATTTCCACAAAGCCTTTTGTGACCAAACTCACACAAAGCCATCTCACTAGGCTTGTGGAGTACCTCCCAAGCTACACAATTCAAAAATATAGTCTAGTTTTTGTAACTATAACTTGGTCAAGCTCTTGTAGTCAAGCAAGGGCTTGGTTGGGTTCCCAAGTCGAAAATTAAGTAAGGGTAGTTGTGAGGGCATGATATATAAGGAGGGTCAGGGCATGCAAAGGAATGAAAATGCATGCTAACACATGTCGGACAATGCTGATGCATGTTGAACTAGAGTTTTAGGAAGTGTTGGGGCATATCAAGGGATAAATAGGTCAAAATGCATGGAAAGGAACAAATAAGAGTGTGTGCAAGGGAGTGTTAGCGAATTCAAATGTGCTAAGAACGAAGTGTGTTAGGAGAAGTTTAGAATAGGATTTACAGGAGGCAAGCCTACTGTTTTTATAAGGGGTTCGACATAGCAATTTTAGACAAAGTGAGATCACTTTGTATTAGGCATAACATTGTTTTTCCTTTAGTTATTTTTTTTATATGAGATGTGGCACACTTTGGATACATGCTCATGTTTTAAACTATTTTAGATAATTGCATATTATACATTGTTGTGTATAAGTTTTGGGACACTCAGCATGTGTCAGCTTATATCTTGTGTGCCTTGTGAATCTTGTGGTTCTTGAAAACTCTCAGTTAATGTTCTATTGTTTATATGAACTAAACATACATATGAAATATTGCCTATGTAAGCTATGTTTCTTAGTTGTTTTATAGCCATGGCTAGATCATGTGATCCATGTCTTTGTAAATAGTTAAGTGGGACAACTTGAGATTGGACATGAGTGGCATAAGATGAGTTATAGGCAGTTCTTAGGTGAACAAGGCACAATCTACTTGTAGTAGTTGCAGTTGGTCAAGTTGTTGGGCTTGAAGCAGGCCAACGTTTTCACATGAACTATAGTATCCAAGGACTTGATTGGGTTCCCAAGTCGTGAAAAAATGTAAAGGCTTGTTGTGAGGACATGAGTGCCAAGGCATGCTAGGGAATGCTAAGATGTTCCAGATAGTGTGAAGGCATGTCAAACATGATAAGATGTGCCAAGTGATAAGGCATGCCAAGATGTGTAAGGGTGTGTCAATGCATGCCAGGGAATGTCAAGGCAACAAAAGGGAGAAACAAGTTAAACTACAAGGAAATGAACACATAAGAGGGTTAATTAGTCATCAATTTACCTTTTATAAGAGGGGTATGCTAGGCACACCAACATGACTATGCGCCAATAGGTGCCAAGTGAAAAGTCTTAGTGCATTCTAAGTGCCAAGTCTTCCTTTGTTGCTTCTCATATACTTTCCAAAAATTGATCTAAAATAAATTTAATATTAAATCGTGCCAAATCATACCAAGGCATCTCAATGTGTTCCATACATTTTAAGACTTTCCAAGAACCAACATGTGCCAAGCGCCAATATGTGTCAGGGATTGTTATGCATGCTATGAAGTGGAATGGCATGTGGAAGACGACTAAGGTGTGCTAGAGAGTGTTAATGCATGTTTAGGAGTGTTAAGGAGTAATAAGACAAAACATTAAGGGAGCACTAGGTCAAAATTCATGGAAGTTAATGAATATGAGGAACGTGTGCCAGGGACTAGTGTTAATGAGTGTTAGCTGTCATGCCAAGGAGGGAGTGACAAGTATGTTGAGCATTGGTAAGGAATGCTAAGGAATATCAAGGCATGTAAGGAAGTGCCAAAGTGTGCTAGGGAGTTCCAGGGTGTGCTAATTATATGTTCCAAATAGTTCCAAGATATGCCAATACATGTCAGGTGATAAGGATGTGCAGGGTGCCAGGGTATGTCAATATGTGTCAAGAAGTGTCAAGGCAAAAAAAGGAAGAACCAATCCAAAATGTAAGGAAATGAACACATAAGAGGGTCAATAAGTCAGGACTTTATCTTTTTCAAAAGGGACATGCTAGTCACACTAATAATAGGTCCCAATACATGCCAAGTGGCATTGTATGCCAAGTGCGCCTAATGTATGTCAATGCATTCAACCAAGGTGTTCTAGGGCATGCTAGGGACTACATGCATGCTAACACATGCTAGGAGAGTTCCATGTTGTGCTAGCGCATGCCACCATGTGCTTGGGCATCATTTTCATGACAAGATGTTATAGGTACAAATATGTTCCAAGAAATGTGAGGTGCTAAGAGATGTTAGTGTGTGACAAAGCATTAATTTAAGGTGTGCCCGGATTGTTGAGGAGTGTTAGGTCTTTCTCATTAATAGAATTGGCAGAGCTTGATTATGTATTAAATAATATATTTCCTATACACACTAGTGGAACTTTATCTAAGGGGAATTTTCTAGATAATAAACTTAATAGATGTGAATCATGTGTTGACTCATAGGAAAACTCTATTCGACTAGTGATTACTTGAGGGAAATGATACATACTAATTACTTCTTAAAAAATTGACTGATTATAACCAATATGGCCTTGGAAATATCATAAAAAATACTCCACAATAATGGCCTTAAATCATTATCTTTTGAAAAAAATAAATATTAAAAGGCATATAGCGTCATCAAAAACTCATTGGAATGATCAATGGTGACGAACATTTTTTAACCGTCGCCAAAAGTAACAAAAAGAGCATTGGTGAGGGTCATTAAAAGTTCGTCACTAGAAGTGTCACCAAAGAGAGAACTGGTGATGGGCCTTTAATGACCCTCACCAAAAGTGTCATTGAAAATGGATTTGGTGACGAACCTTAAAGGACCATCACTATATACAGTTACAGTGACGTTTTTTTAAGGACCGTCACCATATGTGACATTGGTGACGAACCTTAAAGGTCCGTCACAAGCATGACCCTCACCAATGTCCTTTTTTCTTGTAGTGGCATGAGCTATGAGGGTGTATAACACTAGGGGAATTTTGAGTTCTAAAATGGGCCTCCTAAGAAAAATCTACAACCAAAAAAAAAATTATAAGAACCAATATGATTCAAGATTATGATGTCAACCATGGGGGATGATTCACCATTTTTTAAGTAAAAGGGTAAAAAGATTAAAAAATAATAAAATAATAAAACTACTTTTCCAACTCTTATTTTCAGCTTATATCCCAAATTGTTTTCTCACATTTCAAGTGGGAGTACTCGTTGGATGAAAAATTTAATTCCTCATTCAAGTCATACCCATGTTGCATACTTTTGACAGACCTTGCTACACAAAAAATGAGAAATACATGAAAAAGGTGATTGCAATCACATTTTTCATGTATTTTTCATTTTTCGTGTTGTAGGATCCATCTAAAGTATACAACATGGGCACTCCTTGGATGAAAAATTAAAATTTTCACCCAACGAGTACTCTCGCTCGAAATTTGAGTTAAAACTTTGGGAGATAAGTTGAAAATACGAGTTGAAAAGGTAGTTTTTTTCTTTTTCCCTCTAAAATTTTATGATGTAATCAAATATTTTTAAAAAGTGATTCCATACAGGTGAATTGGTTTTTTCTCAAAGTGGAGGAATAACCTGTTATGAGTATTTTAACCCTAACAGGTTATTCCTCCACTTTGAGAAATAATCAAATATTATTTTATTATTTCCACTATTATTTTATAATTTCCTTAGGTGGCCCATTTTAGACCTAAAAATTCCCATAATGTATACCAAATGTGGTTACCATTCACCTCTCTTGTGACTCTTGGACTATGCCCATGATTTTTTAACTTCTCTAAGACTCTTTGACTCCATGGCTTTCCAGATTCTATGGATGACTCTTGGCCTTCCACTTTATATTACATTTCTACAACATTGAATTTACAAAATCCATAAATTATGTTGCAAATGATGACTCATGACATGACATGACATGACACTAATGACATCAACTACATGATGACATGGAAATGCCAAGTCATTTTTTGTTGTTGTTTTCTTTGAGTCTTCTTGAAAGATGGAACATGTTCTTCTTATTCCTCCTCCATGTGCCTTCAAAGTACCGAGTCCTCAATGTAATCTTGATCTTCAGTTATTGTTAAAATATGGTGTCCCTTTCTCATTCTTGATTGATCAACGTTTTTTCATAGCTTCGAAGTTGATCAGGAGTTCATAAATTTTTCTCAAAATTAAAAATTATAGGATTGGTTTGAAACTAGGATATTTGTGTAAATCTCGTCTTCTTGATTCCAGTGCCATCAACGGTTTGAAAAATCGATGTTGTATGAGGAAGATATCGCATTCTGATCGAAATGCCAAACAGCTAAATTTTCGACAGTTTGACCAAGATTGACTGGGATGCACAGTCAGCAAATGGATGGATGTACAATCAGAAAAAGGGAATATTCCTCAGAATATTCCCTCCACCAGACCAATCATGGTTTGAAAAGTGTCTGAATTCTATTGGTTGAATGAGTTTGGAGAGCCAATTAAAGGGTGCCATGTGGCTAGCCCTGAGGCTGCCACATGTCTCGGAAATGGCATTGTAAAATTTTGGTTGAGTCCGCAGGGCTCGACCCTGAGACATCCCACTAGGCATGCACGTGGTTTACCACCCGTGCTACGCATTATATCTTAACTATATTGGGTTGCAGGTTTGTATTAAAGTTTAATGCAATGGAGTTTGGGGGTTGGGAACCGTCGGTGGTCCCAACCCGCCAGTGGTCCCCGCAGCAGATCACATGTTAAACGTTAACTCCAACAAACCATGGATAAACATTAATCGATAGCAGTCTCCACCTGTGGTTCCATGTATATTTTCACATGGAAACATTAAAATGCTACTGTCAACTCCACGTGGATAAAACTAACCCACCAAAGAACCGGAGTTCAATGATTAACTAAAGTTTAATGCGCGCGGATAAAGCGCTAACCTTCAACGGTTATGAAACCCACGAGTTTGGGGTGTGCATGTGGCCACCCCAACCACAACATTTAATATTACAGTTAAATTCGGCGGGTAGGTTAGCAAGCACACCTTTATTAAAGATGAGAGGAATAACCTGTTTTTGAGTTTTTGTTAATAACCCAAAACATTTCGGACTGTCTATGTGAGTCCATCATCAAGGGTAGACGTCAAAAATTCTTTGAAAATTTGAGAAAATACGGCAAAAGAATGTATAAATAAATAGTGGATAATGAAGATTTTCATGAGAATTCCATGAAGGTCGGTTTATGCTGGGAGAGTATATATATATATATATATATATATATATATATATATATATTAATTATTATTATTATTATTATTATTAATATATATATTAATTATTATTATTATTATTATTATTAAATAGATTTAAGGATAATTAAAATTAAGTGCAATAAGGAATATTATTATAAATAGATATTTTGGTTAATAATATATATAATTAAATAAACTATTAAGTTATTATGATGGGTTAATGTAAAGTTATTTCTTTGATTTTAGGAAATTAAAATTTTCATTTTATTTATTTATATTTATATTTATATTATATTATATTTATTTATTTATTTATTTATTTTATTTTTTATTTATTTAATTTTATTATTATTATTATTATTATTATTTATTTATTATTTTTATTATTATTTATTTATTTTATTTTATTTTTATTTTATATTTTATTTTATTTTATTTATTTATTTATTTATTTTTTATTATTATTTTTATTTTTATTTTTATTTTATTTATTTATTTATTTATTTTTATTATTTTTATAATTTTTATAATTAATTAATTAATTAATTATTATTATTATTATTTTTTCTACGGTTGATGTACTATCTGCTTTACTTATTTTTTTATCTTATATTTTTATTGGCAGAATTCACTAATTTATCTCCAGTTAAGTGGAGTTCTCCACTTTTAGTGGAGTTTTTCTAGGTTAAACTGGGAAAAAGGGTAGGAGACTTAATTTTTGCCCATTCTGAGTGAATGAAGAGTCATTTTTCACTAATTGGAGCATTTTGGACCCATTGGTGCACAGAAAGAAGCCATTGGAGCATTGTAACTACATGTAATAGAAAATTTTTAAGCATAATGAAATATGGACATGCCATTAGGAGTTGGACCATACGATGTAGCCCAGGAGGGATAAACTGCTTCATCATGCATGTTGTGTAAATTTCACGTGGTGACTTATTTCTCTGTTTTTCACTATTTTTCAATGTTATTTAAGATTTTTTTATGCTTCTAATTCACTAAAAAGCATCTTCAATTCATGTACAAACATCTCAATCCTTATGCAAACTAATGAACTGATTATGCACATTTTTATAAACTAAAAAGATACTAAGCACAACAAAACTAATACAGTCATTTCAGATCAAAAGGTGTCTTCTAGCAGGGTCTCATTCGTTGTCTCTTCATCATCATCTTGTCATAACATAATAGAACACCTGAACGTGAAATCCACTCATTACAGGACGACATCAGTCTAATAAAAACCTAATCTAACATGCTTCATGAAAACCACTAACTAAGTTGGAGCTGGGTGACAGGCTCAAGGATTGCGTAGTTGTGCAGATCAGGAGGCAAGGAGCTAGGACTAAGCCTTGATACTGCGTAGTGTGTAGTTCAGGAAGCCTAGGGCTAGTCACCTTCGAAGTTGAGGGGATCAGGAGTTCAAGATGAGGGCTTGAGGCTTAAAGATGTCCAATTCATAGTTTTAGAAGAATAGAGGCTAAGGGAATTCACAATTGCATATTTCAAGCGGTCAAGGTTGAGGCTTGATGCCTGAGATTGCACAGTGCACAAAAGAGGATGGCTAGCGGCATAGGCTACATAGTTTTAGAGCTCAGGGGATAATATTTTTGGAATGTAAAATAGAGTTTAAGAAAATGAAATGGATGTACTCTATATTTTATTCTTTTGATTTATTGAAGGTTACAACATTTTTGGAATGTACAATAGAGTTAAATTTAAAAAAAGAAATGGATGTACTTTATATTTAATTGTTTTGATTGATTGAAGATTATTTTTCCCATGTCTCTGACCAAGTCTATTATGTATAAAAATAAATTATTCAGAATGGAAGCCCCAAGACTTCCTAAAATTTCTTTTAACTCTAGCCAAAACCCCCACATTTCTAAACCACAATGGCATAAGGTTGCCCAATCTTGGCTAGACCATTGGAAAATAAATGAGGAGATCATCTTGCAAAATAAGGATAATATTAAAAATATTATTTCTCCCAAATTTAAGGAGAAATTGTGGAGCGATAAAGAGTTAAAGGGAAAAATAAAACTAAGATATTATAAGGAGGTGATCAATCCCAATCTTGAAAACTGGAATGATTTATTTGTTTTGACTAATAGTAAGAAGAAAATAAACATTGCTAAGATAAGAACTAATTTTGATGAGCTTCATAGTGAATTGGAATTGGTCTACTCCCAAAATGCCATGGGAAGAAATATTTTTTCATGTGTGGGATACTAAGAGGGTTGAAGGTGAAAAACACTTTCTCTTAACTTGTCCATCTTATAGTCCATTCTTTTTTACCTGTTAATGCAACAAAACTGTGATGATCTAGGAAATTCGTCTCTCACTTCTCGTCAAGAATAGAAATAATATGTTAAATAATTTATATTAATTTATTACCTTCTTAAGGTCCAATAAACCATACTAGTCTTAGTAAACATTAATTCTCGTAATCATCCTCATCATTTTGATTTAAAAGCATATTTATGACATCTCTCATAAATGATTCATGATAAAATTTGTGATTTTCATATTCTAATAATTTGTAATTTCTAATATTTTAATGAACTGGATTAAAAATTTAAATCGGCTCCATAATTTTTATTTTTAATTTAATAATTTGAATTTCTTATAGAAGTAGATTAAATTTAATACATGTGTTATATTTATAGCTTTAATGGTAGGTTATATTATATTTAACATATATATATTTGTTATTCTTGTTATTCTACACAGTTGTCATAATATATATATATATTATTCTTGTTATTTTACATGGCTTCAAGTTTTACGATGTATTGTTTTCAAAGAGTTGTAGGGAAAGCAAATTTTAATATATAGAAGCGAGTCTTTTCTCTATTTGGAGTGTATTTTTGACGAGTTATTTGAACATTTATCTAATGCATAAGAATACATTAAATAATATAGAAGGAAAGAAAAGTGTTTCAAAATATAGCCAAACCTATATTTGCTTAATTTTGATTAGACCATTGAGAGATACAGAAATATATAATTTTTCGAAATAAAGATAACTTTAAAATAATTATTACATAAAAATTTAAGGAGAAATTGCCATGTGATAAAGAGATAGAGGGAAACATAAAATTGAGATATTATAACCCAAATACTATAAGTCCAAAGTATCTCAGTGTATTGACTAGTGTAAATAAGAAAATAAACATTGTTAAAATAACAAAAAAATTTCATGAGCTCCATAGTGAAACTAGGTGTTGATCAATTCTCAAAGCATCATGAAATCTAAATTTCAAAATTATCTTTTAGTAATCTTGAATGGCTTCTCTTTATGTTTTTTTTAGCATAAAAGTAACAATTTACAAAAACGTACATTATATTTTACATTATTTTACCTTGCTAAGGTACATAAAACATTGTTATTTACAAAAACGTACATTATATTTTACCTTATTTTACCTTGCTAAGGTACATAAAACATATTGAGTGTTAGTAGAGGTTCTTCATCACCCTTATTATTAACATTGATTTTAATAGTTATAAAGCTAAATTTTATTCAACATAATATTTAATTTTAAAAAATGATAAAAAATATTTTTTAAATAAAATTAATATTAATAAATAAATAAATATCCTTATAAATGGGATAGTATTAAATATTTGTATCATAATTTTATGACAATATTCTCGACTTATATAAACCAATAGTCTTTAAAAGTATTTTCACAATAATTTCAATTTCAAGCTTTCATAGATAAAATGTATAAAATTATTTAAAAAATAGTTATATCATAAAGTATATAAAAGTGTTATAAGAAGATTTTATATCTTTTTAAATTTAACCCAAAAATTATGGATTTTTTTGCTTAAAATAAATGAAGAATATATACTTTAAGAAATTTTTCAAATCTTCTAATTTCATAGACAATGTTCAAATCAATGTTAAATTATTTTAATAAAGTATTGGGTTCAATCATTAAAGGGAAAATTAAGGATATGGAAAGTTATGGAATAAAAATCCAAAAATGTGGAGACTCAACCAACCATCTATTTTTTTTTAGAGAGTGCAGGGGTAGGGGAGTTAGTAATGTGTTGAATATTGAATATGTCATTTTGAATATTTTCATCAAAGTAAAGTGAAGTGATTTATGAGCCTCTTTCACTTAAATAATTATGCGTTAATTAATAGTTTAGAGGATGAAATAAGAACGTTATGAGAATTTTGTGATTTTCCTGGTTATTAGAGTGGCACAACTTTACCATTGTTTATATAGTATCATAATTCCACCCCGTTCTTACAATGTTACGAATCTACTTTGTTGTCACAATACTATGACTTTGGCTTGTTGTTACACTATTACAGTGCCACCCTTATATTACAATGTTGCCAAACTATCATTATTTTTAAAATGTTGCAAATCCACCATTGTTGTTACAGTGATGCGAGTCCACCTTGCCATTATAGTGTTGCGGCTCCTTATGGCTATTATAGTGCTCCAACTCTGGTACAACATAATAATGGATCATGCTTTACTATGATTCCACATGTATTAAGGGACTCCATGGAAAATCAGTGGTAAACTTATGTAAGAAAATAATAATTGGTTTGAGAAATTGATGAATAAGTTGAAGCATTGTGACTATACAACCTTCGAACCATATTTTAAGAGCAAGGAATAAGAAAAGTATTGGGAAGCAGGAAGAGGAGAAATAGGAAAAACAAATCATGAAGATGGGAAAGGAAGAACATGATAGAGGTAACATGGACATTTGGTTGCTTATGGTGTAGGAAAAAATGTTGTGTGTGGAAAGCCATAACACATATTAAGATTTGACATATCTCATAAATGATTCATGATAAAATTTGTGATTTTCATATTCTAATAATTTGTAATTTCTAATATTTTAATGAAGTGGGTTAAAAACTTAAATCGGCTCCAGAATTTTTATTTTTAATTTAATAATTTGAATTTCTTATAGAAGTAGATTAAATTTAATACATGTGTTATATTTATATCTTTAATGGTAGGTTATTTTATATATATATATATATATATATATATATATATATATATATATATATATATATATATATATATATATATATATATATATATATATATATATATATATTATTCTTGTTATTTTACATGGTTTCAAGTTTTACGATGTATTATTTTCAAAGAGTTGTAGGAAAACAAAATTTTAATATATAAAAGCGAGTCTTTTTTCTATTTGGAGTGTAGTTTTGACGAGTTATTTGAAGATTTATCTAATGCATAAGAATACGTTAAATAATATAGAAGGAAAGAAAAGTGTTTCAAAATATAGCCAAACCTATATTTGCTTAATTTTGATTAGACCATTGAGAGATAGAGAAATATATAATTTTTTGAAATAAAGATAACTTTAAAAATATTATTACATAAAAATTTCAGGAGAAATTGCCATGTGATAAAGAGATAGAGGGAAACATAAAATTGAGATATTATAACCCAAATACTATAAGTCCAAAGTATCTCATTGTATTGACTAGTGTAAATAAGAAAATAAACATTATTAAAATAACAACAAATTTTCATGAGCTCCATAGTGAAACTAGGTGTTGATCAATTCTCAAAGCATCATGAAATCTAAATTTCAAAATTATCTTCTAGTAATCTTGAATGGCTTCTCTTTATGTTTTTTTAGCATAAAAATAACAATTTACAAAAAAGTACATTATATTTTACCTTATTTTACCTTGATAAGGTACATAAAACATATTGAGTGTTAGTAGAAGTTCTTCATCACCGTTATTATTAACATTGATTTTAATAGTTATAAAGCTAAATTTTATTCAACATAATATTTAATTTTAAAAAAATGATAAAAAAACATTTTTTAAATAAAATTAATATTAATAAATAAATAAATATCCTTATAAATGGGATAGTATTAAATATTTTTATCGTAATTTTATGACAGTATTCTCGACTTATATAAACCAATAGTCTTTAAAAGCATTTTCACAATAATTTCAATTTCAAGCTTTCATAGATAAAGTGTATAAAATTATTTAAAAAATAGTTATATCATAAAGTATATAAAAGTGTTACAAGAAGATTTTATATCTTTTTAAATTGAACCCAAAAATTATGGATTTTCTTGCTTAAAATAAATGAAGAATATATACTTTAAGAAATTTTGCAAATCTTCTAATTTCATAGACAATGTTCAAATCATTATTAAATTATTTTAATAAATTATTGGGTTCAACCGTTAAAGGGAAAATTAAGGATATGGAAAGTTATGGAATAAAAATCCAAAAATGTGGAGACTCAACCAACCATCTATTTTTTTTAAGAGAGTGTAGGGGTAGGGGAGTTAGTAATGTGTTGAATATTGAATATGTCATTTTGAGTATTTTCATCAAAGTAAAGTGAAGTGATTTATGAGCTTCTTTCACTTAAATAATTATGCATTAGTCAATGTTAATTAATAGTTTAGAGGATGAAATAAGAACACTATGAGAATGTTGTGATTTTCCTTGTTATTAGAGTGGCACAACTTTGCCATTGTTTATATAGTATCATAATTCCACCCCGTTCTTACAATGTTAGGAATCTACTTTGTTGTCACAATACTATGACTTTGGCTTGTTGTTACACTATTACAGTGCCACCCTTATATTACAATGTTGCCAAACTATCATTATTTTTAAAATGTTGCAAATCCACCATTGTTGTTACAGTGATGCGAGTCCACCTTGCCATTACAGTGTTGCGGCTCCTTATTTGTATTTTAGTGCTCCAACTCTGGTACAACATAATGGATCATGCTTTACTATGATTCCACATGTATTAAGGGATTCCATGGCAAATTAGTGGTACACTTATGTAAGAAAATAATAATTGGTTTGAGAAACCGATGAATAAGTTGAAGCATTGTGACTATACAACCTTCAAACCATATTTTAAGAGCAAGAAATAAGAAAAGTATTGGGAAGCAGGAAGAGGAGAAATAGGAAAAAAAAATCATGAAGATGGGAAAGGAAGAACATAACAGAGGTAACATGGACATTTGGTTGCTTATGGTGCAGGAAAAAATGTTGTGTGTGGAGAGCCATAACACATATTAAGATTGTACACAAATTGTAAGAATAACTTGGTATTTATATGGATAAGAATTTAAAGTTGTGCAGGTTTCCTCTTAACTTGTTTCCAATAACTCTCAATGCCTCCTCACTCTCTCGGAGCATAAAGCAAAAGGAGCTTAACAAAAGAGCCTGGGGTGGGACAAGAAAATTTGTGTCCCAAAACAAAACAATATAATTAATGGATCTTGGGACCAAAAAAAGCCATTTTCAAATGATGAATTCCATGATAGTAAAATCTTGTCATCATTTGGTGTTGTAAATATAAACATTACCATGGCCCTTCAATTCACGGATTTGGCGGCCTCTCAGTGATGCAAAGAATACTCTCGCAATTTGGACGAGCCACAGTCCTAGTCCAAATAGTTGACAAGGTCTCGGCTTGGTGGCTAAACCCTGTATGGTACGTTGCATATATTTTATGGGACTCTATCCTCTTATAAACTAGAAATTGCACCATATTTTGCAAAGGAAATGTCGTAAAGAATAAATTCTAGAAGAATTCTAGAAGAATCTGACATATAGAAGATTTGTAAATATAAAAATTAGCAAATAAAATGTCATTCAAAGCTAGAAGATGAAGGTAAATCAATTACATTAATATGCCAAATTTACACATTATGTACTCTTTCTAACATAGATTTCCTCTCAATATTCAAAGATTTTTTTTCAAGTTCCAATAACAAATATCACATAAGAAATATGCTCTTTTTCAATATTCAATTGTCTCACTTGATCAAAAGGTTACAATATTTTACCACTTATTGTTAATGTGATTGTATTTTCCTTTTGTTGTTCTTGCTTAACTTATTTTGGGAATTTGGATTGGCTTGTGACACACTAGTTTTATTCAAAGTTTTTTTCCAAAATGACAAATTCAACATTTACCATGGGATGAACTAGTTTAAAGTAGAGATACGAAATAGATATATCAATAAAGCTACTCACTCACATAATAAATTTACATTGTTTGATAGGAGAGAAGTGGATATTTTGTTGAGAAATGATTAAATAATTTTTTTAGCTCACATAACAACTTTATTTCACTATTTATAGGTAGCATGGTGAACTCTTATGGTAGCATCCATGAGATTTCCTTTATTCATCATGATATTTTGACAGACTTGTTGTGTATTTGACTAGGTTTAGACCTATAAGTAAACACAAAATGGATTTTTATGCCTCAAAAAGCACACTTTATTCCCCAAAAGTTGATAAAGGCTCCGAAATGAAAATTTGATAGTAAGATTTTTTTCCTTCCACATAGGTTTGGTACATATTTATTTCTCCTCTCCTAGTGGTTTCTTACCATTTTTCAATATTGTATTATCTCGCTTGATCAAACACTCGCAGTCTTTTGCATTCTACCTACACATAATCTGATTTTAAATGTGTTGATTTCTGCATTATTGTATGATAAGGTGCAATGGAGGAGAATGATTTGCGACATACATAAATTTTATAATTACTATTAGGTTACTAGAATAAAATGTTGAAAATAATGGAGAATATGTATTATTGAAGAGATTTTGTTTCATAGTTGTGCGTGTGTCCTAGATTAGGATTAGTTCTAATCTACCTAAAATGATGTAAACTTACATATTTGTGATAAAATAATTAATTGAATATATCATTCTACTTTAGCAATCTCTAGGAGAAACTTTCTCCCCGGTGAGCTCCTAGTTTCATTATATAAGATTAATCTTCCATTTTAACATGGTATCAAAATTGGTGAGCCTTGGTGGTTGAAATGACTGCCTTGATGGTTGGAGAGACCCAATGGCCATGTAGAGCCTTGATGGTTGATTCAAAATCCTTAGTGGCTGAATCGTGAGACTTAGTGGAAGTCTAGAGCCTTGGTGGATGGACCTGAGAGCGTTTGTGGCTAGAGAGAAGCATATTTATTTTTATCTCATACAAATCTGGAGCATCACGTAATTTTTCCCTCATTTAGGCATTGGTTAAAGAAGGAAAAAACACAAATTTTTTAGCAATTGACGCATTTATAGACCTTTCCATAAATCGATTTCGAGCATCACGAGCCAAAATCGTGGAACCAATACCCTAATCCCTGTGATGGTGAGATGAATGCATGGAACGATTGGTGGGAAACATGGATCATGGTGAGTTGGTAGATCAAGGGTGGTTTGTGCCTTCACGCAGGAGACCGATGCAGTACAATTTGAAATGGTACCTTCATGTGGGGTTCTTGATTAGGACGGTGTACAAATGACGTGGAAGCACGCTTTTCAGACTTTGGGTAGATTTTTGAAATGAGGAAGCTAGAAAAAACCCCTACATAGATAGAATGGTGGATTTGCATATCCGAGCCCAGGTCTCTGCGAATCGATTAGTGGATTTCTAGATCTAAGTCTATGATTTATGGATCGATTTGGATGGAAGTGTGGTCGTAGTCGCGGCAACGTAGACGTAGGTCATGGCAGAGATTGCATGGCAGTGTGGTCGTATTGGTGTTCCTAACGATTTAATATTTCCTACTTGATGTAATCCTTGGATTTGTGTAAAGAAGTTTTCATTATAATATTATATGGTATAAAGTTGAATTATATCGTAAATGGTATGACTAATGATTATAAGATGTTCATTACAGGGCTAGCAACGATGGAAAAATCTCCCACCTTTGAAGAGCTGACATGGATTTTGATGTAGGAAGAACAGAGGCGGATGAATCTGAAGCCTCAAAATGCATACCTCGCATTGATGGAAAAGAAAAAGCCTTTCAAAGGGAAACCAAGAGGAGGACATAGATTTGGTGTTACACCCAAGAAAAATCCATTTCAAGGTATGCATTCGACTAGAAATGATTCAGAGTGGATGTAGTTATAGAACAATGAACAAAACTTTCAAATAGGAAATAAGAAATAAAATTGAGAAAACAAATTATTACTAAATTATATTCATGCAAAAAAACAAAAATTATGAGAGAATACAATTTAATGCAATATATTTTACATGGCTATTCTAATATAGTAGTAAATCTAATCAAAAAAGTTGGAAAAACATCAAAGAGAACCAATATTTATGATCTGAAAATGGATTGTACTTGAAAAGGGTGCAAGGTATCCATTTTCGATTATGTAAATGAGTGCAAAAATACTCTAAGTTTAAATCTGAAAATGTGAGAACTTCATATTTCTAATACAGAGATAGACTGTAGGGGCATTTACTGGATATTTCACCTTTCAAAGAAAGGATGAATCCAGAGGCTACCTGGCCTCTTACAGACTCTGCCTAAAGAAATAATAGAAGTAAACACTCATATTTAATTAAAATGATCTTGCTTTAAACTTGACATTATGCAGAAATTTAGCTTGCAAATGGTGTATGGCTTTTCACTGTTTATGTATCTTAAGTGTAATTGTTTTTGCTGAAACTTAACATGGGTATCAGCAACAATATTCAGCAATACAATATCAAAACACAACAGCAATATGATATAGGAGTTCACCCCAACTCTTGGGCTACATCTCCTGGATCAAGCCTCCCAAAATGGGCTTGTCCTCTTGTATTAAAAGCTCTGAAATGCAATACAAGATTATAAGTGTGTCAATAGACAAATATGAATATATAAACTGATTCAGAACGCAGGAAAAAGCTAATAATGCCTTTTCAAATTCACTAAACAGTGATAGATTACCATAAACAGTGATTTCTTCATCAATGTCCTGCTGGTGCTTTGAACTTCTCTGCAACTTTTTGGGCTGTAGAAGTCCTCAAATTCCTCTGAAACCTTTTCCAATGGCTTCATAAGGTCGAAATTATCTAAAATAGAGCTTTGGTTCACCTCAAACTGATAACCACAACTCAAAATATCTCCAAACCCAAAATGGCCCTGGTGGCTCAAAAAACCTCTCCGAAGCTAAACAGGCTGAAAAAGAGCTCCAATGGCTCTAAAACCTACTCCATTGAGTCTAGAATGTCAAATAAACCCAAAATCAAAAAAACATTCACTCCAAAAGGATCTCCCTAGCCAAAGTTATGGCACATTTACTCAGACTACCAGTTTGGCCTAAACAAGCTCCACTAAATGTGGAGATACTGCGAGTTAACTTAACTAAACTGGCACATCCGCCTAATCTGGTGGAACCAGTGATAAATTTGGTGGAACATTTTCTATTAGCATTAAACACTAGGTTGACATGGCCACATGCAGTCTTATCCAAACATTAAATGTTTAACCGTATTGAAATTCCCGTCAGGCCTACGATTATGCGGATGCGGTCACGTGATTGGGGAGAGGGCTAGCTCGAAGCCCCTCCATAACCCCCACTCCATTGCAATGTATTACAGCACGTGCTTTTGACACGTAAACTAAAGCCCATGACTTTATGCTTGGATTTTTTTTTTTAAACCACGTATTACAAACTTTAAACATTTGGGTTTTAAAACTAATATGAATTTAATTAATATAATTAATATATATTTTAATTTAATTAATATTTAATATATATAAAAAAAATATTAATATAATATATGATTTTTTAAATCAAATAAAATATTAAATTTTTAATATATATAAAACATTAATTAAATTTTAATATATTAAAAATATTTCTCCATATTAAAATCATGAACCCATTCAGCATTAGAGGTTATTGGGCGATTTCAAAATGCAACAACTTCTTCATACGGCATCGGTTTTCAGTGTCGTTCACGGCGTTGGGATCGTATCGCCGAGGCCTATCCCATCGCTCAGGTTCTAAATCAATTTGAGCACTTTCATTTTTGAGCTTCTTTCTAAGCTCAGATTTGAGCTCCTGATCACACCTCCCAAATGAGAGGCTTTTGGTCCCCAAAAGCTTACTAAAATGAAGAAATGAACTGTAGTACAGAAAATGAGAGAATAAAAATCCTCTTCTCTTCAGCCCTTCAAAACAAATTTCCTTGAAAAGCAAATGAAATTGAACCACAAATGGAAAGAAATCGACATTTCCCTTCCTGAATGCGCTTGTCCACAACTGTCCACAACTGACCTTCTTGAACCCACACAGAAATTTTTGGCGAGAAATTTACAGAGTGAAACTGTACAATGTTGCCTTGATCAATGATCTAAGGTGGCTCAAAACAAACAAGATTATACAGCATAAAATACATGCATACATCCGAAATTTGCATATGTACAAAAGGAGTACGTCTTACTGTGTCAAGAAGTCCATCCACTTCTCACCAAGCCACTTCCATGGTGACTTTTGCTGCTGCAACTTTTCCTCATGTGAAACTTCCCTTTCCACATTAATAATGGAATCCATGATTCCACCTTCGCCAATATTTTTGTCCTCTTGCTGCATGTGCGTGGGACGACGAGTTGGATGCAAAGTCCAACAATGAGAGACAACATGTCCCTTATTTTGGCAAAAAGTGAAAATCATATGCACATTCTTTGAAGGTAGTCTTTTCTTCATCTGCTTCTTGTGTGCCTTCTTCCTCATCTAGCATCTCGAAACATGATGGTTAAATAGACCACAAAATGTACAATAAATCCTCTTATGTTCCTTTGCATGCTTGCCATAAGCTGCATGTCTACCATCTTCTTGCTGCAATGATGGCTTAAAACAATGGTAAGGAAGATTGTCATCATGACATTGATGTAATTGAGAACTTGGGAGAAATGTTCTCTTCAAATTTGCATCACATTCTTGAATGCATGTGCTCAAAGCTTCGCCATTAAGTTGCTCATAGCCAAGACCAATATTCTTGGGATGCTCCACAACACAAATAGGCTCAACAATGCCTTGTGCATGCTTGCCCAAACCTTTGCCTTCTTGATAGCCCATCTTCAACATCAATTTGGACCCAATACCTCTTGTATGCCGTTCAAAAGAACCAACACAGTTTTCAATAGAGGAAACTGAAGACAAATCAGACTGATTTACCTCATGATTTACATCTTGAAGATGAGGTATCTTCTTGGACAAAGCTTCTTGAGCTTGAAGAAGCTGCAACTCCATATCATGCAGTCTTTGAAGAATGGCTTCTTTCTCTTCCTGCATAGCTAGCAATTGTGCACGAAGTTGAACACTTTCCCTTTGATCCTCAAGGAGAATCTGCACCATGTCCTTCACCTTAAAGAACTCATTCTTCATGTCATCATTGAAGAATCTCGTGAAGGAGGAAACTTCACTTGTAGCAGAAGTTGAAATTATGTAAATGTTCAAACAACCAAAAGGAACTTCCAAAGAGAAGTCCTCAAAGCTTTCAAACAAATGACAAGCTTTTGACCAAATGCCTTCAACTCTTGGAGAGGGTTAACACTAGCTATCCCAAAATGATCTCAAGAAAACTCATGCACACAATAAAACAGTCAAGGTTTATTGGACAAATGCTCAAAATATAAACTAAACCAGAGATTGATTGAAGTAGCATTTATCTACTACGCAATTGTATAAAAAAAGCGGTTCGAAGGCTTCCTAGCTTGCTTCAGAATCTGTCTATAGTTTATATAACTTTTCCTAGAGCATATAAACAACAAAAACCCGCTCTAATACCATCTAATCTGAAAATGGATTGTACTTGAAAAGGGTGCAAGGTATCCATTTTCGATTATGTAAATGAGTGCAAAAATACTCTAAGTTTAAATCTGAAAATGTGAGAACTTCATATTTCTAATACAGAGATAGACTGTAGGGGCATTTACTGGATATTTCACCTTTCAAAGAAAGGATGAATCCATAGGCTACCTGGCCCTCTTACAGACTCTGCCTAAAGAAAAAATAGAAGTAAACACTCAGATTTAATTAAAATGATCTTGCTTTAAACTTGACATTATGCGGAAATTTAGCTTGCAAATGGTGTATGTCTTTTCACTGTTTATGTATCTTAAGTGTAATTGTTTTTTCTGAAACTTAACATGGGTATCAGCAACAATATTCAGCAATATAATATCAAAACACAAGAGCAATATGATATAGGAGTTCACCCCAACTCTTGGGCTACATCTCCTGGATCAAGCCTCCCAAAATGCGCTTGTCCTCTTGTATTAAAAGCTCTCAAATGCAATACAAGATTATAAGTGTGTAAATATACAAATATGAATATATAAACTGATTCAGAAGGTAGGAAAAATCTAAGAATGCTTTTTCAAATTCACTAAACAGTGATAGATTACCATAAACAGTGATTTCTTCATCAATGTCCTGCTGGTGCTTTGAACTTCTCTGCAAATTTTTGGGATGTAGAAGTCCTCAAATTCCTCTGAAACCTCTTCCAATGGCTTCATAAGGTCGAAATTATCTGAAATAGAGCTTTTTTTCACCTCAAACTGATAACCACAACTCAAAATATCTCCAAACCCAAAATGGCCCTAGTGGCTCAAAAAAATTCTCAGAAGCTAAATAGGCTGAAAAAGAGCTCCAATGGCTCTAAAACCTCGCCATTGAGTCCAGAATGTCGAGGATGCCCAAAATCAAAAAAAAAATCACTCCAAAAGGATCTCCCTAGCCAAAGTTATGGCACATTTACTCAGACTGCCAGTTTGGCCTAAACAAGCTCCACTAAATCTGGAGACACTGCCAGTTAACTTAACTAAACTGGCACATCCGCCTAATCTGGTGGAACCGGCACTAAATTTGGTGGAAAATTTTCTGTTAGCATTAAACACTAGGTTGACATGGCCACATGCAGTCTTATCCAAACATTAAACGTTTAACCGTATTGAAATTCCCGGCGGGCCTACGATTATGTGGATGCGGTCACGTGATTGGGGAGAGGGCTAGCTCGAAGCCCCTCCATAACCTCCGCTCCATTGCAATGTATTACAACACGTGATTTTGACACGTAAACCAAAGCCCATGACTTTATGCTTGGATTTTTTTTTAAACCACGTGATTTACCATACCACGTATTACAAACCTTTAACATTATACTTTGGGTTTTAATGAATATGGATTTTGAATTAATATAATTAATATATATATTTTTTAATTAATATTTAATATATATAAAAAAATAATATAATATATGATTTTTTTTTAAATCAAATAAAATATTAAAATTTTTAATATATATATAAAACATTAATTAATTTTTAATATATTAAAAATATTTCTCCACATTAAAATGATGAACCCATTCAGCATTAGAGGTTATTGGGCTATTTCAAAATGCAACAACTTCTTCATACGGTAACAAATTTCAGTGCCATTCACGACATTGGGATCGTATCGCCAAGGCCAATCCTGTCGCTCAGGTTCCAAATCAATTTGAGCATTTTCATTTTTGAGCTTCTTCCCAAGCTCAGATTTGAGCTCCTGATCAATTTATTTTACAAAAAAAAAAATTGACTCTATTTCTTAATTTCTTCATTCATTAAGAATAGAAATATAAACAGATATAAAATTTTATGAAGTGATTCTCAATAAATGTTTATCTAATTTTTAATTATTTGAGATTTAAACAATTTTTTATCGTACAATAGTGCTAAAATACACCTTATCTAATCTCTGAAGTAAATTGATTCAAGAAATGAAAAAGGGATGATGATTTTATGATATACATATTTGACATCAACTTATGTATACTTGGAACTATACAATATACTATACTATACTATAATATACTTGGCTCATTGATCTCAAGAAAATTATGTTTTCATTTTATTCAATGTCATTAGATCGAATTGTACGGAATGAAATCAATTGATATTGCATATAGCATTTATTTTCCTTAGCGAATTGTATGAGATGACGGCCATTTTGTATGAGATTTTGTGGGCTAAATATAAAGATAGATGACAACCATATTTTGTGCATTGAATATAACTATGAACTAAACCAAGTAAACCAACTAGGGGTTTAGGACATTTTTTTAAACCTAAATTTTACTAATAAAAAAAATATGAACTCGTTTCTTTTCTTTTTATTGTTCTAGAGAATAGGTTGATAGTGAAAGACATTGGAGGATAGGTGAGGGTTTCAGACCTTTTTTTAAAACTAACTTTTATTATTAAGACATTTTTTTAGACCTAAATTTTACTATTAGGACATTAAACCTAACTTTTACTATTAGGACATTTTTTAAAACCTAACTTTTATTAATAAAACATGTTTAATAACATAATAAGAAGCCATTTCAATTTTTCTTTAAACAATTAGTGTAATTAAAAGAAAACAACATATAGAAGTAAATCTTAACCAATTAATATAAAATGTATATTGTTAAAGTTAATCCTTACCATTTATCTAATAATTTTTAATAATTATATTAAATTCTTAAACTATTCTAATATAAACAACTATCATATAAATATATAATTAAATATAAATTATTACTTTGTATGTGATAAAATAACAATCATTTTTTTATTACCTTATAACAATAAATTTACAAGTTTAATAAAATAGAATTATGGTTTGAATTTATTATAACAATGAATTTATAAGTTCAATTTTGACTAAAATTCTTTTCAATCTTCATCACCAAAATATACAGACATTTATTTAAACAAGTGAAAAATGTATAATAACTCAATTTAACCAAAATAAAACACAAATAAAATTAACCACCACAATATAAAAACATCCATTAAACAAGTGAAAAATTGGATAATAACTTAATTTAACGAAAACTTAAAACAAACAAAATCATACATATAATATACATGGCCACATTTGCCTCTTTAAAATATAAATATATAGTTAAATGTAAATTTTCTAGAAAAAAAATGTCATTCATTTATGAGATAAAAATTTGTCTAATATTTTAATTATAATATTTCATAAGTGAATGGACCGCATAATTTTAAATAGAATATTTTATATAGGTAAATTTTTTAATTGAATATTAAATTTAAGATTAACTTAATCTAAATTTAATTTAATAATAAAAATCAGTCAAATATTTAATAATAATTTTAATTACAATATTTTACAACACAAAATAATTTTTTATTCAATATTAAAATTAAACTTAACTCAATTTAAGAGAGAAAAAATGAAAAATAAGTAAATAGAAATTTAAAAAAAAAGGACACTAAAAATCCATTACTAGAACACTTAAGCTTTTCAATTATATTTATATTCTAAAATAAATAAAACTGAAATTTAATTACATTGAACTTATAAATTTGAATTAAAATAAATTAACATTGTTTTTCAATAATAACAAGATGACATTGCACACAAGTGAGGCTTGCATAGTCAAATATGAAACTGAAAACTTATATTATTTTCAATATTTCATCAAAAAGCTCAAGAAGCTCAAAGGAAATAAAAAATCACTTTGAAAAGTGCAAGAAGCTCAAAGAAAATAAAAACTCACTCAAGATTTGACTGCAAGAAAATAAGCATGTCTGATATAGACGGGAAGAAGGGATATTTAATGATGTTCCACCATTGGCAGTATTGAATGGATTGGATGAGAGATTGGATCTCTTAGAAACGAAAGCATGCCACGAGCATCGATAAAGTGCTGCAGATCTCCTCCATCACATAGCTCAGAGATGAAGTGCACATTCTTTGACGAGCTATATTTGAGCACCAGTTCTGGCTGGTAGCGAGGTATGGGACTCAAGATTCATGGGTGTCCATTGGGTAAACAAATTTGCATTATGATCACTTCATTGAATGCACTATTGGTAGCGGACATCATTTTACACGCGAATTTCACCCTTGTCATGGTAGCGACAAACAATATATATATACACATCATAACAAAAAAAAATACTAGTAGATTGAAACTTCAATGCAGAAATGGAATGAATCTAGGGTTTTTTCCTCATGATTCGAATGCACTAACAACAATGTCGAATTCTAGAGCAGATGGAGGCTGATGGCGTCGGTTGCATACACAAATCCAATTACATCTCTAAAAAAATAGCCTCTTTTGGAGAACCTAAGGGGAATAATCCTACATCCCTCTTAAGCTATCAAGAAACCATTAGCTAAAATTCAGCATTTGATAACACACTCAACTCTTGCAGTTTGTTCACTGGCTATGGCAGTTGGATCACGTTTCTCAATTATTTTGGATTAAAATTTAGCAGTTTATAACACACTCATCTCTTGCAGTCTGTTCACTGACTCTAGCAGTTGGATCACGTTCAGTGATGTAAACATTGTAAGGTAGCTTGCACCCAACAAACAACGCCACTGCATGTTCAATAGGAATTTATCTTCAACATAATTTATCGTGTTCTTGTTTCCTCTTCCGATAGATGGTCATCAAACACCTGTATCAAAAGGAGACTTTTTAAAATTACATACAAAAATTGTTCTATATTGTCTGCATAAATATTATTAAAACAAAATATCTAAATATTATTAAAAAAAATACATTCAGAGAGAGCATCACCTAAAAGAGGATCACACAGATTTTGGTTTTGTCTCAGTTTAATAGAGGTTGTATATAATATCCAGCAGCAAGAGAGATTCATAGATATTCATAGAAGTTAGAGATTTAGTTAGGCAGTTAGGTTAAATGAAGGAGGTTGTAGATGAATTGCCTAAAACACTTCAATCGTCTAACATTTGATCTGATGGTGCAGACATATACACCATGGCACTTAGGGGAGTTGTTTTCAAATAATAATGCCTTACGGCGTAATTATGACATATTTATTTTTATAATATATACATGTATATGTGCTACCTTATATTTTTAATTACATGTTAGTTTTATTTACAATGAATAAAAGTTTTGATATATATATATATATATATATATATATATATATATATATATATATATATATATATATAGATATATATATATATATATATATATATATAATTTATAAAATTTATAATACATGTTGATATTTATGTTATTTATTAATATATCAGCTGAGATCCATCTTAATCTCGAACCTATTAAGCTCTAAGAGGTATCAAATCTTTCAAGGTGCAAACCTCTTTTTTTGAGTGAAAAACTTGAAGAAAAGTTTTCACCTTGAGATATTTGATCTCTCTCAGTCCTCGATATATATGAGGTTAAATGGATCTATATTGGTATCATTCATGTGTGATCACACAAAATTTTTTTAACATCTAATTATTCTGATCATTTTAAACATGCTAAATATGTCTAAGATTAATATGGTCATTTTAATTTTAAATTTGTTCAATTACATAGTTTGTTGATATGATAGAGACTATTAATAACTTGAATGATGAAACTTGATGAAATAAAAATTTTGAATTGAAAGTGATAGTGTAATAATGTTGAATAATAGAAAATGTGAATACTAAGAATATAGTCAAATATAAATAATCTTCATTGTGATCAATCTAAAACTCTTTTCTTCTATTGTTCTGACTGCCACACCTGCTAGTTTTTCCATCTTTTCATATCAGTCATATGAAAAAAGTAGTTGAAATCATAGGCCATTCAAATCTTTAAATTAAGATATTGTACTAAACATCTTACATTGTCTCCCTTTCTCTCCAAAATTAATATTACATTTCTCCAAAGTCAATCATTGTGACTTATGAAGTGTTAAGCCCCAAGTAATTCTCAGTGGTAGTTGCTTTTTTTACCTTGTTTGAATGTAAAGTGACTAACACTGTTGAAGGATGGAAAATGGTAATAATAAGGATGTAGTCAATTAAAAATAGCTTAAAATTTCAAGAAGGAAACATTTCAGATAACTGAACATTTTATTTAAGATGAAAATTCAAGTATTTTATTTATGGTTGAATTATTGTAACACATAAGTAAATGCATGTTGTCAATCATTTTTTTGCTTACATTGAAATCAATGCACACTATTAATCTAATTAATTTTAAAATTATTTACATCATATATGTATCTAGTTACAAAAAATCATAAGTAAACATATAAACTAAAAGCAATCAAATCAGATTAGAGACCAACATCTACACTAAAATAAATACATCTAATGCAAACAATCACATAGGATCTTAAATCAATAATTACATTGAAATTAATGCATCTAGTGCAAACAATGAAATAGGATTAGAAATCAACATCTACACTAAAATCAATGCATCTAGTGCGAGAAATCAAATAGGGTTAGAAATCAACATCTACACTAAAATTAATGCATCTAGTGCAAGAAATCAAATAGGAATAGAAATGAAAAACTAAACTAAAATCAATACATATATTTAAGTGAAAATAAAAAATATTAATGACTTTATAAATCCAACTACTATATTTGTATTTATCTCTATGTGTCTCTTTCGTATTCCCTCTCTCTCCACCTCCCAACTATGTGTCTATAGCCCTCCATACCTCCTCTCTCTCCCCCATGTCTGTCTCTTTCCCCCTCCCTATTTCCATCTATCTCTTATTCCCTATCTCCCCCTACCATATATATTTATACCTCCCTCCATCTCTCCTTTGTTCTATCTATCCCACCCCCAAAACATACACACTCTCTTTCCATATTTATCTATCAATCTATGCCCCTCTCTCTCTCCCTCTCCCTCTCCCTCTCCCTATCTATATATATATATATATATATATATATATATATATCTTCTTCTCCCTCCCTCTTTCTGTCTCTCTCTACTTCTCTCTCTCCCCCCTCCATCTTTATCTATATCTGCTTTATCTCTACTTCCTTGTTTCTTTATCTCACCCCCAAAAATACACTCTCTCTCTCCATATTTATATGTCTACCTATCCCTCCCTCTTCCTCTTCTCTCTCTATATGTCCCCTCCTACTCTCCTCTCTCCCTCACTCTTTCTCCATCTCTCCCTTTTCACTCCCTCTCTCTCTCCACCTTTCTCTCTCTATGTATTTCTTCTTCCCTTCCCCTCTCTCCCCCTCCAACTCTCTCTCTCTCTCTCTCTCTCTCTCTCTCTCTCTATGCCTCCCTATCTCTCTCTCTTCATATTTTGTCCCTTTCTCTCTCCTATCCTTATCTCTATCTTCCCTCCTTCTCTTCTCTCTCCCTAAATCTCTCTCCACCTCTATCCATCTATTTATTTTTTCTTCCCTCACTCTCTCTCCTCCATTCCCTCTCTCCCTCTCTCTATATCTCTCCACCCTATAGCTTTGTCACTATATCCAATTGTATTTAACAATAAATTTAAAAGAAATAAAAAATAATCAATTGGTTGTAAAAGAGTAAACCTATATCTTGGATCTATAATGTCAATGAAAGTACAACAATGAATATTTTAAAATATTCATGCATTATATTGATTCTACTATTTTTAGTCACTTTTATTTCTCTCATCGCCTGGATCACTAGTTAAGATGGACCTATGCTAGTCCTTAATAAAATTATTTATATTAGATAAATTTAACACACATTTTGTATCCCAGAGGAACCCAATAGCCCACCTAACACATAGCTAGACTAAACCTCTCAGTGTTTATGACGTGTCCTTCTCTCTATAAACTAGGTCACGACCGAGGGCATGTGTACTTTGGATCTCTTAGTTTTATCAAAACTCACATTGCTTAAATCACTAATTGAGCTGCCCCGAGGGACTATTTACATCTCTATTTATAAATGTTTCTCATTTTCAATTTTATTAAGACCTTTTTTTAATCATTATGGAATGTCCACAAAAATATTTTTAGTAGTAGTGAGGATAGAGGGTTTAGATATATATATAATGTAATTATAATTTTTTTTCTTTTAGACTTAATTAAATAACTGTTATCAAATTAAATTAAAATAAAATATTTATAAAATATTTTGATTGTGAAATAAGTTATGGTTTTTTAGCATGTGGTATTGATAATTCATGGTATTGTAACAAAGCCTATTTATAGATTAATAATATCCATGATAAGACACAGATGAATATCCATGGTTAAGAATATTCTCATATTGTAAGATTATTATAAGTATTAAGAGTGTATGTGCTTATTAATTAAATATAAATATGGTTACAAAACCATTATTTTAAATTAGAAGGTAAAATTTTCATGTGATATGTATATTATGATTTTCTTATTTCTAAAAATGTTTTCATAGTTTTATTAATAAAAAAATACAATATAACAAATCAAATTTTATTATTTTTATTACATTAATTTTTAATGGACACTACAACAACTCACTCATATTGGGCTCTATAGTAATTTTAACCTTCTATTAATTTTAATTTAGATGACATGCAAATGTTTACAAATCCTTTACATCTTATAAATTCAACATATTAATATAGATTGAACATATTGAGTTCACATTTAAAAATGTTTACATAATTTTTTACATTACACCTACAAATCTCATGTTGTATATCACCCCTTCAAGAAATAAATAATATTAATATATCTATATGCATGTGTTTCTACGTTAACATAGAGATGAATAAAGTTACTACGACAACTCTAAATAATCATAACTTTCAAACCTTCTTTCAGAAGCACATGAATTTTATGTGTTTGGAAAGCTCTTGGAGAAGTGGAGATAATGGTGCAATCAAAATTAAACCATAGAAAACTAAAATCACTCTAAACAAAGCAATATAAAACAACTAAAAAGCGACATTAGAAAATTTTACATGCGAGACCTTTTAATTTTCAAGGAAATTAAGGAGAGGTGTTGAGGCCTCAACACTAGCTCTAATTCAAATTCCTTTCCCAACTTTCAATCTATGTTTTCTAGCTTAACCATTGATGAATATGTCAAGGGATATTTGTTAATGTTGTGGAAAGAGATTTTTTGGAGCTAACACCACTTTCTAGTGTACTTATTCAACCTCGTTATAGCCTTTTACCTTCTTTTTTCCAAGGAGAGAAATCAACCTCCCTCTCAGATCAAGGGCTAGAGTGAGGTTTATGGTACTAGGAAAACCCACATGTATAGCTACTTAATATTTCACAAGGATCAAAGCCAATAATGCAATATTTATAATCATGAAGCCATTACAAAAAAAATTATCAAGGAATTATAGCTCATTATGTCACTAGTGGGGATTTGAACCTAGGAGAGGAAGATAATGATGATTCTTCCCAAACACCTTAGATACATGCCACTTACACCAATTTTCATGAGGTTGAATATCCATCTACTGTATTTAATTTTATGAGTTAGGTATGCCTTCATGATGCACCCACTATTGAAAATTTTCAAACCTAAACGTGCACGTATTATATGCTTAAATATTTGTTTTATTTTGACAACATATCAAAAATAATATTCCAGTGAGGGGATGTCTAATAACATCATGTTCATTTAGTCATTTGACCTACATAGACCATTATGTTAATTCAAAATCAAGTGTCTCTCAGAATCTTTGATAACTAGCTTTCAATGTAAGGTATAGAAGATGATGGTATACTCTAGGGAAATATGGTCTCTCTCTCATCAAAAAGTTGTCCATATCATGTATTCAACATCATAGTTTTAATTATGGTAGGCTTCTACCCTGAGGACATCAATAAAACTCACCTAATTATGTTATATAATATTTTTTGTATATTCACCTTTGGAATGTCTCTTCTAGTAACTATCCTCGCAATATTGAAAATAAGGAAGGGACTTAAGGATTGTCAAGGTGAAATTATCATTGTCATTTTTTTTAACATAGTAATATCCCTTTTAATATATTTAATGATCTATTCAAAGCTTCATTTGACTTCAATAAAGGAAATTGAAAGTTAAATTGTACCTTGAAGAGTGTGATAAATTATCTCTACCATTTTTGGATCTGGGTGAAAGTATTCATCATCTTGTACCTCTATCACTCGAGGGATTCCTAAGAAATAATTTGATAGGATCTATTGTAACATAATTGCTTTTATTTTAACATGTAAGGTCCCTTTAGTGAGTGAGAATGATCTTCCCTAGGATTAACTAGTTTGGACCTTTTCAAGTACATGCACAATCAAAAGGAAAAGAGAAGATTTCTTTCACACCAATAATATG
This sequence comes from Pinus albicaulis, assembly GCA_034641835.2. NCBI lineage: Eukaryota > Viridiplantae > Streptophyta > Pinopsida > Pinales > Pinaceae > Pinus > Pinus albicaulis. The sequence goes on along the minus strand of CM076573.1, from coordinate 552,455,168 downwards.
GATTATGTAGAGAAAGAAATTAAGGAAAAAATACAAATGGTGTTACGATTAAGATAATAAAGAAATAAAATCAAATTGAATGCAGAAATAAAAACATATAATGACATAATACAAAGGAGACACCAACATACATGGTTCACTTAGTTTGGACTATGTCCAGAAAGAATAGTCATTCCTTTATTTTATTCCATTCAACAAATTAAAGGGATATAATTTGCAACATATATGATGCAACCTACTCTTTACTCTTCCATAGTCTCCTTTATCTTAGTTAAAATTCTCTCTCAATAATACAAAGCCAAAATGAAATTCCCTCTTAAAAATAGGGATACTTTATAGGGAAAAGAACCCCTAACATAACTTCCATTGTTATGTTTGAAAACTAGTGTTCAATGATCAAGATTGATTGTCAAGTTATAATATTTCACAAGGAATATTTTCTGAAAAATTCACTTGGGGTAATTTTCCCCAAAATCCACACTAGGGGTTGATCCAAAGTATTTTCACCATCCCCTTGTACTCCTTGGTGACAATAGTGGGGGGTAAGCCCTCCCCCACACACCAACTGTAGGAATTAGGATCCCAACAAAGCTAAAAATAAGACATTTGAATCAAGAAGACAATTATGCTCCACAACCAACAAATGAAAATGCATAAAGATATAGTAGGGTGCATAATAATACAATGAAATCCAAATTATTTTGGTAAATTACAATTATAATAGATTTTCGATTGTGAAATACTAGAAACTAGCTAGAATGTGGCAACTTATCTATAAAAAGAGATGTGTTAGCTATGCTTATTCATTTGAAGACCTCACAAGAAACCAATATTATTTTCATAACATAAATTATGAAGCTATAATAGAAAAATACTATATATATCTAAAAATATAACCTTACGAGATGATGTGCCAAAAGTAATGTAGACGTGACAAGGCTAGTTGACATGTCAAATTCAATGGGTGCAAATTTTTCATACAAACTTTTTTTATGGATTTTCTTGAACCATTACAAATCTTAATTCATTCTCTATGTGTTTGGTAGGCCATGCATGGCTCATGTAATCCATTAAAAGTGCAAGGGAAAAGGTAGAAAAATATTATGAAAGTTTCAAATGTGAACAAATGTATTAGAACTACAGGGATGTGAACCATTTTAAATTATTGAAATACGTTTATCCACACCAATATCCACCTAGATCAAACTACCTAGAAAATGACATAAAAAGGGACCAACCTAATTATATCAAATGAATCCATTGTGTTGGTGTCCGAATATGAAAAGAATTCAACACTTTTCTCCACATAAATTATCAACCCGAGGATGCTAGTTATTTCAAGACTAACGGAAAAGTATATGCAGATACAAGCACATGATCTGCTATAAATAACAAGTTTAATCCATAACAGATAGATCACTGTAAGAAAAATGAAATCAACTACGAAAATTAAAGGGCATCCACAACAATTAAACGTAAATGTAACAGCAGTAAAGAAATCACACTAAAACACAACATACAAGGAAAAAGGAAAACGCAGCACCTGATCAGAAGAGTGGGCCCAAATCTCTGATCTCGGCTGTGGTAAAATCATGAATTACAAGAGAAACAACAAGCCATTGTGCATTCACTTAACTATAAAACAGATCCATTACAAGATCTGTATGTCAAAGGGCTTAACCCTGATTTATAGCCTGCAGGCCTCTTTATACAATTTTCTTGAAACCTTCGATTCCTATCAGCAACTCCATAGTTACAAAAATACATCTTGTTACAACAGGAACCTCGTTTCCCAGCAAGAAACTGTGAAAAGGCCTAAAATGGCACTGCTACAATAAGTCTGTTACACTATAATAGAAAATAAGGAAAGCGCTGGAGATGATGGTTGTGCCTCGACTCGCAGCCATAATTCTCTTGTTTTAGCCAAATCTGAAGAAATATCAGATTTAATATGTGAAAAGGTAGAACCTCCATGACAAATACTTCATTAATCAAATATCCCATGAAAGATAGGGAAAAAAGGTTTTACCTCATGCATTTAAGAATAATAATGGTAGAAAGAGATAGAAAGATGGGGTAAAATGGGAGAGGAAAGTATAAAAATCCAGTACCCAACATCTCCCCCCAAATGGTATATCTGCACGTCCTCATGCAACTCGTTGTCTCCTCAGATCTGGGTGAGACCGATTATGATTGGCATGAAGCTGTGAAAGGTCATATTCTTCAGCCAATTCTGTCCCTGGTAGTTTATATCCATTTTTCAAAACAACATCCTTCCACCAGTTTGGATCAACGTTGTATGCAGGAGTATACTGCTCAGCTAGCAACCAGATAAGGGGAAATTGAAATCTCAATCCCATCCATCTGACCCCACAGGTATGAATGCATGCCACGAAACATGGCATTATATCTAAATCCCGTGCAAAATTAGGTGCCGAAAATGGTTCTCATTCTCTGATGGCTGAAGATGACAACATCCATCTTTTCTGACAACTGTCCAATGCTTCTTTACGAAACATCGTAATCTGGCCGACACATAAGTTAGCACACCATTTATGGGTGTCCAACATGTTTTTTGTACAACCCTCAATATTTAGAAATTTATAATGCTTGTTATAAATGTTTGAGGACTGGCCATGCTCTTTCCTCATCATTAATGGCCTTCTAGCTTGATTTTCCTCAAATGTGTCCCAGGCCTTCCTCCACTTAATCTGATTGATGGTTTAAGAGGTGAAATATCTTAAATTGATGTCCCCCACAAATGGAACAGGGTTAAAGGACTGATCATGCCTTAAATAATACCCATGCATGTAGAGCTCGCACATTAAGTGTTGTTTGATAATATCATGAACTTTTAAAATACGGAGAAATTGAATGGGATCCTCAATTTCGTACCAAATCTCCTTACATATACTTTCAAGACAAAAGAAAAGAAATTTTTCATGAAGGAACAAGGCATAGATATGTGCAAGGGGGTCTACATGCCATTACCTGTTGTTCCAGGGAGAACATATGCCCCTTGTCTGTCTTCAGCAACTCCACTTGTTCTTCCAACTCCTCTATTCTGGCCTTCTGTTTGTCCTGCTTCACCCGTGCCTTGTATAACTGATATATGTACCCTATTACGACTCTAGCAGCCTATTATCGAACCCTAGCTTTTTCCTTCTTACGGTCGCTTGCAGCAGAATGCCACCTCTGAATTTCAGCGGCCAATAAAAATTATTGACCTTCAAGCAACTCTTCGATCGAGCCAGTCTGGGTAGCTACAGTGGAGACTTCAATCTTCGACTTTATTGCCCTCCATTTTTAGATTTTTACCTTTCTTTTCAATCGTGAAACTTTCTTCTTCAAATCCCGAACCTCCCTTTTTAGTCTCATGGTTTCACTGAACTGTAGCTAATACTTCTTCTTGAGAGGTAAACTTATTTTCTCACACTGTTCAACCAATTCATGTTTAACAATGAGTTCAGTTTCTATACCTATAACAGGCTCAGACGGCGGCGGGACGCTACTGGTATTCTCCATGTATTCTTTTGCCAAACCCTTCTCGCCGGGCTCCCTATCTCCAAGGATTTCTTCCTCTATGTTCCCTTCGGGAACTTCTGCGATTTGGTTAGCAATTTCATTGATCACTATGTGTTCCGGTGTTTCCACTGGAACTTTGTCTTCTTCGCAAACCTCTAAATGTTTTGGTTCGGTAGTGGCTGGGCTGATCTTGGCCGTGTCAACAAATTTAAGCACTGGGGGAACAACTACTTCCTCTGTTAGTCATTTGGGCGAGCGGAATCCCCTCACCCCTCTAGGCATCATGGAATGGAACAGAGAGTGGGGCAGAGACTTATCATCCTCAATTATAGCTTGAACTGGAACTTCACGTGTTATTACCTTAACCGAGGTCGATGCTAGTTCTTGTGGAGCAGCATCTGTCCCACAACTTGTTTCCCTTTTTTCCTCTCGCTCGTTGTTCACCATTTCTCCTTATAAATGCGACGTTGGTTCTTGTGTGATAGTATTGACCTCCTGGTTCATTTCTTTTCTACCTTCCCATTCCTCATGAATTGCCTCTTTTTCCACAGTTGGTACCAGTTCTTGAGGAACAACGTTGATTTCGCAGGTCAACTCCTCCTGTCTTAGCTGAATTTGGGGTGGTTCTTGTGTAACACCCCTACCTGTATCAACATCCATATATGTTTGTGGAGGCAATGTTGTTTCTTTCAAAATAGCATCACTTTCCATTTCTTTGTCTGCAATTTCACTCCTTTGTTCTTCATTAACAAAAGTCAATGACTGTAAAAAAATATCGACTTCCTTCACGATGTTCATAATTTCTTCCTTTGTGGGCTCTTCAAGAGAGGCTCATTCTTGTGTGGTAGCCTCGGGCGTGCTACCAATTAACTCCTAAATTCTCATATCTTCGGGTTCCTCCTGATCAATCATCGTCTCTTCTTCCTCAGGTTCCTCTTGATCAACTTCCATCTCCATTTCCTCGGGTTCCTCTTGGTCAATTTCCTCCCAATGTCCTGCTTCTTCCAAACCAGCTGGAGAGACTGGTTCTTCTTCTCTAGTCACAATAATGGCTGCCACTTCTTCTTTTGAGGACCCACAGAATTCTGCCTAGGAGAGTCGAAGCCTGTTTATTGCATGCATAACCAAGAATCGCACCAAACCGTGATTGGAAAGCACTGCCAGCATTTGGCGTGAACGATGAGTAGTCTGTGCCATATGCTACAGTTGTTTCAAGAGGAATAAGGGCATTTTTAGGGCATGCACCTGATTCTGTGGAAATCCAAGGTGCGTTAGAATTTTAAAGTGATACTTGAATAGAGTTGAGGCCCGACCCTCGCAGGTAATTTATTTTATTATGAAACCTGCAACTTCATTCCAAGGATATCGTACCGTTTGGTGCTCGTATCCTCTACCCAATTGAACGACACTTTCTCCTGCTTGTAAGAATAATTCATGAAATTCTGGAAGAGAAAATTTCCGAGAAAACCATTGCTTCCCCTGTTGTCTTAGCCTGCTAACCTCTGTGATTTCCTCTTCTGTGATAGGAACTTCTAGACCTTTAACCTGCAAATAATTCTCCTCTAAATTGAGTGCGAATTCCATTTTGATTCCTCCATCAAACCCTTGTAATATGTCAAAGTAGGTATCTCACCCTGCGTTCGAAAAAGACTTGCCAAACCTTTGGATTGCTGCGAACTGAAGCAGTATTTTCATATTCATGCTGCACAGCCAGCCCACACATATTGTGGAGAATTGTAGTAGCACTTCCTGTAAGAGCAGACTGTTGGGCAAGGTGGTGGGTACCAAATTTGGAGGAACAACATGGTGAAAATGGAAAGGTGGTAACAGTAAATACGGCCGATAACTCTCGAAAACCAAGAAAAAACATGAAAGAATATGGTAAGTGTGGTGAAATAGAAGTAGTAATTGTTCATATAGGTGGACGAGACATCTTACGGATCCCGATATGACTTAAATGACGATACCACATTTTGATGGGAATTGTAAGGTATAGCATGAGCAGATTTTCATACTTAATTTATGAGGCAATTATTACGCCGTCCTTGACATAATGGCATCCCCCCCAACTTAAATGTTTTCTGTCTGTGGCATTAAAATCTTCACATGGAATATTTAATTAAATGAGTAAAATTCATGTGGAGGCATACCTGATGACATACCTAGACGATGTGACGGTTGGTAGGATGATGACGTAGTAATGATGTGGATGGAGTAACAGCATCGAAGTAACAACATTGGAGTAATAGCGTCGGTGTAACAGCGTCAGTGTAACAGCATCAGAGTAACAACATCAGAGAGACAACGTCGATGTAAGAACATTGAAATAACAGCATCAAAGTAACAACAATGTGAATAACAACATCTGGTGTAACATCATTTGGAGTAACAATGGCACGAGTAACAACATCCGGAGTAACAGCAACAAGAGTAGCAGCATCCGGAGTAACAACAATGTGAGTAACAGCATTTGGAGTAACAACAGTGTGAGTAACAACGTCTGGTGTAACAACATTTGGAGTAACAGCAGTGCGAGTAACAACATCCAGTGTAACATCATCAATCAAGGAGTAACAACATCGGGTAGCAGCGTTTGGTGTAACAACATCATGAGTAGCAGCAACCAAATAACAACACCATAAGTAGCAACAACCGAGTAACATCACCATGAGTAGTAGCAAACAAGTAATAGCACCATGAGTAGCAAAAATCGAGTAACAGCACCATGAGTGGCAGCAATCAAGTAACAACACCATGAGTAGCAGCAACTGAGTAACAGTACCATGAGTAGTAGAAACTAAAGCTTTGGGAAATTTTTCTTTGATTTTTACTCCTTAGTAGTAGCTCTTGCAAAAGACAACAAAATAAAACATAATTATTTATTCTTTACTATTATTATTATTATTTTTATTATTACAAAAATGGTGTAGAGGAAGAATTCTCTGTGCTGATGACCTTCAAACCAGATTTCTCAGAGCGGTGTTTAATAAAGGCATCGTTAGAGTTTGGACGGTGGTACATTCTCAGGCGATGTCCATTGACTATAAATGAAGCATGTGTATCATCAATTGTGACTAGCCTAACTGTTCCATTATCAAATACAGCATCCACCTCATAAGGTCCCATCCAACAAGTGCAAAGCTTTCCTTTAAAATCCTTAAAGCGGGAATCATAAAGTAGTGCCCAATCTCCACTTTGAAAAACCTTATTTTTAATAAAATTATCATGCCATTTCATTCTCTATTGTTGAATAGTAGTAGTTCTCTGGACATCCATTGAACGGATTTCATCTAGTTCATTGAGCTGGGCCAGTCAGTGTTTCTAGGCATCTAACAGATCTAAACCTACTTCAAGAGCTGTTATGAGTGTACTGATTTCGAATTCTATTGGAAATAAAGGGGATTTCCCATAAACCAGCTCGAATGGTGAAAACCTGGTTGTATTTCACCATGTTTTTATGTACGCCCAGAGAGCTTCTGGCAGCTTTTGAGCCCCATCTCGATGATGGTAAGCCACAGTTTTTTTCAAGATGTTTTCCAATGTCTTGTTTGTGCTTTCGACTTGTCCATTCGCCTGGGGGTGGTATGGAGATGTCACTGTGTGCTTGACCTCATATTTTTGCATGAGCTTTGCTATCTTTTGTGATGTGAATTGTGCCTCTCCATCTGAAAAAATCTCTCTTGGAGTACCGTAACGAGAAAAAAAATCTTCAAATAGAAAATCTAAGACCGCCTGTTCTATTGCTTTTGCAACAGCTTTGGCTTCCACCCACTTAGTCACGTAATCAGTACAGACCAAGATTTGGACTTTCTACTGAGAGGGTGGGTTAAAGGGTCCAACAAAGTCAATAGCTTATTTCTCAAAAGGCTCGAGGGCTACCTGTGCCTGCAAAGGCATTTCATCAGCTCAACTGGGCTGCCCCATACGTTGGAAAATATCACACCTCATAACATAATTCCAAGCATCACGAAAAATGGAAGGCTAGTAATATCCCATTTGTAGCACCTTATGGAATGTTTTTTTGTTCGCAAAATTCCCTCCACAAGGCCATCATGGGAAACTTTCAATACCTTATAAATATCATCTTTAGAAACACAGCGTCGGATCTTCTTATCTACTCCTGTATGAAAAAGGTACTCTGCCATCCAAGAATATCGGGCACTATGATGAATAATCTTCTGATGTTCCCTGTATGACAAATAAGTAGGCACTTTCCCTATAGCAAGATAGTTAGCAATATTTGCATACCACGGAGGTTTAGTAGAAACTACAAAAAGATGTTCATCAGGAAAAATTTCTTCTACAGGTGTGCATTCATCATTGTTATCCATTCTAGATACGAAATCAGCTACTAAATTATCTTTTCCTGGCTTATCTACTATTGTAATATCAAATTCTTGAAGCAATAGTAACCATCTCATAATACTGCCAGGAGTAATAGGTTTATTCATCAAATACTTGATTGTTGTGTGATCAGTATGGACAATAGTAGAATACCCAGTGATGTAGTACCGAAACTTATTGACAATGTAAATGACAACTACAATTCTTTTTCTGTCACCGTATAGTTTAGTTCAGCAGGAATTAGATTCTTGCTGATATAGTAGATTGCACACAGTGTTTTGTCTACCTGTTGTCCTAAAACAACCCCTACTGTTGTCTGAGAAGCATCAGTATGTATGTGAAATGGTAATGCCCAATTAGTTCCTTAGAGGATTGGAGCCGTGCACACCAGCCCCTTAATTTTCGCGAACGCTGTCTCACAATCTTCAGTCCACAAGAATTTTGCATATTTTGTTAGCACTTGAAATAGTGGGTGTGCTATTTTAGAAAAAATTTCTATAAAGCGCTTGTAATAACCAGCACAACCAATAAACATATGTACTTGTGTAGGTGTTTTGCGTACCGAGAAGTGTAATATTACTTCTACTTTAGCTGGATCAACTTGAATTCTAGCAGTTGAGAGAAAATGTCCCAATACTACTCCTTCTTCCCTCATCATATGGCATTTGACTATACTCAGAGATACATAGGTCTGTTTACATCTTTTGAGTACTTTCTCTAAGTTTTCCAATCCTTCCTCAGATGAGTTTCCATATGGAGTAAAATAATCCATATAGATTTCAACACTATCATCAACCAAATAAAAGTAGATTCAATTATATGGGACGATTGATCGCTCTGATGACGGAGAAACCGTACGCACTGAAGTTTGCAGAAACCATAGCCGACTGATCAAGCGCGGCTCCTCCCCTCCAGGCTCACGGGCTTGGGTTCAACGCAATGGCAACAAGCCCGGGGGGGGACGTCCTGACCCCCCCTGCAAACAACGATACCGCTCCCGCCAATCCTGTCCAAGACAATGATGGCGCCCACAAGCAACAGGATACGACAAAACCCTCTGCGACTTCTGTGCAGACGCAACAGGACAAAGGGGCCCCCTCTTCTTCCACCTGCAAACCTATTGCGCCAAAAAGGCCTAAGATTGATCTGCCCAGCCACCGCATCAATGCACGTATCCAGTACATGAGGGATCATGCCCTCATCGGCAAATTTATTGGCTTCTGGCCCACAGAAAAAGCACTACAAGGCTGGATCGCTTCCAAATGGAAGCCCAAAGGACACGTAACTCTCCAGCTCGGCCCGAAAGGATTCTTCACGGCGATCTTCATTTGCCTCGAAGATCGCAACAGAGTCATGGATGAAGGGCCATATTTCTTCAACTCGGCCGGACTGTATCTCAGAAACTGGGTGGAACGATTTAACCCAAATAAGGAAAACTTCAACTGGGCTCCCGTCTGGATAAGACTGTACTCGCTACCGCTTGAGTATTGGGATGAAGACACGCTACAGGAGATAGGAAAGGGCTTAGGGCAGTTTATCAAAATTGCAGAGGAAACAAAGCTACGCCGCTACACTTCTTACGCGCGAATCTGTGTCTATATGCACTTGGACAAAGCCCTTCCGGATGCAATCAGCATTTATCATGATGATTACGAGTGGATCCAACCACTGGACTATGAGCATGTCCCATTCAGATGTCGCCGATGCCATGCCCATGGACATCTCTTCAGAGACTGTCCACTCAATGTCTCCTCTCAGAACAAAGAAGCTGATACTCCACCTGAAGCAGATGGTTTCACCAAAGTCCCACCACGCAGACGACACAACAAGAAAGCCTCGACGGCGGGTAAGAAAACTTCTCCTACTCCCAATGTTCCTTCTACTAGCAACAGCTTGGCATTTTATCTGATACGGTTCCCCCGCCCAGCTCAAGCCACACGCCTTCCATCTCTCAACAAATCCCCCCCATCTCCACCCCTCCTTCTGGTCATGCGAACCCTTCATCCCCTCAATCAGAAAAAACCGCCCCTGCAACCTCCACAAACCCCTCTTCCACTCCTTCCATTGAAACCAAGCTCTTAACTTGGCATACAGATACCATGGATCTGGATGATCCCAAGTCTGCAACACTCAAATCTGGAAAGGAAAATGCTACTTGCGACACTCCTAATCCCATGGAAGAAGACGCGGAGAACCTCGAGCTTGGGGATCTTGATATTATTGGACTGGAGGACGCATGCAAGCGCCAAGAATTTGACAAAATCAAACCCCATCAGATAGAAACTCTGGCAAAGGTCCTTTCCAAAGCACAACAGCAGGCAAAACTTGGAATCCAGTCAGGCAGCCACTGGGATAGTCTTAAAGTAGCCAAAGAATCCAAAAAAAGCGGCAGAAAGCCAGATTGGCAGCGCACAATATCCATTGGGGAAATGCTCGTAAACTCTGGAAGATACCCCAAGCTAACGAGGTTCTTCCCACCCCTTCCAAATAGTTCCTCATGAAGCTGCTATCATGGAATATCAGAGGGCTAAACAGCCCTGGCAAGCACAAAATGATAAAAAATATGATACAAAGAGAAAAACCAAACATTCTCTTTCTTCAAGAGACCAAGTGTAATAGTGAAGTTTTAGGCGCTCTCCTCTCAAAAGTTTGGCCTAATTGCAGTTCTGTAGCAGTAGATGCCTCAGGCTACTCCGGAGGGCTTGCTATAGCTTGGGACACTCAGTCCATTGTCTTATCTGACATGCATGCGGCTCACAACATCATTCAAGCTATCTTTCATCCCATTGGCACAAGTATATACGGGCATCTCTCAAATGTATACTTCCCGCAAGATCTCACCAGCAAGATTGACCTATTGAACACAATGGAAATGCTAAATTCTCACAGAACTCATCCTTTATGGATAGCAGCAGGGGATTTCAATATGATAACCAACATGGAAGAACGAACAGGTGGAAGAACCAGACCGGATCCGAAAAATGTTCACTTCAAGGACTTCATAAACAACAGTTGGCTGATAGATCTCCCTTTCTCTAATGGAACGTTCACCTGGAATAATAAAAGATCAGGAGCTCATTATGTTGCCTCAAAGCTAGATCGATTCCTCATTTCAGACAATGCAATACATATGGGAGGTGATCTAGAAGCATCCATTCTTCCTCTCACAGGTTCGGACCATTGGCCCAAGTCTCTTCTCTGGCACAACTTTGGACCTCAGCTTAAAAAGCCATTCAAATTCGAAGCTTTCTGGCTTTCTCATCCTTCTTTCAAAGAAATGGTCACATCGGCTTGGCACAACTTCCCTCCACCTCAAGGCTCACGCATGTACCAATTTCAACAAAAGCTCAAACATCTCAAGGCGCTTATCAAGAACTGGAACATCACAGTCTTTGGCAACATCTTTCAGGAGATCAAAGCCCTCGAAAGACAAATGGCGGAGCTCCAGCAAAAAATCATTGAGGAAGGCAGATCAGAGGACACCACTACCCAAGAACAAAGGATCCAGACGCAACTTGAAGAGAGGCAAAGACAAGAAGAAATCTTGTGGAGACAAAAATCCCGAATCAATTGGTAGGATAGCAATATTGATAGACAGCCAGCCATTGATACAATCTCTCAACTCATTCCTAAACTCATATCAGATGAACACAACAAAATGCTTCTACGCCCGGTCTCGTTCCAGGAAGTTGAAACAGCAATGGCACAAACTAAAAATGGGAAAGCGCCAGGGCCTGATGGGTTCACTGCAAACTTCTTCCATCACTTTTGGGAGCTCATTAAAAATGAAGTCTGGGAGCTGGTAGAAGAATCAAGGCAAACACACTGGCTCCTCCCCTCATTAAACGCCACCTTCATAGCTCTGGTGCCTAAAGAAGAGCAGCCTAGTACTCCTGAAAAGTACCGTCCCATCGCCCTCTGCAATGTGATATACAAGATCATCTCCAAAGTCGTTGCCAACAGATTAAAGCCACTTCTGCCGCTCCTCATATCACCAGAACAAACGGGCTATGTGGAAGGACGCCAAATTATGGATGGAATCATCATGACTCACGAAGTAATACACTCCCTCAAAAGCTCTAAAAAATCAGGTATGCTTCTCAAAATCGATCTCTCTAAGGCTTTTGATAAACTCTGCTGGCGCTACATTCAGAACATTCTTAAAGCTTTTGGCTTTGACCACATGTGGATCCGATGGATAATGAGTCTCATCACTACCCCTCTCTATTCTATCCTGATAAATGGCTCCCCCTCCACCCCTTTCACTTCCTCCCGAGGCATCCGGCAGGGAGACCCCCTCTCCCCCTTCATTTTTGTTCTTATGTCTGAAGGCCTCAGCAGACTCATTCAGCATGCTGTCCAAGAAGGGCATCTCCGTGGCATCTCCCTTCACGGCTCGCCAGCTACCACTCACCAGCAATTTGTTGATGACACCATGCTCTTTGGTTTCCCTTCAGCTCAAGAAGCTAGGTCTTTCAAGCGTATTTTGCACCTCTTCTCTTTGGCTTCTGGCATGATGGTCAATGTTTCCAAGTCCCAACTGTTCTTCTTCAACACCCCTCCTTTAATTCAAGCTAGCATCGCCCGTATCCTTGGTTTCACGCTTGCTCGCCTCCCAGCCAAGTATCTTGGCGCTCCTCTCATTGACTCTGCCCTTAAGCACTCATCCTGGAATGCTCTCCTTGATAAACTTGAATCTCGCCTTTCCTCCTGGACTTTCCGAGCTCTAAATCTGGCCAGCAGACTGGTCCTCATCAAAGCCGTTCTGCAATCTATGCCTCTTTACCTCTTCTCTGTGCTTGCAGCTCCTAAATGGGTGCTCAATCACATCAGGAACCTTCAACGCCACTTCCTTTGGGGTTCCACCACTCATTCTCGGAAATGGGCGCTCGTCAACTGGAACACTGTTTGTACTCCCAAAGAAGCAGGTGGGCTCGGTCTCAGAAACCCCCTTCACAGCAATGAAGTCATGGGGGCTAGACTCTGGTGGAATTGGCTTACGAGCCCTCACACTCCATGGGCTAAGTTATGGGCTGCTAAATATGCAAACAACAGACCACCGGATGACCTCATTAGACTCAAACCAACGATGGCTGGATCTCTCATCTAGAACGCTGCAAAGCAACACCATGCTCTTATACAACAACACAGATTTTGGGAAATCCGGAATGGGCAAAATGCCCGATTCTGGGTGGATTCGTGGCAACAGAAGCCAAAGCTCACTGATTTACTAAATCTGCCCAATGCTGAGAATTATAATGGGCCTGAAGATTTGAAAGTAAGCCAATGCTGGCTCCCTAACTCCAACACTGACTACCGGCTGTGGAAACACCCGTCTCTGCTCCACCCTACCACTCCAAGAAGCTACTGGGAAGAGATTCAAGCTGAACTTCAACATTGCAAAATCCGCATTTCGACAGATCCTGATATCCTCCGCTGGGGATACACAACAAAAGGCATATTCACCACTAAAGAAGCCTACAGCTTAATGCACTCGATCCCTCTCCCTAAAGACAAACTCTGGCAATTTGTCTGGGCTAAAGGGACATGGCCTAAAGTTTCTACTTTTCTTTGGCTCCTCAGTCATAACAAAGTACTTACTTGGGACAATCTTCTCAAACGTGGTTTCTATGGTCCTTCTCAATGTCCAAACTGTCAGCAGAACAATGAAACCATTCAGCACCTCATGCTGACCTGTCAGTTAGCCAACCAGCTCTGGAACAAAATCTGCTTCCGAAGTCAGCAAAGCAAACCCCAAGGAAACATCACCAGCATTCTTCGACATTGGCCCAAACGCCCTTACAATAGCTCCATTCTTAACTCTCTTTGGCAAATCATTCCTGGTCTCTTATTTTGGTCGCTCTGGAAAGAAAGAAACAAAAGAATCTTCAAGCCCCAAACTACTCCTTTAGAGATCATCTGGCGCAATTTCCACAGCAATCTACAAGAGTCTCTCTCTCTTCAATCTTGGCAAGCAGAGGACCTTCCAAACCTCCCTAATGAGCTCAGCATATGGCATAATTGGCAATTCAACATCTCCACTGTTCCCAAAATCAACAAGCAGAACCCTCCAGATCCCCTCTCCTGGACTCCTCCTCCTCCAGGGATTTGCAAACTGAACTTTGACGGAGCTTCCAAAGGGAATCCCGGTCCTGCGGGATTTGGTGGTATCTTCAGAAACTCCCAAGGCGACATCAAGGCTATTTATTATGGAACCATCGGCTGGGACACCAACAACTCTGCTGAGCTGGAAGGTCTTTGGCAAGGGCTCAACTTAGCTCGCGTCTACAACCTCTTGCCCATCATTGTGGAAGGTGATTCTCAAATTCTGATCAGCATGGCAAATAAGTTGCTCCAAGGCTCCAGCTTGACCAAGGTTGTTACCAGTTGGCGTCTAGCTTCCAGAATCGACAAGATCAACAATTGGATACAGGACAATCAGGCAATAACCTTCACCCATACCAAGCGTGATGGCAACAAGGTTGCGGATTTCCTTGCTAATCTAGGAGTTGATTGTCTGGACACTCTCAAGCACGGCACTATCCAGATCATCAATGACAGAAACTCAATTCAAAACTGCATCAGTTTTGTGCAAACGGATCAACCCTCTCCGGATGCGGATGATTAGAAGCGAGCAGGGGCCAACAGGCCCGGTTATGATCCCAACGCAACCCACTTGGGGTGGCCACATGGCCCCCCATGGCAACTTAAATGCTATGTTTATTGCCCATCTGCGATGTGCATTCATAACAGTTCGCCGCCATCTCCTGTGCATTGGTCAGTACACTCATCTTCAAATGGCGCATAAACGATCAAATTCTCCCGATTGCTCCATCGATGGCCACCGTCCTCTGTTGCCTTTGAACTCGCTCTGCCCGGGAGGCTCTGCTACAGGTGGAGAGAGAACAAATACAGGTCGACGGTGTGTGTTGCATTGCTGTTTGGAAATCGCTCCAGGCTTCCATTACTCCCACAGTAACTTCTGCCCGATTCATTTTAATTCTCAAGTTTTTCCGGTTTTGTTTGATAATTCTTCTGTTATTACTGCTGCTCCCTCCAGAGGCTGGGCGAACTCTTCTGAGGTTTTCACCATGCCCAGATTGAGGCAGCGAATGGCTTGTAGGAAGGGGGCTTCTCGGGGAAGATCCATGGGCGAGCGCCCTCCCCTTAGCCCCAATGTCGACCGCCCTTTGGAGCCTTCTGCTAGGCGTTCTGCTCTTTTATCTTTGGACCCTCCTGGCCCTCACCCTGACTTCCATGACATGGCGCCTCCGCGTTCTGCCCCTCCGCCCCTTGCTCCTCCTTTGTTCCCGCCCCAGCCCTTCGTCGCCGCCTCCTCTCCTTCTCCGAGCGGTAGGTTCCTCAGACAGTCCACGCAACACACTGAGTTGCGCTTCGACCGTGCGTTTGACCACCCTTTCTCTGTATTCCTTACTGTTACGTTGAGTGAGGAGCTCCCCTTCCCTCCTGCTTCACACCCCAGTCTCTTGCAGACTCCTTCTGCTCCTGCCTTTGTTCCCCCTCCTGGCCCTAACCCTGCTCCTTTCATCCCTTCCTCCTGCGCGCCTTCTGTCCCCATCCCTTCCTCCTCGGGACTTTTCAATTTGCAGATGGACGCAGGCCTGACAGAGGACGAAGAGAACAAGACTGATGAAGGGGACCAGGACAACCAGTATGGCTGCAGAATTGTGGAGGAGAGCTCTGCTTCAGATTAAATGCTCTCTCACCTCCATGACAAATTTCCAGTATGAACTCTGCTTTAAAAGTTTTGATAGTTTCAGGTGTTTCAATGACTGCTCATAGCAGATATAGCTGCATGTTCTTTTTGTATCTTTATAGCTTTCATATGCTCAGAACAGTTAACTCTTCGCCGGTTTCCCAGTTATTGGGCGGTGTAACTACTTACAATCGAACTGGTTTCCCGTTTATGGGCAGTTCTACATCTAGTCTGATAGTAGCAATCAAGCCCGGCCTCAGGCTTCCTCAGCTGATCCGTGGCAGTTTTGTAATTTTATGTTCATAATAGAAATAGCGCAATTTAGCAAAAAAAAAAAAAAAAAAAACACTATCATCAACCAAATCAGAAAATATTCCTAGGATTTCCCTCTCGAAGGTAGCAAGAGCATTACACAGACCAAACGGGAGGAATTTGTATGCAAAGGTTCCCCAAGGGCATGTAAAACTTGTTTTATCCTAGTCTTACGGGGCTATCTAGATCTGGTTATATCCACTGAGTCCGTCTAGGAAGGAAAATAATTTCTTCCCATCCAAGGTATCCAGGACCTGGTCAATGAATGGAAAAGTAAAATGGTCTTTTTTATTTTCCTTATTTAGCTCCCTATAATATACATAGATCTTCCATTTACCATTCTTTTTGGGAATGATAACTAGCAAGGATACCCCTTGGCTATCTAAAATGGGATACATGAATCCTACATCCAACAATTTTTGTAATTCTTCTTTAACAATGTTTTTGGGAGCAAGATTCATCCTTTGTTAAGGTTGTCTTAAAGGGCGAAAATCTTCCTTAATATAAATATGATGAGTGCATAGGCTGGCAAGGATACCCTTCATGTCGGTAAAATCCCAGGCAAAAGCTTCTTGATGATCTTGAAGGACTTTCAAAAGTTGTTTGGTCTCAGATTCAGACAGGTTTGGGTTGATATTGAGTGTCTTCCCTGGTTAAATCTTGATTGGAGTACTATCATGGGATGAGGTTACAAGAATATCCTCAATGTCATCTCTTGATTCAATGTTTTCCTGTGTCTCACAGCTCATAGCAGATTCTAGAATATGTCGAGTTGAATTAGAAACAAAACTAGAATCATTAATAAAAGCGTTAATGGTATCATCTTCAGTTACTGTTTTAAATTGAAGGGCCTGCCCAATAGTGAGAACTGGTCTAACATCTTCGTTTTCAGGTTCAGGCTCTTCCACAGGTAGAGGTTTCTGACTGGGTAATGATTTTTCAGATGGGCTTGGTTCTGCAAGAGGATAAAGCTTGAGATTCTTCGTAACTGCCCCATTTGATATGATCATGTGCCCAGATCAACACCCAATGTAGGCATATGCGGTTGCAAGCCAGGGTCTTCCTAGGATCAATGGGTCACCTCCTACTAAAGATCGGGTCTTCAATATAAGGAGGTCCACAGTATAATGCCATGAGTCTACTGAAATGATCACATCCTCTAATTTCCCTACCAGTTTAATTGTGGATCTGTCTGCAAGTTCCAAGATAGTAGGGGTTGGTTTAATCTTTGCAAGTCCTAGTGTGTTCGTTGTTTCAGCAGTAATAATGTTAATGGCTTCTACCAAATCTACCAGCACGTTTTCGATTTCCACCCCATTAATCTGTACTGTTAGAATCGGGTTCCCTGGGTCTTCCTATTTTACAGGCATGATTTTTCCTAACATGATATCGGATAGTCTGCCCACTACATGAATGGTTAATGGATCCTTAGGTTTCCTCTCTGGTTTCTTTGAGCAATATTCTTTCAGAGTTTTTGTGTATATAGGTACATCCCTCATAGCTTCTAATAGGGGTATTTTAACAAAAAGATTCTGCAGTTCCCCTAGGAAGTCAAATTCTGCTTTAGGGTTTAGCTTACTCAAGGTCAATATTTCACGGTGTTGAGGGGAAGTTAAATAAATTTGATTAGGAACAGCTTGGGGAGGTGTCTGATTTATTATGTTTTTATTTGAATTCTTCCTCACTATTTTTTGTTCTGGGTCTGTGTCTTCACTGTCAAATTGCTCTGTAATAATGGGTGAAGTAGGTGCATTTACTACCCAGCCAGACCGTAGATTTATTTCGTTGAGCCCTGCAGTAGAAATTTCGTAGGATGGAAGGTTCAGAGTATCTGTTTGTTGGACCCCTTTATTGTTCAGATTCGGGTTAGGCTGGATAGGAAGCTGGGGTCTAATGGTTGGGTTTCCTAGGGGTATGTTGGAAGGCAACTAAAGTTGTTGCTGAGGCATAGGTTGAGGAAACTGTCCAGTAGGAGAGGGTCCTCGCCAAGTCTGATTCCATGAAGGATTTGAACTGGCTTGAGGAACCCATTGTTGCCAAGGGGGATACTAATATTGAGACCACATCTCTGAAAATGGTGCAGATTGGGGACCCATATTGAAATTTTAAATTTTTGAGATGGGTCCAGAAGCATACTTGAATTCATAGCTGGTGGTCGAGGTTGCCATGGTTTCTTTTGACCCATGAAGTACAGCTAATCCATCGTTCTTTCTTCACTTTCTCCTCGAAAAACTACTTTAAGGCCAAGCAAGGAAGGGCATGAATTGGTCATGTGAGCCTGTTCACAGATTATGTAGGCTTCCACTATGTTCAGCGGACATTCCTTCAAAGGGTGCTTTTTTCTACACTGAGGGCAGAATATGGCCATGATTTTTTCCAACTCCATCTGCTTTTGTTTTGCTTGCAGGGTGTCCATTTGGGCTGATAGTGTGCTCAGAATATTGCTCCTCAGATTGTCCAATAGATTTCCAATATTTTATTTTGTGACCTCTCCACTGGAAGTCTTCGATGACTGAATCCCCTGTCCACTTCTTGCAGCTCCTTGTGAACACTTGATACAGTAATCACAGATAGTTTCTAAGTTTTCTTTCGAAGTATCCCCTTTCCCCACTATATTTAGAAGTTGCAGAGAGTCTTCCCTAAGTGCTCGGAGAAGAATGATCTTCATAATGTCTTTATGTAGGTCACTATGTCCAGACCTCTGCAATATGTATTTAAATCATTCTAAGCATTCCTCCATATTTTCATCCTCTTTTTGTGAAAATTTAAAAATTTCTTCCTTAATGTCATGGGACTTACAATAATATTGGTACTTCTCTAAGAAATATTCTTTCATTCCTTCCCATGAGTTAATTGTACTTCCTCCTAGACCCATAAACCATCTCAAGGCTATCCCCTTTAGGGTAGTAGGAAATATCTTCAATTTCTAGGCATCAGGAATATAGTAATATTCGCGGTAAAAAATATCAAACTCAAAAAGGAACATATCAGGGTCTTTAGAAGAGAGCCCATGAAAACTAGGAAGGGTTGTTAAATGGATGGGTCTCATTGGTGCATCACCTATGACGCTTCCTATGGGAAAATCAATGGAGGAACATACATGTTCCATAAATACCCTCCAATACTCACTTGGAATTTCGATTGGTTCCACAACTGGTATCTGGACTGACTCAACCATAGAAGGTTGCACCACGCTACCTTTGTCCCTTGGTGACTCAAAATATTTCAAAAATTTCTTTACCAGATCAAAATCGTTTGGTTTAGCAACAGGAATTTTGACAGTGCTCCCTTGGTCTCTTGGGGATGAAAACCCTTTTTGATTTTCTTTTTCCCAGTTAGAACCACTCAATTCTTCTAATCCCCTACTTGCCACTTCTTCCCCTTCTGCTGCTGATAAGGATGCCTCCTCCACTGATACCTTGTTGGTTAAACCTTCTGTCATAGAAATAATACCTTCAGGTATCATGGATGGCACTGGTTGCTCCACAGATTGCCCTTTGGACTTTGTCTAGATTTTAACCCTAACAGCGGCACGGGATGATGCCTTAGATCTAGATTTTTCAATAACTTCTTGAATGTATGTCTTCCTTCCCAAATCCTTCCCCTTCTTTGGGGGTCTCCCTCTACCCCTCTTATTCATATCATTTTTCATACAAATTGTGAAGAGGGTACATCAAAAGGAATCAACAATCACTCAGGACCTAGAGTAGGACAGATAACTTCCTCCCTGGGACGAGAGAGGGGATTCAAACAGAGGAAAAAAAGTAAAAATAAAAATAAAAATAAAAATCAAAGTTCAAGACCTGAAGCAGAGTAATAACATACCCTCAACAAGACGACAAGTTAGCCACTGAAAGAAAACAATAGAGAATAAAAGCAAAAAAACTGGACTATGCCCAGGACTTAGGGCAGGGTTACAAAATACCTTCCCCAAGATTAGGGATTTATTTTTTCTAATGGGAGAAAGAAAATAAAACTAAGCATAAAGAAAAAAAAACAACATGTTATGCCCAGGGCTTGGAGCAGGGTAATAAATTCCCTCCTCAAGATGAGAGATCAATTCTACATAAAAAAAAATAAAAACAACAGGAAAGAAAGAAAAGAAACAAAAAAACACAAATCACTTATGCTCAGGACTTGAAGCTGGGCAATAAATTCCCTCCTCAAGATGAGAGATCGACCCTGAGATCTGTTGCAGATCTTGTTCTTGCACCAGTTAGCCTTCCCCAGCAACGGTGCCAAAATGTTGGTGTTCGGATATGAACAGAATTCAACCCTTTTCTGTACATAAATTATCAACCCTAGGACGTTAGTTATTTCAATACTAACGTCAAAGTATATGCAGATACAAGCACATGATCTTTTGTAGATCACGGGTTTTTTCCATAAAAAAAATATCACTGTAACAGCAATGAAATGAATTTCATAAATTAAAGGGAATCCACAGCAGTTAAACGTCACTGTAGTAGCAGTAAAGAAATCACACTAAAACACAACACTACAAGGAAAAAGGAAAACACAGCACCTGATCAGAAGAGTGGGCCTAACTCTCTGATCAGGGCTGCGATAAACTCACGAATTACAGGAGAAACAACAAGTTTTTGTGCATTCACATAATGATAAAAGAGATTCATTACAAGATCTGTATGTCAAAGGGCTTAACCCCGATTTACAACCTGCAAGCCTCTTTATACAATTGTCTTGAAACCCTCGATTCCTATCAGCAACTCCATAGTTACAAAAATACATCTTGTTACAACGGCAACCTCATTTCCCACCAAGAAACCGTGAAAAGGCATAAAATGGCACTACTACAACAAGTCTGTTATGCTGTAACAGCAAATAAGGAAAATGTTGGAGATGATGGGTTGTGCCTCGACTCACGGCTGTAACACTCTTGTTTTAGCCAAATCTGAAGAAATATCATATTTAATATGTGGAAAGGTAAAACCTCCATGATAAATACTTCATTAATCAAATATCCCATGAAAGATACGAAAAAAGTGTTTTACCTCATGCGTTTAAGAATAATAATGGTAGAAGGAGATAGAAAGATAGGGTAAAATGGGAGAGGAAAGTATACAAATCCGGTACCCAACACATTGTACTATAGAATATATTTTTATATGAGACCACTTCTAATCATGTTTGAGCATTTCTTGTATGCTTAAAATTTTAACATGTTCTAGATGGATAATGGATTAAAATGACAAAAAAGTAAAGATTTACTATGTAGATTAGGCCTCCCATGTCAATATTATGATGTTAGAATGTTTGAACAA
This sequence comes from Pinus albicaulis, assembly GCA_034641835.2. Taxonomy (NCBI): domain Eukaryota; kingdom Viridiplantae; phylum Streptophyta; class Pinopsida; order Pinales; family Pinaceae; genus Pinus; species Pinus albicaulis. The sequence goes on along the minus strand of CM076573.1, from coordinate 552,433,988 downwards.
AAAATTAGTCACCAATATAACTAGAGACATCCATGTAATCAATTTTAACTATGTTCATTTGAATTGGTCCCTTTTTGTGTTCACATACTCTTCCTCGAAACGATAGCATTAAGAAATCTTGAGAAACTGAACCTATTGAATGTAAAGGAAAACATTGCTACAAATAACCCATTTCTCCTTAAATTGACGATTATTGAGTTACACATAAGAGTAGCTTCAAGTTTAATGGTGAGTGGGGTAATGACTATATTTGATTATAATATCAATAGGGATGGCTAACATTTTAATAGTACTGATGATAGTGAAGCTCATTAGAGACAAGAATTTTTATTAGGATGTTGGATTTGGAGACTTGGTTATAATGTCTTTGACATTTAATGGAATTGGTTAAATCGTGGGGTTGTTCCTAATAAATAAATTCAAAGGCTCAAAGAGAAACATATATTGTTAGTTGAAATTCATGTAGAAGTAGGTTAAGGAAATACATAGAAAAAACCCTAACATGCTCATCATGATCTCCTCTTATCTCTATCTTAACCTTTTAATGTTTAGCCAAGTGATGGGCTCCAAACATTTTGGAAAAGATCAATAAAATACACATTTGATATAGAAGACTAATTGAGGTGTGACAAGGTCATGGGATGGATAGTTTATATATCGCATTAGTTTTTATCTATACTTTTGTGTGGTGTCACATACACTTAATTTTATGAACAATTTATATTGTTATACAAATAAATAATCATCTGAAATTTATTTTAAATTGTTTCTCTATCATAATGCACTTAATGAGTAAAACATGATTCTTAGTGAGAATGAAAAAGAGATTGAAGAAAGTGGGATTTAGCTTTTACAGTGAAAAAAAGTACTTTTCATGTTGGAGGTATCATTGTGGTCCAACAATAAGTCATCATAAATACACAAAAGTCATTTTCTCCATGCCTACAACTCCAAATCATAGTTACATTCATAAATGAGATAAATAAGAGCCTTGGTGTTTTGAAAGATTCCACCATGTTTTTTGTATCAAGCCAATATAGATGAAAGTGATTAAAACCCCCTCATAGTCAACACTAGGGCTGATTTCACAAGAGCATTAACTTAACCTTATGCATGGAATGACACAATATTCATTGAATATAACATATTTGTCCTTTTCTTTTATCATATTCATACAACTAGGGTTTATTCTTATTCTTTATTGTCTATTTAAGTCTATCCTTCCAATGTAATTGTATCTTCCATTGTCATTGTCTTATACTTTATTGTTTATCTTTAAAGTCTTCCTTTCTACTTTAATAGTACCCTCCATTGAGATAATACCCCAATATTTACATTTATATTATTGAGTCCACAATTATAACATTTAACCTGATTTATATTAGATTTTATTCATATCATGAAGGTTTATTCTTAGTTGTCAATGTTTATTTTATTTTTGAAGTCTTCCTTTCTACTTTAGTTGTAACTTCCGCCATCGTTGTCTTATACTTTATTGTTTATTTTTAAAGTCTTCGTTCTATTATGGTGGTACCTTCCACTCTGATAATATCACTAATATTGATTTAAACATCAATCTTTACATTTATATTATTGAGTCCATAATTATATCATTAACGTAATTTATATTACTCATTCAATGATGATGAATAGAATTAAAAAATAGATAAACACCTAAAAAGATATTACTCATTCAATGGTGATGAAAAGAATTAAAAAATAGATAAACACATAAAAAGGAACAATGATGCTGAACTACTATCCACAAATTTAAAAGTAAAAAGAATTAATAATTTTCAATAATAATCATTCATTTTTCCTAAATTTATACACAATTTGAAATTGAGATATTGATATCAATTCAATAGTTTTTATTTGTAGGAAACGAAAACCCTGTAGTATCAAACGTTGAATGGAACTATGAAACTAGTGTAAACATCTAAATCATTTGGTATTAAATGGTATACACACATTGTGGCGGTGATGTTTACACAGTTATAGCACTCACCCCACCATTGTCACGGAATTCATCGCCATTTGGCACTAGGAGTTGGCGTTCTGGAAAGTCACTCGTCAGTGACAAAGACTGGCAGAGACGAATTATTGTGTTCTGCATGCTAGAAAAGCTAAAAGTGACACTTATTTCACATCAAAACTGTGTTTGAGCACATAGTAAATATATGGCATATCAAAAGTTGTGTTGGCTTATATATTAATACCAGATTAAATAATTTTACATATAAATATATATAATATGAGTGTATAAGATAAATACCTTATAGGTTAAGAAACGGAACACTCACACTTATTTCACATCAAAATTAGTACGAAATAAATATGTGGCATTTTAAAACTGTGTTGTGTTTGGTTACTTTGTATTAACAATAACATTGTCACATATAAATACATACTACCTGTATTTATACGGAGGCTTAAGATACATATTTTATAATTATATTATCAATTATTTAAAAAAACATTTTAACTAAAATTTTAATTTAAAAAAATTATTAAATTTAATTAAATTTAAACACGAAATTCTAACCTAAACTTATATCTTTTGGAAAAGAAAATTAATAATAGAAGTTGCATATTATTAGCATGGAAAATTAAATGTGTTTTATTATACTTGACTTAAGCATGGTATTATGTATTCTAGTACTAATTTGTTTTTATCAAACAATTTTGTAGCATCTTTATAGTTTAACAATTTAATATTATGAATTGTATTTTATTATTTTTTATTAATATTTAAATTTTTTTAAGGTTTATTATGCAAAGATTGTTATTGCAATTGCAACCTTTGCATAACAGAATGTCATGAAAATGTAGTTACAATATCTATGCTATGATTTTCAAATACTATTTCATTTTTTTATTGTTAAGTATTTGTATAAAAAAATCCATAGGAACAAGATGTAAATAAATACAAATACATAGGAACAAGAAGTAAATAAATACACTTTCTAGAACTTGTTAGTGTCCACCATTATTTATGTTTTCTTCAATACTTTAATAAGTAGGAGTGAAGATGTAAATGCTCATAATTTTTGGTGGTTACCACTTACCAAAATTTACCAAAATTTATGCAAGTTTTTGCCAATTTCATATATCAAATCACAATTTTTCAAAAACCTTATTACCCATTCATTAATTAAAATGTAACTTAATAATTTACAATATTTAAATAATTTTTATAATAAATATGGTTGATTAAAAATTCTATAATTAATAAACACAATAGAATAAACTCATCAATAATTAAGTGAGAATTCGTTCAAACCATAAATTCTTATTTAATATATATTAAAAATAGTTAAAAACTTAAAAAATAATATGCATTTATTTAATTATTATGTAATTATTTTGAAAATAAAAATCACATATTTATATTACCTATGTGTTTATCGTTTTTTACAAAATTTGGTTTAAGTCCATGAAAATGAAATGATTTTAAACCAATTAATTAAATTGTAATAAAAAATTTATATAATTTTACTTAATGCCAATAAGAAATCAGTAAAAAATTATTAATAATAAATTAAAATGGTTATCAATTCAAAAAAAACAAATAACTTAAGTAAATAAAGAAACCTTATTTTTAATATCTATATTTTTTTAAGGAATATATTCAACTTATCTTTCACATTTATATTTTTTTAAGGAATATATTCAAAGTATCTTTCATAGATATATTTGGCAAATTATATCTTTTTAAAGAATATATTCAACGTATCTTTCACAAATATATTTGGAAAAAACAACTACCCTTTAATATATATATATTAGACATAAAATGTAAAACCTTCTAGACAACTTTCTCAACCAAAACATTATTACTACAATAAGGCATTATTATTATAGTGAGGTAAGATTGGATTCTCCACAACCACAATGCAGAATTACAATTAACAAAATACATCAATTTACCAATCAATTAAACCTTAATTGAGTGGATTCTAAACTTTAACACTAACTTGAATTCATTTTTTTTACTTTAATTTAGCTATTTTTAAACTCAACAACAAATACTAGTCATTAAATTTATATGGCTGACCTAGTCATTTTGTTGTTGGAATGTTTAAACATAGTTTAATTATAAACATTTTTTTTAGATTAATTTTACTCAAAATTCAATAAAAATTTTTAAGAATAATAAAATTGAGATACACAATTTAAAAATATAAATGCTCTTTGATTTTTCAGAAAATTAAATATATTTATGCATTGAAAACTACATTAAAAATATAAAAAATCACAATTTTACTCAAACATTACTTTATACACATTTAAATAAGCACAATACTTTATTATTACAATTAATTAATATTAATTTTATAATATATTACTAATTTATTAATTAGTATTTTATTATTACAATCCGTTAATATTAATTCTATAATATATTACTAATTTATTAATTTTTTTTTTCTTATTTTATGTCTGAAGGTTAAATTATAGTACTTCCATCTTCACAGTTCAAATTAATGCCACAAATTATTATATTCCTTTTGCTTGGGCTGGCATGGCATTGGATGGTTGGTGATTGCGGTAAAAGAAAATCAGAAAGTTTCTAATGATTAATGTCTTGTCATTATATGTGTGTGCACCAACTCAAAAATGTACCATAAAGATATCTCAATGTTTGAGTTTGTACCGAGAAGAGACAAATCCAACAATGGAAGCCACCCATTTTACCATGAATAATGATATTGTCCTTGTCCATGTCGTGAAGAACTCCAAAATAATGAAGGAAAATATGGGCAAATATGTTGCTGTTGAAGTTCTGCCAGGGTCCACTGGAGTGGACCAGACAAGAGATAAATAAACACAATAGGTGGAGGCTATTTGTTCCCAAAATGATCTCAAGGCCCACTCCACTTGTGCACTGAATTCATTCATTGAATCCTACACCTCCTCCCCTCATAAATAAATTCGTAAGGTAAGCTCATAAAATTATTAAAACCCAAAATATTGTTAAAATTATATATAATAAAAAATATTGTTAAAATTATATATAATAAAAAATTATAAATAAAAAGAAAAATCATTTTTTTATATCTTTTTGAATTTAAACCTAAATTTTGGAGATAAATTCTTCATAAAATGGATCATAATAATATGATTTTCTTGATAAAGTAGAATCTAATTTTATTGATAAACTAGAATCTATATTTTAAGAAATTTTATTAATTCTTTAATTTTATGTTTAACATTCTAATCATTATTAGAGTGAAAAAATATTTTACTTGGGAAGGAATAAAGTTCAGAGTTCAATAAGAAAATGGAAAACTAAGGACATGGAAAGTTATTGAACAAAAATCCAAAAAATTGGAAGCTTTGTCCTTATTTGTTATATTCACAAGCTCTTAAGTTATGACTCAACCAACTAAATTTTATTTTTTATTGTTTGGAGAGTAAAAGGGGAGGGGAGTTAGTAGTGTGAGGAAAATACCATTCTGAGTATTTTAATCAAAGTGAAGTGATGTAGGAGCCTCTTTGGCCCAAAAAAAATATGCATGGAGCTTTTAGAATGAAATAAAAATGTTGAATTTTCCTTTCTATTATAGTTGCACAATTGTGTTATTGTCTACAACTCCACCTTGTTGTTATAGTGTTGTGACTTTGCTTTATTGTTACAAAAAAATGTTTACTTTTCCTTGCTATTATAGTGGCACAATTGTGCTATTGTCTACAACTCCACCTTGTTGTTATAGTGTTGTGAATTTACTTTATTGTTACCATACTATGACTCTCGCTTGTTTTTACAACATTATGAATCCACCTTGCTATTACAATGTTGCAACTTTACATTGTTGTTATGGTGTCACAACTCCACAATTGTTGTTACAATGATGTGACTCTACCTTGCCATTAAAATGTTGTGAATCTGGACAACTATTATAGTGCTCCAACTGTGCTACAACACTATGGATAATGCCTTCCTATGCTTCCAAATGTCTTAAGGGACTTTTTTGAAATTTTGGTCTACCTATGCAAGAAAATAATATTTTTTTTGGGAAATTGATGAGTAAGTTGAAGCATTGTGATTATACAAATTCCAAACCATCATTTAAGAGAAAGGAATAAACAAATGATTGGGAATTAGGAGGAGAAGAAAAGGGAAAAACAAATCCTGAAGATGAGAAAGGAAAAAAGGAATAGAGATAAGATAAACATTTGGTTGCTTCTCGTGCATAAACAAAAAATTCATATGTTGTGTCATAGCACAACTTAGGATTGCACACAAATTGTAAGAACAAATTGGTGTTTATATGAATAAGAAATATAAGTTGTTGTTGTCTCTTATCGTGTTTCCTGTAACTCTCAATTCCTCACTACAATGCTAGTTTTTAAATTCTATTAATCCTAGCATACAAGTAGTTTTGTGCTTTATGGGTAGAGACCAAGTTCATGTAGTTGGTTGTATAGACCAAGTTCATGCAATTTTTTGTATACTACCAAGTTCCTATAGTTGGATGTGTATGAGATTATATGGTCACTTATTTCACGTAGTATCAGAGCTAGTTTAATCTCTTAGGATTGATTTATTCTTAGCACTTTTATACTTCATGGTTGTGGAAGGACCCAAGAGAGGTTGTTTAGCACAAATTCTGGAAGGAAATTTGGGAGAAACCAAGGCCATGGAAGGCATGTGAATGCTATTCAGGATGAGGTCCAGTAAACAACATATAGGAATTCCTACAAGTAGAGGAGGAGTAGCATGAAAAGGTGTGAGGAAATGAGAATGATAGGAATCGAGGAGAAATATATAATATTTTGAAACTAAGATATGTGGGGATGTTGATGTAGATTCAGAGTCGAAATATGAGATTGAAGAAGTGAGAAATTTTGAGGAATGGGACCTAACAATATTTTTTGTATCCTTTATAAAAGACGAAGGTAGTACAAAGCGGAAGTTTCATGTTATGATGGTAGTTTAATGGTTGTGTCTCACTTTGTTTAGATAGGGGAGCTTGAAAGGTACTTTAAGTATGAGAATTTTTAGGACCCAAATCCTATTTGATATTCTTTGAAAAATTTGTAGGGGAATGATATAATTTGATGGGATATGCTACATAAATAAAGGGTAGATAAGCAACAAGATAATAATAGAAAATTGGGGGAGAATATGAGAAACATTAAGGAGAAATTCCTATCTATTGATTACCAACATAACTTGCATAATAGACTACATAACTTAAGGCATAAATAGATGACTATCTAGGAGTAAATTGAGGAATTTCCTAAACTATCACTCAAGATAGGGAGATAAAGAAATAGAATATCAAAGAGTGGTGAGAGACATGCATATGTTAAAATATTAAATTGAAGATGACATTTCTTTCTAATGTAGATGAAGCCTATAAAGTTTCCTTGAAGGTGGAAGAAAAAATTGATAAAAAATCACAACAAAAAATTTAAGGAGAAAGACTCGAAAGCAGAAGGAATGATCCCAAGAAACTAAAAAATTGTGTTGACTTAAGAGGTATAAAAAAAGTCAATTCATAGATCCGTTCCTCATGTTGTTCATCGAAAAAATCATAAATGAGGTGGAGGACCACAAATATTTTCTAAGGATATTAACTAGATCCAAATCCCAATTGAGGATCAAGAAAAAATTATGTTTGTCTCAGAATTTGGTTCATTTTCTTACAAAGTAATGTCATTTTGTTTTAAGAATGAAGTTGCAGTATTCACAATAATTGTATTAAAATCTTTTGAAATTCATTTATACAAACCTTATGGAAGTCTACTTTGGGGATTGGTTTGTCTATGTTCTCTTGAAATATCATACTAAGTGGATCACACTAATGATTGAACATCATAGAAAAATGAATTTGTCTCTAAACATAAATAAATGCCTCTTTTCCATTCCTAATGGAGTTATTTTAGTCCATCTATGAAAAAGTGGGATTAAATTTTATGTGGAAAAAATTAATGTTATCCTTGACTTGAAATCTCCCATTAATCAAAATCAACTAAAAAATTTTCTAGTGCATACTAGGTACTATGAAATAATTATTCACCACTATTTAGACGTCACTTTTTCAATAGATTAATTATTAAAAAATGATTTCAAGTATAATTGGAGAAAATAGTGTAATGAGTCATTCAAATTACTAAAAATAAAATTGGTGGAGGCACCGATCCTAAAATTTCTCGACTTGAAAACGAAATTTCATGCTCATGTAGATGTTTCAAATGTAGCAGTCAAGGACGTACTATCCCAACCTAACAATGAAAAAATCAACAATTCAAATGCATATTCTAATTGGAAGCTAAATATGATAAAATGAAATTACCTAGCTAGAAAAAGAGAAGTGCTTGCTATGATTTTACCTCTACAAAAAATTATGCACTCTTTACTGCTCAATCCATTCACATTCTTTAAAAACCATCAATATTTGAAATATTTAACGAAAAAACATGTACACTGGGGGGAGAATAGGTCATGTTAGTCTCCTGTATTCACAGTATCACTAGATGACTATTGATTTTCTATAATATGCTGAAAATAACATTCCCTGACTATCAGTTATTTTCAGAAACCTCATTGCCTTCATTATCTTTATTTTTCCTAAATTTACTATCTTTCATTGTACCTCTTCCAAGCACTCTCATGCTCTGAAAAAACCCATGTTTGACCTCAATCCCTCTTTTCACCCTTTCCCCCTACCTAAAGCCCCATTTTCCTCATTAAAATTCCCCCTTCATTCATTACCTTTCTTTCCTCAAAACAATGTAAAAAATCATTTTTTACATTGTTTTAAGACTAAAGTTTTATTTTTATTCAGGACCCATTTCTTTTAATTAAACCCCATGTTAATTAAAAACCTAACCTCCCTATGTTTTTTAGCGCCCCACTTTAAAAACCTGGATCCCCGCCCATATAACCTTCGTCCTCACCTTAATAATAAGTGCATCCACTTATTATTTAACCCTGGGCCCCGCACTATTTATAAACACCCAGCGCCTCGTTTAAATAAGCCTCTACCCTATTTTAAAACCTTCTGCCATGCATCCCCCAAGCCCCACTATCTAAACCTAACCACAACCCACCCTCACCCAACTGCCATTAGATCTCACCCATACCAATCCAACGACCCACATCGCATATCATAAATCCAAAAGTGCGTAGGTTAATAACCTTTGTGCCTTGCGATATGGGCGGTATTCACCCTTGTACCCCCTGTCACGCGGCGCTTATCCTATGGCATCACACACCCTCCGCCAATACCATTTACCACCCCCACTCTATGCGAAAAACTGCCCCATCGCTCTCGCACCATAAACCAAAACCACTGACCCCTTTAAAATGATTCAAACCCTGTGTTAACACGATAAACCCTGTATGCTTGTCAAACCTCTGCAAACACTACAAAAGCTAGAAACGCCCAAACAAACACAGAAAACCAACAAGTCCCATTTCCAAGACTCTATCCACAAATGCAGGTTTTTTAATTAATAGTTTTTTTTAGCATGCAGGTGATTATAAATGGAGAAAATGCATAAATTACATTTCTAAGGTCCCAAATTGTTCAAACAGATCCTTTGGCTGACGATCCAGAATTTTTTGTTCATCAAAGGGATTAGGAGTGCCATATTAAAGCATAAACATCAGTGGATCATGACCATTGATGGTTATTTAAGCCATCCAACAGCAGTAAGAGTGCTCTACAGTGCAAGATAAATAAAACAAAGAGGTTTATAACAGTGGCATGCAGGGATGAAGCCAAATGAAGGAACACAGTCATAAGAGCAGGAAAAAGAGGTTAAGAGGTTAATCAAAAGGTTAAAGGTTGAAAGCAATATTAGAATACAGAGTTAAAGGAAAATCACAGAAAGATCAAGGTTAAATCAAAAGGTAGAGATAAATAAAAATGATAAAAGATTAGGAAAAGGTTAATGATAATAAAAAGAATGAAGATAGAAAGCAGATCAAAAGAAATAAATGAGAAATCAGAAGTAAGAAAGAGACAAATCCAAGTTAAAATCCAAATCAGGGTTTAATGACAAATCTAAGATGAATTAACAAAAAAGACAGATCCGAATGATAAAGAAGCTCTGCAATTACTTCTTCAAAACACCTTGGACACCTACAACTCTAATAAAAGCAGCTACACCTATTAAAGTTGTCAAAGATATTTTAAAGCAACTCAGAATTTATTGTAAAGTTAATGAAAAGCCATAAAATCCAAATATATCCCAAAAGTTAGCTCAACAGTTAACTTTCAAGTTATTATTACAGTGATTCAGTCACAAATATTTTACCTTGGGCCTTGCATGGTCTCAAAGGTGAAAAATACATTAAATTTGAAATAAATACAAATCTACCACCCTAGGTTAGGGAAACCTCCTCATTTTACAGATAAATACTACATGTATTATTCATTTTTAGTGTTGGTTGGTTAGCTGGTTGACTGCTTGATTAGAGGATTTATTTTCTAGGCTGGATTTGATTAGACTCTGAGCTGCAAAGATTGTTGCACTGGAGTATTGTAACTTTTTTGTATATGAGTAATACAAGCATGTTCATAGGATTCTTGAGCTATTTTAATGGTGATGTTACCCTTCTTTGTCATTGTTTCTCTTCTGTTTTCCATATTTTCCATCATTTCTCTGATAAAAGAACAGAAAATTTAGATTAAGATATGTTGTATTTGAACCTTAATTCTTCCTGCTTCTTTCATCTTAATGTTTTCTTCTGCAAGGTTTGATTATAGAATTCAGGGTCCTCCTGCTCTTTAGTTCCACCTAGCTTATTGCCTTGAAATTCACTCAGTAGAGTCTAGCCAAATAATTTTATGGTTTTCCCTGTCCTTTTGTTTTGCTTGAAATGTTATTTTTAAGGCCTTGTTTGAAGTTTACTTAGTAGAGTCTAGCCAAATAATTTTATGGTTTGCGTGTCCTTTGGATTGTCTTAAATTGTTGCTGCAAAGGTATTTTTAGTTTGATTAAAGAATTCTTAATTTCTCTTCAATTATACTGAATTTTATCTTGAATGTTTTCTTTGTCTGAAAGTAATTCAAGGATTGTTGTATTGTTGTCTCAAGGTTTACTTAGTATAGTCTGGCCAAAGAAGTCTATGGTTTGCCCTATCCTTTGGTTCTTCTTAAATAGTTACCTAAAAGGCTTTTCTTGTTGAAGTAGAGTTAAAGGATTATTAATTTCCCTTTATTTTTACTGATTTGACAACTTACTATCATTTCATATTTCATCTAATATAAAGAGACCCGCTTGAAATAGTTAGCTTTCCCTATGAAAACCCTTGTAGATTTGATGAAAAATTAAATCCTCTTATGACTCCATAGCCCAATGGATTAATGTTGCCCATAGTCTATCTATTCAACCAAAACACTCAATCACTTAATCACACAATCAATTAATCAACCAAGCACAACAAACAGTCCTAGAACTTCATAACTAGCCTAAAATCAGAAAACACATGCATAAAGATAAATCATTTACAAACACAAACATAGAGAAAGCCCTCTCTAAGTCTAGGAAGGCTAGGTCCTTGGACTCCAAAGTGGTTTGATGTGGTTCCCTACAGAGTTTTTCTTGGCAATATTGAAAATCACAAGGATTCAACAGGTCAATCACTCTTACTATTTCAGGAATTTGAGTTCGACATAATAGTGAGACTAGGAAAAATAAATTGGGGCATGATGATTTAAACCAACTTGATATAAAAGAAGAACAAACATGAATTGACGATGATCTTTTGGATGGACATATAGTTAGATTTGAAGCCACTTTGGATAAACTGGTAGAGATAGCTGAATTCTTACATCAAAGAAAAGATTTTGAGGATCTTCTTGATAAAAGAAAAAAGTACTAGCAATGAAAGTTATTCTAACTTCCAAGGAAGAAGATGAAATATGCATTTTAAGCCAAGAAATATAGGTATCGTTCCATATGACAAAAGTTTTTGCCATTCTTGGAGAGTATCCAACCATCCATATGTCAATAAATTCATGTGAAATGGGTAGATTTTGGTCTATCTAGATTTATTCGGGCATCCAAACCCATCCAAGATGCACTAAGGCATCCTCACAACTAAACCTCTAGGATTGCAATAGGAAAATGCTTATTAAAATAATCGATATTGATTTCCCAGTGACAAACATAAGGTGGACCCTAATATGAAATGGAAACATAAGGTGGACCCTAGGTGGTAGTATGATCTAGGTAGCTCTTGAGATGCTTAGAGGTCATGGAGGGCTCAAAATGGCTCAAAAATAAAAGTGGTCAGATGGAAGTGAAACTAGGATTGAATTGTAGTGCTCATCGCCCTGATTCTAACAATGTTAACGAAACTCAAATTTGAGTTCGTGTGGTCAAGTTACTCTCGGTCAAAATTTGGGTCGAACTTAGCCAAGTGGCAGCCTTAACGAGGCAACAAATTGACCGAGACCTAGCGCACAGAATCCGGCCACCAGAAAAAGGTGAAACTGTTGCCTACTTAATTTTCCTAATGACCATTAATTTTAGAAAAAAATAAAAGATAGCCAATTGTTTTTAATAAAACAAAAAGATATAAAAATGGTGGGGGGGGGGGAGGGGGGGTGGCAAGCCACCACCCCCGCCACCCCACGACATACCATGTTATATAATAAAAAAAAGAAATTGTGGGTCGAGGCTCGAGGCTCTGACATCAGACCTCGCCCACGACCTTACCACATATTATAACAGTCGTTGGCTGGGGCTGGGAGGGATTGAACCTTCCCAACCCATGTGGTTCAACCCCATGAATAAACCATAAACCATAACCATGCCAACCCCCACCAATGGTTAAGTCAAACTATCAGAAATTCGCCAAGCAATGTTGTATAAAAATGGAGTGGGTAGGTTTTGAACCCGACCCAACTCCCTCCTAATTCGTTGACTTCGTCGTTGGTGAAACAACCATTCCTTATTATCTCTGCCATAGAAATTACTTAAGAACTAAAAATAACCATTCGACAGGGTTAGAGCATGGAGGTATAGGAGGAACCATGATTTGTAGGGATGGCGGAACCATGAGGATGAATCCATTTAGGTGCCAAAAATATTCCCTTGAGGGCCAGAGGTTCCAGTGATATAATTTTCCATGCTTATAGTCATTTTTGCACATTTTCTTGCCAAGGGTCCAACTGTTTAGTCAAAATCTCCATCAGAGCAGCGGAAATTTAGGTGTCTAGAAGCAAGGAATCTTTAGAGAATCTTGAGGAATATTTAGATTCCCTTGGAGGCTGATTTTTTCCGGTGTCAAAATGATGTCGAATTTATAGTCATTTTTCTTAGAATTTTTCAAGGACTGCAATGGTGTTCTCAGAATATTCATCTAAGCAGCGGATTTTTTGGCCATATTCAGGAAGGAATCTTAGGGGGAATCTTCAAGATTCTGGAGGGTCCAAAATTTAACACTGTCATAATTGGACAAGTTTACAATCAAGTTTGCACCATTCATCACCAGGAATTCAATGGTTTTTTCCATTTCAATAGCTAAGCTTTGGATTTTTTTAACATCACCGAAAGTGGAGGTATATGATGTCATTATGCCATGTCTTTCTTATTGATTTGCTAAGATGATTTTGTTATTGTTGAGATCCCTGATTACCATTATGTTGAGGGTAACTTGTTGCCACATCATGTGAGATTTTTTTAGCTTGTCATGTTGAAGGAGGACCTATTTTAGTCAAAGTTCCTATAGGGAGAACGTCTCTTGGAGATATGTGCCACTCAGGTTGAGGGTATTTTTCCTTGTAATGATAAAGAGAAAACCATTTGCATCATCATCAATTGTAAAATTTAATGAAGTTGCCTCCACTATCTTGACACCGAGCCCGGAGATGTAACCCACACTGGGTGAACTCTGTTATTAATGTGTTTTTATCATGATTTAATGTTTGTTGTTATGTTTCATCTTTCAAAAAGCATGCATAGTGGTTTTTTTATATTATTACACATGCAGTTATGATAACATCGTAGAATTAAAATATCTTGCTTAATTTTGGTAGCTGAAGAGATTCAAATCAAGTTTGGTATTAGAGTGGTCTTCTTGCTTATGTGAATTGCGAGTGTGAATGGTTGAACGTGCAACAAGAAATAAAATGGAGGATGAAAGGGATATGTATGAGGCCTTCCTCAAGATGTCAAAAATGGTGGACATAATGTATGAAGCTTATGAGAATAAAATGGCAAGAGAGGGACAAGAGAAACAAGCAGAGAATGGTGCTCCATCAATATCTTCGAGTGATCATTCTTCCTCTTCACCATCTTATCATCATTTAGATGAGGAAATCACTCAGATCCTTCAAGAAAAAAATGTTGAATCGAGGAGAATTCTATGAGAATATACACAGGAGAAGAATAAACTGCAGTTTCAACTATGAGCCACGGAAGAGGCCTTGGAAGAGTTCAAGCACAACAAAGGCTTGGAAAAACCATCATCACCTATTTCAAGATCGACAGTTGAGATAAATAATGTTGATCATTCTTCTACTTCCTTTTCACATGACATTATTTCTATTGGAAACATGGAGGTACCCATTAATAGCATGAGACTCCTTACCAAGATGGGTATAAAGGAGGAGGACTTGGTGTTAATGGCCAAGACATGACTCAGCCATTGGAGGTTTTGAAAATACCTTGATTTGTAGGTTTGGGGTACACCGAAGAATAATTCTCAATGGTCTCAGAAGATTCCAAGACATTGTTGAAATCATTGAGGAAAGAGAATGATGGGAACACATCACCATCCTCCCATGATTGTGCACATTGCACAGGAAGAGGTAAGGAAAGCTCTCATCGCCAGGGGCGCACCAAAGACATTCAAGAGAGGTATAGACGGTCTCATTATTCTAGAGTTCATTTGGATTACAAGCATGTTGTTAATGATGAAGATAAATCATGTCATCAAAAAATATGTATTTTTTGTGGTTTACATAACCATGTGGCCACCGAGTGCTGGAAGAGAATGGAAAAAATAAAAAGGATAAGGCATGAAAGGCCTTCTCCATATCGGGGAAGGAAGAAGATTAAGTAGTTATGGAGGAAGAATAATTTTTTCAGTCATTGCAACAGAGATGGTCATCAAAGAGCCACATGTTGGAGGCTCCATCCAGAGCAATGTCTCAAAATGCCCATGCAAAAACTAGTCGATGAAGGTGTTCAAGAAGCAGATACTCCACATACATGTTGGTGAAATTTGTTGAGTAAGAGATGGTTTTACTAGATATGATAGCTTCTCATGGCCAAATTTTGTAAATCATTAGTTGCAACATAAATATAAAAGTTTTGATGTGTTTTTCATCACTTGTTAAAGCAATGATGATGTTTTGGTATTGTATTGATAGTTGGGGCATTGGTTTCCATTATGATGTAAACTTGACCAAAGAGTATGTCTTATAAACTCTTGGCAAGTATGGGGATGCTTGGGAAATGATTAGTCATGTAATTGAGCATGTAAATTGCAAATATTATACTACAGGTGTCGCCTCATCACGTATGGCTATGAAGAACAAAATTGAAGGAGAAGGAAAGGTGACCTGTTAGGAAACTTGTGGTGTAGATGATGTACACATCATTTTCATATTATTTTCATGCTTTTTGAGGAAAAAAATCCATGCAGTGGGGAGGAATGATCCAGGTTGCTCCAGAGATGCTCAGAGGTCAAAGAGGGCTCAAAATAGCTCAAAACGCAAAGTGGTAAGATGGAAGGAAAGCTAGGTGTTAGTTCCCTGTGATTTTAGCAGATTGGAAAGACTAAAGCTGCAGAGACAACATCATGAACCACTTTGGGATTCTAGGATCTAGCCCTCCTTAATCCAGAGAGGGATCTCTCTATAAGTTCAAAGATTTATTTATCTTTAAGGTTTTTAGTTTGATATTAGGCTAGTTATTAAGAACAAGGGTTTTCTATTTGTTTGGATGGTTGAGCATGATTTTTTAATTGAGTGGAAAGTTCTAAAAATGAAAGAGTTTCAAAGGGGTGAATATGTGAACAATCATAACAAGATTTAGCGGATAGGATAGATATGAAATAGCGCTTAATCCATTGGGCTGTGGAGTCATAAAAGGGTTTAATTGTGCAACATTTTCAAGAGTGATCCAAGGGGCAAGTCATCTATATCAAAATATCCTTTAGATTAAAATGATGGAATGGAACATTATAAGTGTTGAGAAGGTGGAAAAATTCAATAATTTCAACAAGGATTTACCAACTTTCCATACAAGGAAATACTTTTCAGTAACTGTTTGAAACCAACCAAAGACGACTAACCTTAAACTTCTTTGGAAAATCTTGTATTAAAGTTAACTTATCAGAAAAAAAAATCTAGCAATCCACATGACTACTTTCAAAAGGGATGAAAACAAATAAGAAAACAAAGTGCAGCTTAAGATCAAGCAAGATACATTAAAATCTAAACCTGCTTCAACATACTCTTAGGGAAACCTTCAAACCAACCTTTGGAGAAAGAAACTAGAAGATGGGGCAAACCATAAACTTTTCCAGTCTACCTCTAATCAGCATGTAATAAAAATATCATTCAAGAACTTCCTTTCAAGTTTAGCATATCAAGACATGGACAAACCAACACTAGGATCGAATCGTAGTGCTCGTCGCCCTAATTCCAGTGGTGTGAATGACACTCAAATCCGAGTTCGTATGGTCAAGTTATTCATGATAAAATTTCGAGGTAAACTTGACCAAGTGGAAGAATTAATGAGGCAACATATTGATAGAGACTTGACATAGAGAATATGGCCATTGGAATGGGAGAAATTATTGCCTACTTAATTTTCCCAATGACCCTTATTTTTGGAAAAATAAAAAATAGCCAATTGTTTTTAATAAAACACAAAAATATAAAAATTTGGGGGGGGGGGGTTGGGGGGTGGCAGACCATGACCCTTGCCACCCCATTCCATACCATGTAATATAATAAAATAAAAACAAATTGTGGGTCAGGGCCTGCGGCTTTGACCTGGTACCCTTCCCACAACCTTACCACTTATTATAACAGTCGTTGACCAGGGCCGACGAAGCTTGAACCTGCTCAGCCCACGTCGGTCGTCCCCCACCAGGTTACCCCATAAATAAAATATAAACCATAACAGTGCCAACCTCTTCCAATGGTCAATTCAAACCATAAACAAGCTTCCAAGTGATGTTGTATAAAAATGGAGTGGGCAGGTTTTGAACCCGACCCGACTCCCTCCTAATTCATTGACTCTGGCGTTGGGCCAATGACCATTCCTTGTTATCCTTGCCACAAAAATTACTTAAAAATTGTAACTCACCATTCGACGGGGGAAAAACGTGGAGGTATGGTTGGAACCATGATTTTCAGGGATGATGAAAGAGGAATCCATTTAGATGCCAAAAGGATTTCCTTGTGGGCTAGAGGTTCCAATGACAAAATTTTCCATGTTTATAGTCATTTTTTAACATTTTCTCACCAAGAGTCTTTCACCTCACTTATTCATAACCTTTTATCCCATGATTAATACCAACATAGATGAAAATGAGTCAGTGAAATCATAAGTTTTAAAATATTTAATTGGGTTGCACTATTCCATCCATTCCATAGGAATTTTCTACACATGGGCACCATATAATCACATACATGTGAGGGCATAATGATCCACGTAGGGCCTTGTATACCCATCATATCTACTTTTATTGACCTTTCAAATCCATTGGAATCTCAAGGATTGTAGGTTTGAACTTTCAAATCCATTATAATATCAAGGATTATGTATTGTAGCCTCCACGTGTAACTTGGAAAGAGCACATTTATGGGGACATTTTCTTTTTAATATTTCTATTTGAGAATAGACAGTTTGATTTTGATGATGAATCAAATCCCCTCATTTAGTGTTCTGAGGTTGAAATAATCTCTTCTGTATATTTTTTCAAATAGTATTTATTAATTTTTAACAAAATAAATATTCATAGCTATGATCAATTAGTGGGTTTTAAATTTTTTGAGTTATGCCTTATTACTAAAGTAGTGAAATAATTAATTTGGTTATTTGTTTAATAAAATATATATATATATATTTTTAATTCATATTTATCCATGTTTGAAAAAATAGATCCTCGTGGTTATGATCGATTAGTGGGTTTTAAGTTTTCTAAAGTTATAAGTCAATTCAAGAAACATTCTTAAATTATTAGGGCATGTTGGAACCATGAACATAATATAATTATAGATAAAACCATGACCCTCACTAAATTTTAGTCAAAATAATATCAAAATTGTCACTAAAAATTTGTGTACTTTGTTTATTGTTTATTCCATGTGATCCAAAATGGATCTACATAATTTCTATATTGTTTTATGGATCATTGATGTGTTGAGGAAGTGTGTATCGAAGAAACCATATCATCAAGGGTCTATGAGATTTGTTTCTCTAACCTCCTTTACTAGCCATGTTGTCAAAAATTGATCCATATTTATGTAGGAACAAAATGGAATACATATATAAAAAAAACAAAAGGCTACAACGAAAATAAAACTTTAATTCATTAATAACAAATAACTAAAAAACTTCACATGCGGAATGGAAATAAACTATTTCGAGTGATGGTAGGTTATCTCTAAGAAGAGATGTGGCAGCTTCATGCCTTCTGAACTGTGTTACAATGAGGCTCGGAGTAATTTTTATCATTAATAAGAAATTTGAAACCCTAAACATCTAAAAACCTAACCCTAGGAGATGAAGCGCTAAAAAATTGTGGGCCTCATCGGGATTTGTTGGAATGCAAATTTCTCGAGGTCATAACGTTGGCATATGATCTTCGTTTGACTATCTTAATATCTATCTTAGCACCTTGTTTTGAATATATCCAAGAGGAGGCCAAAATATTATTACTAAATTACTCTTGCACTTTTTCAGTATCTTTGTTTTCCCAAAAACATATTTTAGTCCCTCAAAATGGATCTGGAAGTTTAGGACCCAAAAAAATGCCAAAAATAGTAATCTATGCTACAATTAAGGAAAATCAAAGAAACAATGGTGGGGGTCTAAGTGGAATAGGTGGGTGGCCACCAATATCCACCTAGATCAACAATAACATTAACAATGTTAGTGTTTATTCTATATTTTTGTTTTTGGGCCCTAGTGAGGTTATCATAAGGCCCAAGGGAGTGAGATGATCACTTGTGACTACCTGATTTTCTTTGCTTGGTCACTCTTATCAAGCTCATTACAATGAAAACCATGGTACTAGTGAAGGTTTTGAGAAAAATTGTCTTGAAGGGTTTCCACAAGGTAATACAATCATGTCTACTAACACTGCTATTGCTTTGATCATCTAAAGAGTTACAATTTTCTGGGGTACTTTGTTAGAGAAAGGTTTCGAACCCCTATGGGTAAAACTGTTCAACCACCAAAATATTAACAAAATATTTATTTTAGTTTAGTGTTAAGGAAGACAAACATGGCACTAAAGTGGCTATGCGGGGTCCTTGGATGTGGTGAAATTTTCTTATTTTCCTATTACTTGATATGAGGATTTATATATTAGGTGTTTTCCTAGTTGCATTTCCCTATCTAGGTTGAGTTCTCAAGCCTTCCAATATAGTGTTAGGATTTTTTGGAACATATTTTTGCCCCACCAGGGTACTTATTTTTTAGGATAATCAATGCTTCTTCAACCCATAGCCTCAAGTGGCTATTTTACTTTGGTTCAATTTGTTGAAGGACTTGAAAGATCAAGTTAGTAACAAGGTTGGAATAAGCTCACTAGACAACCTATTAGGTATCTTATCTCAAATACTCAATCTTGTCACCAATATTTCCACCAAAAATATGTAAATATCATTAATCGTGTTTAGTCTATGTTTATTCCTTGATTTATAATGGGGTCATAGGGTTTCTTTCAGTTCTTTAAAGTTGATAAAACCTTATTATGAAATATTATTGAAGGAAAGAAACAAATAAATTACCATAGAAACATTGAGGTACATGATCAGACAGTTTGGAGAAGCCATAGATAAATGGTTTGTGTTGATTTTATAATTAAAAGTGAAAGAAATATAATGCATTTCTTCCCATATCAAATGGATAGCATATAAACATGTGGTACTAATCTAATGGATTTGAAACTGACAAGTATGGTTTCAAAAATAGGAACGGCTTTCCAAAGTACTTTCTACCATGAGGGAAGTTTGCATGAATTTGGAGGTTGTACTCACAAAGTTGAGGAATGTGTTCCTATCACAATAAATCATAATAAATAACCACTATATAAGTGGATCCCACAAGAAGTTTTCAATGACAAAGAAACAAATATGGATGATTAATATGATCAATCTAGTTGAACAACATTATTATTGACTATGTCATGTGGGAGATGTTAGAATTATTCATTTTATGAATAGTTCAAGAGAACTAAAGGTTTGTTTCCATTGAAGACTCAATATCAATCCAAGATTTAACAAATATGACGTTACCCACTTTGAGTAAGTTCATAATCTTATTCCTTGATAAAAAATGGATCACTATAGAAATTCTCATCTCTATTGGTGCTTTCTAGGTGGAAAATTTGGAGTTATTTCAATGTATTTTTGTACTTTATGGGAAAATTCCTCTTTATAATTTTCGGCTCAAAAAAAAGGAATGGTTATTTTAGATTACTTTTCAACTTGAGGGAGGTTTGCAAGAATTGGGAGGTGGTAGTCATGGATTTAACCCTAACACTATATGGTTACCATGACATTGTTCAACATGTGATACTAGGATAAGAATGGTTTCATTTTTAGCCATAAGGTTTAGCTCAAGTGTTCATGATCGAAACATGAGATATATCTTCAAAGTTGGGGAGGTCACCAGTTTAACTCTCTTGATTTCCTTAAGGTTAGGATTTGTAATAAGTTACCTCATGTACCATCCATGGATCATGGAGAAGTACTCAAATGGTCTTCCATGGGGTTTTCCTTGGAAAAAATTAAGAGGTTATATTTTTTTTTTCCATGTTATATTTGGTTATTATAAATATGAAAATAACCAAGTATTTGGTTTCCTATATTTCTGATTTGCGAACGTCCAAGGAGATGTATGATAAGATGGCTGGGATGTTCAAAGTAAACAATGCAATTCAAATACTTGGTTAATTTAATTTTCACAAAGGAATTGTGAAATTTTTAGGAATTAATCTACCCCCCTCAATGTATGTGTAGTAAGAGCTGAGATTGGGATGAGGGCTAGGGTTTGGTACTGTTGCAACATCTTTGAGGATTGTTTTTGGTGAGGTGGCCTCTACTTTATCTTCTTTTTCAGAATTTTTATCCTCTTGTGTCTTGCCCTCAACTTCCTTGACCTCTTTCCCCTTTGTGGTTGTCTTTTCCTCTTCAACCAAGGCCGTTTTCTCCAAATATGTGCTTGCTAGAGCTTCCTGTAGAAAAAACAGAGTTTCCTGTAGAAAGCTTTGTCTTTCTTGTTGAAGACCCTATTTTCCTTTGTTTTCAATCTTTTCAATCCTTGGAGGGTCTGTGGTGGTTGCATAAGGTGTGTGGGATGCCAATCTGGCTAAATTTCTTCTGATATATGTTACAGGGGTCCTTATGGGTGAAGTGACCTCTTGCACCCTTACTTCCTCTAATCTAATTTCTTCCTCCTTATTTGGTGAATCTTCAATGGTAATAGGGTTCTTGGTGGGAGTTTTTGGTTTTCCTTATCTCACCCTCTGGCTCTTCCTAGTTCTGAAGTACATAGGTGTCTACCTCTTTCTTTTTGTTTTGACAGGTGTGCTCAATGTAGTTAGGGTATCTACAATGGGATGATCTTTCAGATAGGTTTAATTATTTTTATTTTACATGTTATAATGGATTAAAGCATCCCATTGTGGGATATTGAAAATGAAAAAGGAAGTAAAAGATCTTATAGAAACCATATAGTCCATAATTTCCACTAGAAACTCCATATTCAGTGCCCCTTTCTTTGTATTTGAATTTTATAACTGTGAAGAAAGGAGTAAGGAATGGAATTGAACTTATAGCTAGGTTTATTCCTATTATCTTTTACAAGGTACTTTTTTTTTATTGTGTGGATGATGTGTTATTTTCCTAGCTCCTTTCATTTCAATTTCAATTTATTTCATTAGTTTTTAGCTAAGATAGTAATATTATATTTGAAATATAAAGTAAAAAAATTGAATAATAGGATATTGTAAAATATTTCAAGATCTATTATGATGAACAATTATAGTTCAATTTATAGATAATATGTACAAGAGCATATTTATTTTGGCTTTTGGTGGCAATTTGCAATATTGAGGAGATAGTGTAAGAAAGAATCTCAAAACCCTATCTATGGTATATGAGTACACACTAGCAATAAAAAATATGAGCAAGAGATATTTTAAAAACTATAAGAACATTTTTTGACCTCTCTTGCTACATGCCCATCCTTATGGATACTATATAGAAAACTTTTGGAACTTTCAAGGATTTGTGTTGCTAAAAATCAGAAGTTTGTTGAACTGGTAAATCTAAAGATAACAAGTACCCAAGAAAAGGAGTTGAAAATGAACTAGAGAAAGAGAGACCAAGTTATTGTTCCATCCTTTCCTTTCAATTTGTTTTAAAGCGAAAATTAAAGTGGGCATATAACCCTACCGATGTGTGATTGGTGTTGTTAAGTTGAACAAATGATACAATAGTTACAAGGTTATTTCAATTTTCATAACATAGGAGAAGAGAAAAATATTCCATTTTCTTGACTTAAGTTAGAGGGCCATGCCCAAACATGGTGGGAAATTCACATGGATATGCTTAGGATAGAGGTTGATCCCATAGTAACTAAGTGGGAGGTGTTGGAAACTATCATCAAGTCCAAAATTTACCCTATTTGTACAAAGAGGGCCATTTTATTTGTTACCATTACTTTCAAAAAAAAGAAATGGAATTATGTGCAAGAGTACACCACCACATTTACAAAAAATGGTTATTATCCGAGATATATCTCCCAAGAACTTAGATGTACTCCTCAAGTCTATAGGTGATCTACATAGTCATTTATCTAAGTCGGTGATTCACTTTAAACCTATAATATTTGATGATGTATCTACACAAGCACAATATCTAGATAATATGGATAAAAAAAAGGACAACCAAGTGGTTCCAAGCAAAAATATGGCTGGCATGCTTCTAAGGAAGGACAAAATAAGTGGAAATAAAAGGACAAGAAGATAAAAACCACTACACATTAGTATACGGATTCAAACAACCATTGTAATATTGATGATCACACTAACTACAAGTGTTGGGACTTAGATATATAGCTAAATCCAAAGAATCGTAAGAATGATGCCAATAAGAGGAACATTATAATCACCGATTTAAACAACCACGTATAGAGAACCTCAAACGTATATCAAAATGTGTTTACACTGCAATGAGTAAGGAGGTTAATTCAAGTATCCTCCATCCTCAATAAGAAAAGGAGATGACTAAACTCTTTCATATTAAGATCTAGAACAAGAAGATAAATCCTGATGCACTATATCATTACAATTTTTTAATAAGGAAACCTCATAGCATAGGATTTCATAAACAATATTGGATTTGAATTTCATGATAATCCTGACCCATATCCAATGGGATGGGTAAATAATGTTGTAGAGCTCAAAGTTTCTAAATATCATAAGATCAAATTTTTTGTAAGAAAAAACTATTTTAATGAAGTGGAGGTAGATGTAGTACCACATGATATGTTTTTGTAGTTTTTGGAAGCCCTACAGGTATACACATTATGCAACCTTCATGAGGAGAGAAAACCAATATCACTTAATCAAGGAGGAAAATTCCTTCATTATCAACATACAAAAAGATAACTAGGAGATATCTTTAGTAAGTGCTAATTATGAAACCAAGAAATTGACCAATCCCAATAGGAATTTTGGGTTAATATTTTAAAGAGAGAATCAATTAATAAAACAAACAGTAAATGTAAGGAATCCCTAGAGGGATGAGCTAAAGAGAAGAAATTTCAGTTGGAGGGAGTTTTATTGGAATAAAAAAAATTATTTTAGGATCCTAAATGGTAACCACCTAAGGGAGCATGAGATAAATCTGTTGCTTGATCCTGATTGCAAAACATTGGGAGATATATATTGACCATTCTAAAATTAGATGAAGTGAATAAATAGTTGTATCACTTATTGAAGCACAAAGTAATTCAATTAAGGACAAGGAACCTATAATTATGGTACCCAAGAAGGAAATAAGGAAAGAAGGATGATACTTGAAGAATATGTATTGACTATAAAGCTCCAAATAAGATCACCCTCAAGAATTGATAACCTCTACCTACAATTTATTATCTAATAGATTAGTTATAACACATCATGTGATTCAACAAGTTGGATCTCAAATCAAGGTACCAATGAGGATAAGTAAATGAATAATACATCTGGAAGAATAACTTCAATACAAGGAAATGTGTATATGTGTAGCTGGTAATGCATTTTTTTTTAATCCACCAATTAAATTTATGCATTTGATGATTGATGTATTGTATCCCCTTTTAGAGAAAATTTGTAATAGTGTTCTTAGATGATATATAGGTTTATGTCTTTACCTAGAAAGAAAACATCCCACATCTCATTCAAGGGCTAGATATTCTAAAAAAAACATCAAATATTAGAAAATCTTAATAAATATGATTTTTCTCAATAATAATTGGTGTATTTAAGGTATGTGATTGGTGGAGGGGAAGTAAAGTTAGAAATTGTAAAGATATAGAACATCTCCAAGTGCCCAACTTCTACTAATGTCATTGAAATTGGGAGTATTTTTGTGGTAACACAATACCTATAGAATTTTATAGCATCCTCAACTTCTATTACTACACCACACAATGCCATAATCAATAGAAATAAGAGTTTGTAATGGGAAAGAAAGAAACAAAAATATTTTGATGAGCTACAATGGAAAATAAATCAAGCAATATTTCTTTTATTACCCAATTTGTCGAAACCTTTGAAAGTGAAGATGGATTCGAGTGGACATATTATTGGAATGGTCTTGATGCATGGAGATAAGCTTATATTTGATTGTATTAGGGGTTTCGTTGCATTATTGAGAAAAAATCATTGATTTAGCTACCCTATAGGCTAAAAAATAGACAACTGATAGTTGTGGGACAAGCACAAGAGTATTAAAACATCAAAAATAAAAATAAAAACATATATGAAATTTTATTACAAATTTAATAACAAAAATTCCTTTAAAAATACAAAACTTGGATGCAAACAACAATATTCATATATCGGATAATAGTCTATTGACTAAGTAGAAATAAGAAGAATTATGTCTGGAGAGAGATGGCTAGGGTTCACACGGGAAATTTTCTCCTCACAACAGCCATCGACACACTCTCTCTTGGCCCTGCAACTCATGGAGGCCTGTTATCAGGCTCGCCTAAGTATTCTCTCCTGCCAGGCTGCAAAACAGGCTTTGAACGCAACCATGAGCTTGAAATGGTAAAAATCGCAAGAGTTAGTCCAGTCAATCATACCTCAGGCGGTGTTTATCCTCCCTCTGCCACCACTTCCTTGCCTTAGTCAGAGTTAGAGACACTACGAGGCCAGAAACCAAAATGGCCTTCGAAGAAGTCTCATCCCAAACGCAGGCGTTGTGGTGACAGAACTCTATGCATTCAAAAGCTTTGCTTTCGGGCCTCTGCTTGCACATCTCTTCGCCCCACCAACCAGGAAGTTGACCTACCTCCCTCCCAGTTCTACACAGCCTTTGAAGGCTGAATCCATATGAAAAATAACCCCTCTGCAGCATTGAAGACACTTTGACCGATGTTCACCAGCGTGAGAAGCCCAAACCGCTCCAACCCATCCCGAAACCTTGATGTGTCTTCGATCGTCCACGCATCTCCAACGTTCTTGTGCGAGGAAAACCATCTCTCTTGGGGATCCGATAAGATCCACAAGGTTTCCCTATGTAGTTGTGCACCAATAGATCCCATCTCTCTGGCCTCACGGATGCATTTGGGCAAACAAGGAACCCTGGATCCTCCTTCCCCTTTTTTCCAGATCCAAATCTTTCTCTTATCTAGAAAAACCTTTCTTCTTTGGGTTCATTCAACAAATCTGGTGAAACATCTCTTGCATTCCATTGAACTCGGGTTGAGTATTCCTTTGGCCTTTCAGCGACTTCTTCATAGAGGTAAAAAACTTGAAGCCTATCTATCGCTCTCATTTTACAACATGGAAAGAGATTCCACTGTGGTTTTAAAGCTTAGGTTGCTAGAAGGGGCAGGCGGGTAGCCATCTTCTGCCCCATATTTCTCCTATAAGGATGCGGTCCATGCTCAGCCCTCCAAGAAAGTTGCTCAACCCTCTGAGGCTCCCAAGCCTTTTTTGGTTGACAAACTAGAGGAAACCCCCTCTATAGAAATTTCCCACCCCACTATTGAAGATCAGCTTCAACATTTTTTAGAATTAGAAATAATTTGTCGCTTTAATGATCTGTGGCCTCACACAACATATCTCTACCAATGGATTCACTCAACATGGACTAACAACTGCAAGGTTTTCTTTTTCTCAAAGGGCTTCTTCATAGTGGTGTTCAATTTCGAAGAAGACTATCAAAAATCCCTAACTGGGGGTCCATGGTTTTTGGGAAAGGCAGGGCTATTCCTCACCCCCTAGTTTCTAGAATTTGATCCCTTTATGGCAGTCATCACTAAGCTCCAGGTTTGGGTCAGGCTTCCAAACCTACCAGCACACTTATGGCATTACTCTATTTTTCAGGGAATTGGAAACACACTAGGTCACTTTGTGGAAACAGATCCCTCTATGGGGGAGAAAGGTATATACACCTATGGCATAATGTGCATTGAAATAGACATCAATAAAGGTTTGGCCAATCTAATCAATCTCAAATTTGGTGATCACCTATGGACTTAAACCCTGGACTATGAGAACACTACCTTCTGATGTCACCATTTCCATCAAACTGGGCACCTTCATAACTCATGCACCATAACTGTCCTCCTCATCTTATTCGAATAAGGATACTTGTCCTACAGTCAACAACAATCTTCAAGTGGTTATGGCCCATCCATCCCATGATGGATGGGTCAAAGTTAACAAGAAGAAAGGGAAAAAATGTCGTATTGATGACTCAACCCAGTCTGGGTAGATTCCACTCATTATCTCCTTCTGTTTCCTTATTTCTCCTCTAGATCCTTTTTTCTTATTTCTAGTTCACTTCTGGGACCGAGGTTGATTATTCATCATTTTCAGATCCCCAGCTTCATGCTTCACTTGATTGTAACTTTTCCCTGTACCATATGATTTCTTAATAGAATTAGTCTAATTTACCAAAAAAAAACAATATTCATGTATCAGTTCAGTGGAAAAGAAAAAAAAATGTGATATCACCTAATAATAATGATTAGATGTGAGTGAAATATGATGTTTTCCTTGGGATGGGTCCTTCATAGAATATCTCTCTAACTATAGTGAATGAATCAATTTTTTTCCTTGACAAAAGAACAAAAAGAAACGGCCATGAGATAAATGAATTGTAAATATGAGGATGAGAGATTATTGATCTTCAAGTTCATTCATCTAGCATAATTATACCAGTATTTTCTCCTTTAAATGATAACTCGTGGATTTCATTTACAAGTAAAACTCGAGCCCTAATGGTGAACTAGTTCTAATGTGAATTCTTCTCTCTCAAATGGGATTTCCTAGTTCTTTCTATAGACCATTGAGAAGATAAAGGACTCACTATTAATGAGATGAGAACTTGAATTTTCCTAGCACACCACCCTAGATGCTATTTTTTTTCTCATTTCCCATTAATTCATTGTGGAGGTTAATTTCTCCCACTTTAACATGACTACATGGGTATCATAGGATTTCCTAAATGAATTACATAATTAAATGGAAGGATGGTTATTATATTGAATAAGTAATAAATCGTATGGTTCATTTTTCTTACTAGGGTGTTTAAATAGCCACAAGGTAACATTATTATGTTGTATTATTATCAATTAGTGATGCTTCTTGGAACTAATTTTTACTTGTAAAATTTAGATGATGAAATTTGTCCCCTAATATCTTAGATTAGGAGCAACTCATATAGATAAAATACATCATTTCTTTCCCGCGTGCCTATGTTTCTAAAACTAGAGAGAGAAAGAGAGAGAGAGAGAACCAAGCAAAAAGGACTAACTAAGGAGGGTATTCGTTGTCACATACCTAGTTCCCTCAGTGACTTACAAAGGCTATGGGATACCCAAAATTGTATTTTTCATTTTTCTAGCTTGGCAATAAGCTAAAGTATCACTTTGTAACATACTTGGTGCCTTAATTCTCGATTAAGGATATGGGGTATCAATTTGTTTCTTCTTCATGAGCTTATAAATTAGCTCTGATACCAAATGACTTACAAAGCTACGTGGTTCCCAAAAAATTAATTTTATTTTTATTACCTTTGAAATAAGCTCTAAAACCACTTTTTCACATGCCCGATTCCCTCAATGACTTATAGAGGTTACAGGGTACACAATATTTATTTTTCTTTTTACTAGATTGAAAATATGCTTTGATACCACTTTGTCACATAGCCCTACTAAAATTTATCCTAGCCACACTTGAAAAAACTTGATTTTCATCTCTCATACATTTTGTCTAACACTTTACACGTAAATATTTCTTGAAGTACTTTGTATACAACCAATTAAGTAGTATTTTTCTTGTAGACATTTTGCCAAAAATTTTGTATGAATTTAAATAAGGAACATTTCTTTTTTATTCCACTCGTGACATACTAACTAAAATATCATGCAACTTTTAATTATTTTTTTTGAGGTATTTATCAAATAGTTTGTATGAAAATTATAATAGAACACCTTTAACACATTTTTTCAAATGCTTTGCATGCAAATTGGCATAGATAAAATACAACGGTATAATCATACAACAATGCTAACATTCAACAATATTATCCCTGTAACAACCCCAGGCTAAAATTTTATGTAATAAATTTAATAAAGGAAAAATAATAAGACCAAGGTCATGAGACACATATTCCAAGTTCAATATTGGGAAAAACATCCTAGTCAGTGTTCATTTTGGTTTATTGTGGCTAAGGAAATTGGCAAAGGAAAAGAGGCATTAATTGAAATTTTATTTATGAAAATAAAGGAAATATGAAAAAGGGAGATGAAAGGTCACGGGTTTGCTTGAGAGGAAAATTCAAGGAAAAATAGAGGAAATTGAAGAAAATAGAGGCCTCATAGATATAAAATATTCTGATGATCAGTTCACAACCTTTGTCGGTTTTCCTTTGGAATTACTTTCAGAGAGAGAATAACACCAAGAGGAGAAATCAATCAAGCAAGAAAAGAAATGTGAAGGAAGGACGTGAGAAACAAAGGACAGGAAAGGAACGTTGGATCAAGCATCTTTAGCTGGAAGACTTGCAAGTAGCAGTTTGCATGTGTGATTTCCTAGCTGGTTTTTGAATGCATGATACATGAATTTGTGTATTTGGTTATCTTAATGTCATTGGCATGGGTTTTGATGGGTGTGATAGTGGTTCCAACCTTGCCTTTCCATTTCTAGATAGCCATGGTGTGATGGGTTTCTTCTATTTGGTTGAGATTTGGATTTTTGGAAGGTTTTGGAACTGAGTGATGTGGTATCAAGAAAATTTCCAAGGGTTGGGGGTAGAGGTGGTTTAATCTCTAGGAATCCCTCAAAAAGTGGGTGGAGACAGGAAAATTCCTCGATGTATTGGTGAAGAAACTCTGACGAATCCAAGCTTGTTTTGGGCTTAGTGGTCTCTTGATAGGTTTTGGCAAGGTTGCGATAGCGTGATGGTGGAAAGGGTTTAATATTCGGAAAACCTTGGTTGATTATGCTTTGGTTTTCTTATGTGATATATTGATCGTTTTTGGCGGGATTGTGGGAGCCTAATGGTGGAGGTGGTTTAATCTCCGAGAAGCTGTAGTTGTTTATGCCTTGAGTTCCCATGTTCATGCTTGGAATACAACACGCAGGTGATTGGATAATAGAAATATTTGGTGCATCTCAATCTATGGTTGGGTCGTACGTGGAAGTCCCTGACTTGGTTGGGTTTTACATCAATTAATAAGATCTATTCTCCTATTGTATTCTATGATAATGTTTACATGTTATTATGATGATTTGATGGTTTTTATGTCATGGTTAGTAATCTCGTTATATGTTGGTTATAAGAATGGATTTGCAATGTACTCTAGCTATGTCTTGTTCGAGATTTGATAACTATTCCACAGTTAATGAATGCATGGGATAAAAAGTGTTGTTGTAGATATTATGAGAGGGAATTAAACCTTCTTGATGATTCTCAAATAACTTTTTGACCCCTATGTTTAGATATGCATTCATGACCTATAGATTACATGTTCATCATATTCTTAACAAAATGAATGCCATGGTTAGGCCTAGTTAAGTCAAGTATTTGATCAAGTTTTGTATGATTAGTATTGTCTTCAAGTCTTATCATTTTGGAAAGTTTCAAGAATTTTTGGGCAATGGTTTAGAATCTGGCTTGGAATTATGGCTCATATTTTGGGACCACATGAACTAAAATGACCATTTTAGGTCACAATCAAACTCAGCTAGGCTTGTGCATGCAGTTGAAGGGTCACAACCACAGTCTTGCAGGATTGTGCATGCGTTTTGGGTGTTAAGTCACTAAAAAGGTAGTTTAGCTAAGGGTTTGGTCACCTGGGGTGGTCCTTTAGCCCCTGAGCGTCTGGTAACCCATGTATGATGTCAGTTTGTGCTCAGTAAGTTTCAATTATCAACCTGAATTCCATAATTGAAGCTTGTAGGTTGGGTCATGTCATAGTAACTCTTCATCTCATGTTTACCCTGGAAGACCATTAAAATTGGGTAAATGTGGGAGGGGTGGTTATAGATTGTATTAGAGCAAGGTTGCAACATGGGATCTCATGGTAAAAGTGAATTTCATACATGTATGTCAATGTCTATCTGGTTGTTATGCATGAATTTTCATGGTTATGGTTTTTGTGCATGAAGTCGTTGTATGTAGTTGGTGTTAAAATGCATGATGTTGATATATTGATATGGTTATGTATATAAATTTATCGTGATAATATGGAATTAATTTTTAAATTAGATAGCCTCCCATGAAATGCAATAAGGTATGTTGATTATGTTTATATTTGGTTTATATGAGATGGTATGTTTGTAGGAAGAATAAGATCATAGATGACTAGCAAATAGGGGACTACAGTTCATGAGACTCTCCTTGTAGATCAGATCAGATTCAAAAAGATGAGTATTCTCCTCACATAGAAGACAACTTGAGAAGTCTAAAGGTAGAAATCAAAAGTTGGAAATAAAATTTTGACAAGATAATTTAATCATAAGAAATATTTGCTAGGGCACAAGAAAATTAAGTAGAAGCCAATGTAGCTATCCTTCATAGATTTTCATACTTGCAAAGACGGGGAAAACTAATCATTTATGGATGAGAGGATAGATAAAATGGGGCATATGTTAGTATGATGTTGGGTGTGTTTTATATTATTTTCATGAGTAGATACACGTGTTGTACATTGCACCAGGCGCAATGGGGGGGTCACAGGGGGGCCGCAACCCCCTTGTCGAAAGGTTTGCAATGGGGAAGTAGTACCCCTACATGGGATTTGACCCAATAATAGTTGGGTAGACCCAAGGATGGGAAGTAGACCCAAATATGGTGGGCATACCTACCCACAGTTTTGTGCATGGGTTTTTCACATGGTTTTCTTCCCATGGTATTTTGTAGATCTAGTCAATGGAACTATGGTTATTTAATAATCCAAGGTTAATGTATTAGGGTTTATGAATGCTTCGACATGTATATATATGCATTGTAACATTGAAAGGAAAATAATGAGAAATAAATTTGGTAGTATCAGTTTTGGGATCCAGGGGAAAATCTATGTGTATATTTGTTTTATGTTCTTTCCCTTGTTTATTTATTTTTTTATAATAACTCATTTGTAGGCAATTTCTGTACATTTTTAAAACCTAAATTTGGTATCATATTTGTTTCAACTTCAAGGGGATGCCTTTGCTACTGAGGGGTTTTGATCGGGCCTGTATCAAACCCTCTTCAGTGGGATATCTGTGAGATCAATTCTTACGGTGAAAAAATATGGTGAATAATGGAAATATAGAGATCGAGAAGTATAATGGTCATAATTTTTTGTTGTGGAAGCTCAAGATGGAGAAGAATCTATCGGTGGATAGAGATCAGTGGATTACTGTAGATCTAGACACAACACTGATAATAATGTCAAAAAAATATTCGATGAAGTTAGATCAGAAGGCGAAGAGAAAAATACCATTTTGTCTCTCAGATTAAGTATTGTTGAATGAATCAGGGGAAGCCATAGTGAAGGATTTACGGGTCAATTTAAGGACTTCGTACCAATATAAGTCTCTCATGAAAAAACTATTCCTGCAAAATTTTTTGTCTAAACTAAGGATGAAGGATGGAGAATCATTGACAAAGAATATCAACGCCTTTAATACTGCGGTAAGCCAGTTTTTATCTATTGATATAAAAAATTTAGACGAAGATAAGTGCATTAGTTTTTTGTGTTCTCTACCAGATTCATGGGATAGTTCAGTTATTTCTATAAGTATCAGTACAAATATGTTGAAGTTTGATGAAATAGTCTCATCCTTGTTGTCAGAGGAGATGAGATAGAAAAATAGGGAGAGTTCGAATGGAGATGCCTTGTTTGTAAGAGGATAGTATCAAAACAGAAACAAAAAAAATCCTCGAGTGGGATATATAAATATAGAGGGAGATATATATCTCTGGGAAAACTTATAAAGGTGTGTTGGAAATGTGGAAAGAAAGGGCACTACAAAAAGGACTATATATATAAATCTCCTAAGAAAAGAAAAAGATATGATGATGCTCCTTCTACAGAGGTGAAAATGACCATAGATGAAGGTGGGGATGTGTACCTGGCTTCTTCTTCAAATTCACATGTATATCATGAGGCATGGTTGATTGACTCAAGTGTATCCTTTCACATCACTCCCCATAGGTTGTGGTTCTGCGAGTATGAGAAATACGATGGTGGTGATGTATTCTTAGGGGATGATAGGAAGGCCTGAATCATTAGATGTGGAAAATTTAAGATGAAGTTTCAAGGTGAAAGGATTAGAATACTTCTTGGTTTTCTACATATTCCTGCATTGGCCTGAAATCTAATTTGTGTAAGCAAGATGGATGTTGCAAGTGTAAAAATAGTGTTCGAGAAAGATACCTGCAAGATGGTTCGAGGAGCACTCGTATTGATGCAGGGAATTTGCATTAGAACTATGTACAAGCTTTGAATACTACATGGTAATGGTATAGTAGAAGCTATGTCTAATTTATCTATGGATTTCAATTTCTATGAACATTGTGTATATGGGAAGAAAAATCAGGCTTGAGGAATACATGGATATATTTCCTGAGGAAGAAATATAAAGGCATTGAAAGTTTTAAGGAATTTAAGGCTTTGGTGGAAAATCAGACAGAGAATAAGATTAAGGTGTTGAGGACAGAAAATTGTGGAGAGTTTTGCAAGAAGTAATTTGAAGAGTTCTGTAAGAAGTGTGGTATAACATGGAAAAATACTACTCCATACACACCTCAAAAAAATGGTGTTGCGGAAAGAATGAACATGACTTTAATGGAAAAGGAAAGAAGCATGCTCAGTGGCACTAGATTAGGGTAGGAATTTTGGGCAAAGGCAGTAGATACTACATGTTACCTCATTCATAGATCACCTCCATCAACATTGGAGGATAAGACACCACATTAGGTATGGATTGGTAAGAAACACTCTCTTTCACATATGAGGGTATTTGGATGTGATGCATATGTACACATTCCAAAGGATAAAATAACCAGGTTGGATAGTAAATATGAAAGGTGCATATTTATTTGGTATAAGGATGGTTTAAAAGGTTATTAGATTTGGAACCCAGAAACAAGGAAGGTTCTGTACAACCAAGATGTGGTGGTTAGAGAGGTGAAGGATGTTGTTATACAATAATTCCTACCAAAGGAACCTGAAAAAATATAGTTTGAATTGAAGCTGGAAGAATTAGACTCTACAACAGAAGAAGAAGAGCCAAAAACTCCAATTTTGAGAAGACTAATTCAAAAGAGAAGGAATCTAGAGAGGTATAGTCCATATTCTTTTTGTTCAATTTTTTCTTTATCTATTATTGATTATGATGCCATAATTTTTAGGGAGGCATTGGATTCATAGGATTGAAAACTAGGGAAAGAAGCCATGGTTGATGAAATGCCATATTTGGACAAAAATGAGGCTTGGGATCTGGTGGAGTTGCCAGCTGGAAGGAAACCCATTGGTAGCAAATGGTTGTTTAAGAAGAAGAAGATGAATGAATAAGGAAAGGTGGAGAAACATAAAGCTTGGTTGGTAGCAAAAGTTTATTCTCAGTTTTTTGGAATTGATTTCGGTGATATTATTTCTCCTATTGCCAAGTTAGCTTCTATTAGATTACTTTTATATGTTGATGTTGATTTTGATTTTGAGATATAATAGATGGATGTCAAGACAAAATTTCTTCATGGGGATCTGGAAGAAGAGATCTACATGAGGTAACTAGAAGGCTTTGTGGTGAAGGGTAACAAAGAACTGGTATGTAGCTTTAAAAAGTCTTTGTATGGGTCAAAAAAGTCACCAATGATGTGGTATCAAAAATTTGATACATATATACGGGGACTTGGCTTCAAAAGGAGCAAAGCCAATCATTGTGTATATTTTAAATTAATTGGTGACCATGCTATTTATTTGGTCTTGTATGTGGATGATATTTTGTTGATTGGAAATGACAAATAAATTATCCAAGTTTTGAAGATCCAATTGTCATCCAAATTAGACATGAAGGCTCTTGATGTTGCAAATTATATTTTGGGCATGGAAATTAAACGAGATTGGGAAAAGAGGAAGTTTTGGTTAAACAAGAGGAACTATGTCGAGACAACATTGCAAAGGTTTAATATGCACAATAGTAAACCAGTGAAGATTCCTATTCCTTTAGGTGTAATGTTATCTGTTGAACGGTGTCCTGAGACACAAGAAGAGAAAGAGGACATGTCTCATGTTCCATATGAAAGTGCAGTTGGTAACCTGATGTATGCAATGGTGTATACTATACCATACATTGCACACGTAGTGGGAGTATTGAGTAGGTTTATGTCAAAACCATGGAAGGATAATTGGATGGAAGTGAAGTGGGTTTTTAGGTATTTTCATTGCACTACTGATTATGGTTTGTGCTACCAAGAAATACCAGGATTGGACAAAGTTTTTGACATCCGTGGCTTTGTGGATACAGACTAGGTTGTAGATCTAGATCAACAAAGATATACAAGTCGGTATGTGTTTAACCTATTTGAGGATC
Source organism: Pinus albicaulis (assembly GCA_034641835.2). NCBI lineage: Eukaryota > Viridiplantae > Streptophyta > Pinopsida > Pinales > Pinaceae > Pinus > Pinus albicaulis. Next base: position 552,398,515 of record CM076573.1, on the reverse strand, counting down.
AGTAGCTGGATGAGCAAGAAACAATATGTAGTGTCTCTTTCAACTATAGAGGTTGAATACATGGTAGCCACTCATGCAAGAAAAGAATAAAACTGGTTACAGAGATTGTGTTCAAATATGGGGTCGGTAAAATGGGCTATAAGGATAGACTGTGACAGCTAAAGTGTAATTTTCTTAGAAAAAAACCATGCTTATCATTCAAAGAGAAAGAAAATTGATGTTCAATATCACTTTGTGAGGGATATGGTTGAGGACAAAAAAAAAAAAATTGGGGAAGGTGAAAACTTTGAATAATATTGCAGATGCATTGATGAACAGTGCGAGAACTCAGAAGTTTTCTTGGTGTAGATAAATAATGGGTTTTACAAGGCTAGACCAATGACTAAGATCTCATGTGACCCCTTATGTGGAAAGAAAACAACAAGTGGGAGAACTATGTTCAAGGGAACTACGATTATGTTCTAATCTAAGGCTAATGGATTGGGGTTTATTATTGCTTCGGCATGTATATATATGTCTTTAAACATTCGAAGGAATATAAATAAAAATCAATTTGGTAGTCCCGATTTTGGGATCTATGGGAAAATATCTGTGTATATTTGTTTTATCTTCTTGCCATTGTTTATTTGTATGTTTTTAAAGAATTCGTTTGTAGGTTATTTATGTACAGGGTTAAAACCTACATAGGTCTCATGGTGGGAACAAGTTGGACAGGGATGAAAAATTTATAGATGGTAGGTACTCGGATACACCTAACAGGAGAGGTAGTGGCTACAAGCTATATTCTAGTTATGGTTCAAACAGGTATCATGGTCATCATCGTTAGCATCCATACAATAAGAGTGAGAGGGTATATTTGTCGGATAAGTTTAATAACACCAAGCCACCTACATTCAATGGAGAGCTCAAGAAACCAGAGGATGAAGATGCATGGTTGCTTGGAATGAAGAATTTCTTTGAGTTTCATGATTATATAGAGAACATGAAGGTCAGGATATCTATTTGCAGTCTCAAATGGAAAACACACATATGGTGGGAAGATGTGAAGTGTGTCAAAGACATTAATACAAATGATATAAGTTGGCATGAATTCAATAGACTCTTCAGGAAGAAGTACTTGTTAGAGAGATACTATGATGGAAAGGCCAAGGAATTATGTTACATGAAGATGGAATCTATGATAGTTGAGGAGTACATGACTAAGTTCATGAAGTTGTTGACATGTTTTCCTTATCTTAACGATGAGAAGCCAAAAGCTCAAGTATTTATCAGTCAAATTCCATTAGCATTTAAGGATTGAATAGTAACAACCCATAATTTAAATATACAACTAATTAGATCAATTATGCGATTTACATTAAACATACAATCATTCAACTAATTAGCATAGCTTTTTAAAAAACATGAGCATAAACAACTTAGCTGTAACAATGATATTCATTACTTGTGATTTTAGAGTTAAACGTTATTTGAATCATGCAGACAACCTCAAAGTTTTGGAGACAACTCTCCACCCAACCATAGGCTCAACTACACATAATATTTTTAGAGCTAGCCACCCTTGAGCCCTCAATCAATGTACTACTGTTACGGAATTCTTTATCTCACGACACTTTTCTTCCAATAGTATGAATGAAGGAATGAATGAATCTCATCCTCCTCATCGTCCATTAAATAGATTGAAAATGGAAAGGGTCCCATATGCACACATCCCATGTGTCAACATTCAACTTTTATTTATTTATTTTAATTTTTACTTAATTTAATATTTATCTTATTGAATCTCTCTCTTATTTCATATTTTTTTACTTTTTGTTAAATTTAATTATTCTTTCTCTTTTTATAGTTTAATTTTATATATAATTATTTATAACTCCAATTTATTACTTACTTATTTATTTATTAGTATTATAATATTCTCTTCATTATTTCTTATTTATTTACTATTACTATCTTTTCTTTAATATTTACTATTTATTTGTGATTATTATCTTTTCTTTATTGTTGATTATTTATTTACTTATATGTTAATATTATATTATTTTATTTATTTATTATTTTTATTTTTATTATTATTAGGTACATTACATACTCGCCCTCTTTAATGAACTTTGTCCCAAACTTAAGTGGAATCATTTAACATTTTATTTTATTTAGTTATTTATTACTTCATGTTTTCCCTACACCCTCTATTTAACTAGTATAACCAAGAGGCAAAGAAATTTTTCATGTCACCGAGGAAATCCCAAGGAATATTTGTCCTTTTTCCCAAATTTCAGAGCTAGGCATAAAGCCTCATCAGTCTATACCATAGCCCAAGGCTGGCCCCAAAGCTCGCACTTGGCTCAGACCTCATCTACCCCAAGGCATGCACCCAACTCAGTACTCCATGCAATAGTACTCCAAGCATCTCGAAAGGTTGGCCCACTCCCTCCACACTCACTAAGGTGCACAACCCCAGGCATGGAAGTCCTTACCTCCCCACTATACTTCAGCATCTCGATCTAATATTAGGCACTCGACCTCCTCAAGATGGTCCCATAGCCCCTCAAGATCTATCCATAATTAGCTATACAAGACAAAGGAACCACTGGCATATGTAGTGCTGATTGAGTATGTCCCCAACCCATGTGGTATTACTTATTCTCCCTCAAAGGTTTGGGCTCCCACGATATCATCAAATAACTTGACCCTCTCAGCCCATTTATGGATTTCTTGCCAGTCACCACATCTCAAGATGCATCCAATGCATTAATTAACCATAAAATCATACAAAATAATCCACATGCCAATTTTTTCATAACATAACATCATTGTTAGTCACAACATTTTGAATGGTAAAGAATTGCATGCTGATGCATGTCATAAAATATGCATGGAATTACCACATGCTTCACCTTATGAAAAAACATCATAAGTTATAACATATCAACATCAAAGATATATCACGACATCACATATTAAATGGAAACAAAATTTGACATAACTTCATAAATATGGGAATCATCTCAATACGCATCAAACAAACGACAATAATATATCATATGCATTCACATCATGATTCATCAAATTAAAATTTCGTGAACACTATATATATTTTGCTTATCTCATCATATTCATGTCTCAATATCACTTGATATATTTCATGTGAACATCACCTATCTCTTTCCTTTGTTTTATGTCTAAATTTTTATTTTAAACCCCCATAAAAAGATTAAAATCCAAACTTAATTTCGAGTACGATTACTAATTTCACAGCTCACAAATATTTTTAACAACTAAATTCATTTGGTTTCAATTTGATCATCTCTTTTTGGTTTCAATTTGATCATCTCTTTTTTTATGTTTATAAACCAACTATATTTCTATCTATAACAAATAATTTCATTTCGTTTTATTTATATATTTTTATTTTCACAAATAAATCAATAAATATATATATAAAAATGACTTCTACCACATTTATTATATTAAAATATATCAATAAAAATATGAAAACCTTAAAATAAATCTAATACATGTAAACAAATATTTTTAAAAAATATTAATAAAAACTTTATATTCCATACTTACTTTTGATCATAATTATTTATACCATATCTCTTAAATTTAATTTACAAACTTAAAATCGATATAAAAATAATATAACTTATACAAAACCCTAAACCTCTATGCTCCCTTTTCTATGAGTTTCCTTTCTTTAAACCATCATTTTACCTCCAACCACTTTTTATTTAAATTTTTTTAATTAAATTAAATATTCTAATATTAATTTGTTATATATATACATATACAACACAAAATCATTATTAAACATAAATAATAATATATTAATATTACACCCCATAAATATAAATTTTGAAAAATAACCTTCAACAAATAAAATCAAGGTATAAAATCAAATTAAACATATTTGGATCCTCTTTAAATTCCTCAAGATGTGAGTATGCTTCCTACCAAAAACTAGATTCCGTCATAATGAAAGATAGATAATAAAAGATTTAACATTGAAGGTTTTGGTTTTTAATTAAACAAAACCTCCCCACTTTAATACGTTATGCTCTATTTCTTTTATTTGGGAAAATATTCCATTACTAGTTTTGATATTTCAAGCTAAACATGCTATACGTTGGCAGAAATAAAAAGTATAATGTAAATTCATGTTACTTAATTAAAATAGGTGTATATTCATTAACTTATTAATTTTGTAGAAATTACATTAATGGATTCAATCTGATTATGTAATGTACTAAAACAAGCTACTGAATTCTTTTACAATATTTGCGGAATATAAATTACGATCACTCAATCACATGCAAAAGAAAGAAGTAAATCAAGTGCACAACAAAAGATTTTCCTAGGGTAAGAAAATACTCAAAACCCCTCCATATTTATTGTATAATCAACCAAGGAATCATGAAACAATGCAATGCATGTGTGCTCATGATGCAGGAGCATCAAGAGCGTTTTTTTTATTTTGTAAATATGTTAAAAGGGGGTGTGATAATTTTTAATATTTTATTAATTAATTTGAATAAAATAGGAGAAGGTGAGGATTTTTGTAAATATCTTTTTATTTAATAAAAGGATATGAGGGAATTTAATTAGTTGAAGGATTTTAGGGATAAAGATATATCCTTTAGGGATGTTGAGAGATTTAGGGGTTTGTTGAGGAATTGAAGGGATTGAGCATTTAATTAAATGATTTTTAAAAATTGTATAAATAGGAAGGGGTTTTGTGAGAAAAACAACATTGAGATTGTGAGAGAAGTGTGCGATTGAGAGTAGGCTTGAGCAGCAAGGCTGTAAGCCTTCAGCAATTGTAAAGGGCCACGGCATTGAAACATCTAGCCAGTAAAAAGTTGTAAGTCATTGTTTTGTTTCAGTTTATATACATTGGGTGATTGAGAAATTGTATATTTGTTTCCTGAAGTTCATAGCATTGTTAAATTAATGATCGATGGGCTTGAAATCACATTTATTTGTGTGAAAACTATCATGCAAATCATTAAGGGTAAATGGCATTAAAATCTCTATTTGCAAAGGGCGCCATTCTAAGTAAATATTTCTGTTGGAAGTCGATTTTAAATTCAGATTGGTTAATATGAGGTACAGTGGAAATTGGGAACTGAATATAGAAGTGCGCAGAGTTATGTTTTGAAACTCTGTTGGAATTCAATTGAAAATTGATATGTTTCAAATAGCATTGACATAGTTTGAACAGTACGACAAATGTGTGACTCCGGCATGTCAGATTGGAAAGTCGAATTCATGAAGACACATACATTTTGGTGAAAACTAATTAAACTGTTGTTAATGGTGCGATTTTAAAAACGTTGTTGTTAGAATTCACATAGCACTGATATGAAGATCTCAAAGACACAAACTATTGAATGTCGATTATGGGATGCGTTAACCAGTTCTATTGAATGAAATCGATCAGTAATTTCTCTTCGTTTAGTGTGTTGAAGCCATAGGATGGTATCGATCGATTGGAGAATCAATTTGCCGTGTGAAGGGCGCGTAGTAAGCAATTGAAGGCGACAAAGATTTTTAACAAAATGAAGACTCGGTTCAAGATCAACGAGATGTAATGGAAGCAGAGGTAATTTAATACGATTTGAATGTTGAAAGAAATGCATGTATAATGATAGCAATGCTACCTGCTCGTGTGTCTAAACAATCCAGAATTGAAGAATTCGACTTATGTTTGGAATGTCACGTAGCAAGAGTCTGGTGAACGAAGGAAATTGTCGGAGGGAGTTCATTCTAATATCGACCTGTAGATTGAATGAGCGCCAAATTTTCGGAGCGATCGATTATTTGTGAATAGATTTTGTTGATGCTAAAGTAATTATGTTTGATATTAAGTAGACGGTAAATGTTGGAGAACGCGAGAGACATATGTACGCGGTCGTTGAAGGTAGCTTTAGTAAGTATGAAGTTCTGGCATTTAATTTTAACTGGTTCATCTGAAAATTCTGTTGTATTGATGGCATGTTGAGTAAACTGGACCATGATTCGGACCTTCAGAAGTTCGAAGGTTTTTTTGCAGCTAATCATATCTCATATAAGATTTGATATTGTGGTTGGAAGCGTTGAAGACGCTGGTAAATTTGCGGGATGTATAACAGTATGCACGTTAAGGTGAATTCATTGGGCGATGTTGTTAGTTTGCATAGCAATTGATGGAATAGGGTGGATGCAAACTCGTTTTTTAAAACTGATGATGCACATGTATAATAATAACCAGGGGCGTACTTGTTTGATGACTTGGATTGTGAAATCCGATCTCAAAAGGTATATGTATAAGATTGAATTTGTAATTGAATGATGGGTGTAAAAGTCGAACACATGGGAATATATAATTCCTTATGGTATGTTGGCATGAGCACATTCTTTTAATCTAGTCATATATAAATGGGAAGTGAGGTTTTGTTTAAGGAAGCATTCACACGTTTTGTTGGATTGGAATGGGAAGTGTTAAATTAAGAATTTGCAATGATGTAGAAAACTTCCCACATACAATAGTTGATTTGGGTTCATAATCGTAAAGTCACAAGGTTGAGTTATAGACAAGTGTTAGGATTTTAACCTAAGTTATAAAATTAGTGATGAATAGTCAAAAGTCTTTTATAAAAGTTCTAATGCGGTTGGGTTTAATTGCATGCAAGAATGGTTGATTTATGGTTTGAACCTATATTGGAAGCTTTCGAAGTAAAATGGGAATTGTGAATTTTCCAGTTCTTGAAAGTGATTTGGGCATATGTTGAGATGCGTGTTCGTTTGAAGGAATTTTAAATATATTGGGTATTGCAAGCTCTAGGCTTGCGTCATTTTTGGTATCAGAGCTTGGCTCTGTTGAAATGAAAAATGTTTGTTTCTGAATGAAGACATAAAGTTTTGTTGAAGAACTGAAATGTATGTGGGATGAATGATGGAAAGGAAGATCAGATTTGAAATCTGATATGCAGAATACACAATTGCAAGTGAACAAGATGGCAGAAGTGAAAGGAGGACAAGATCATGCAAGATCTTAAAGGTGAGATGATTTTCTGATTTGAAATTTATGAATTGAAGTTTATGGTTGCAGAGAAGACGATGGCATTGAACCTGGCATTCAGCTAAAGGCTGAATAAAGAGGAAAATTGCAGTGTCCTGAAGAGAAAGGTGAGTTGAAGAGATAGCCTAGAGAAAGAGTAGAGGAAAGTGCTCAAAAGGTTGGAGAGGCAGTGAACCAAGTACTTACCAAAAGACTGAGTGAGGAGAGCTTGGTGAGGTAAGTGGCAGCAGAAGAGATTGCTATCATAGAGGCTAGAACAACTCATGATGAGTGAGAAAATCATGGAGAAGGTGATCATGGAGGATTAGAGAAGAGGTTCAGAAGAATGCCACAGAGATGAGATGAATGCAGAGGTCAGAGAAAGAGAGATTGCAGTAATGAAGGTACAATTGCAGGTACTGGAAGAATGGCTACAAGAGCAGGAAGATCAGAAAAGAGGATGGATCTTTCCACTGAAGGGAAATAGAATGATTTGGCGACAATTGCAGAGGAGGTTGAGGCAAATTTTGATTGCCTTGTTGAAAAAGGAACTTAGAGTTCTTGAACTAGAGATGGAATTTGAAGGTTCCACACGCAGATTTGTTCAGAAGGATGTGTTGGAGGAAGCAGTCAAGACTGAAAAGTCTTGTGGTTTTAAAACTGACGAGTTGTGTATGTTTGCAGGTACAGTACAAGGAGATGAACAAGCTTTAGAGTTTTTTCAAGAAAAGGTGAATCTGAAGGCTGTTCAGATCAATGATGAGATAGCAGGATCTCAGGAGGCAATGAAGACGAAGGAGTCTAATCAGAATGTTGATGCAGAGAGAGAAAGACCAGCTGATGATTGGTCAAGCACTGGTGAAGGTATGGAAAGATGCGTAAAGTTTCCAAGTTCTACTCCTAATGAAGTTATTGAATTGTACAGGAAACTAGATCTCCAGAGAAGAGAATTGGAGAGACAGAGGATTTATGAAGCAGATGATGGTAAGAAGGCGAGACTAGCTGACAGTCTCATGATGAATGTAAATCAGCATACTGATGTGCTGAGAGAGGAGTCGGGAAGTAACTCAGAGCAGCATACTAGAGTGTTGCCAGAGGAAGCTGAGGAGAAAACTAGTGAAGATTTGCTGAGTCCTGAAGAAGACTTGGAGCTGCAGAGAGAAAACTTGGTGACTGAATCGACAAGTGAGTGTTATGATTTTAATGCTGACAATTTGATTGTGTTTACAGGTGAGAAATAAGACAGTCCATCATTTGGAATTGTCTTGGAAGGAGGTGAACAGTTGCAGAAAGAAGATGAGACAGTCATGTCTCATAAGCAGAGGCTTGTTACCATGGGTGACAAGAAAGAGTTGGCTTGTTTGTATAGCCAAGAGAAGACTGGTGGACAAAATTTTGAAGCTGCTACAGTGACAGAGGATGAAGCTACAGTGTTTGAAGAACTTGATTTGATTTCCAGAATCAATCAAGAGGATGATGGGCAATTACTGAAGATTGTCGAAGGAGAAGATAGAGGTTATGCTGGAGTTAATTTGCAGCATGTTGATGAAATGCTGAAATGTCTACTGGATGTTTGCTAATGACATTTGAACCACAAGTCCTGACATTTGAACCGCAGAAAAAGTTGCGTATGAAATGCGCATGATGAGTGTATGAACAAGGTGCAAGAGAGGGAAAGGAAGTTTGGGAGGCCGCAACATCCATAGTGACAGCTAGAGCAACATATTTTATTGAAGATGCGGGAAACAATCAGCAGACAGAGGACATACTGAACAGAGAAATTGAATTGATAAGGAGGTTAATGACAAAAACATCCCAGAGAAAGACAGCAACAAGAAAGAAAAGGAAAGACAATAAGAAGAAGACAATAGCAGATCTTGAAGGCAAAGCAAGTGGAGCATTACAATACAAAATATGGAAACCTGGAGGACGACAGCAGTTAACAACAACAGTGAAGCAATTGACAAGCGCGGAAAGATTACAAAATAAAATTTGGGATCCAGGAGGAAATATCCAGAATTATGACCAGGTGGTCATGAATTTTCTTACGTGGGAAGTCTGATGCAGGAGCATCAAGAGCGTTTTTTTTATTTTGTAAATATGTTAAAAGGGGGTGTGATGATTTTAATATTTTATTAATTAATTTGAATAAAATAGGAGAAGGTGAGGATTTTTGTAAATATCTTTTTATTTAATAAAAGGATATGAGGGAATTTAATTAGTGGAAGGATTTTAGGGATAAAGAGCTATCCTTTAGGGATGTTGAGAGATTTAGGGGTTTGTTGAGGAATTGAAGGGATTGAGGAATTGAAGGGATCGAGCATTTAATTTAATGACAATTACAATGGAGGGCTTTTTGAGAGAAAAGGACATTGAGATTGTAGGAGAAGTGTGAGATTGAGAGTAGGTTTGAGCAGCAAGGCTGTAAGCCTTCAGTAATTGTAAAGGGCCACGACATTGAAACATCTGGCCAGTAAAAAGTTGTAAGTCATTGTTTTGTTTCAGTTTATATACATTGGGTGATTGAGAAATTGTATATTTGTTCATAACATTGTTAAATTAATGATCGATGGGCTTTGAAATCACATTTATTTATGTGAAAAGCTGTTATACAATTCATCAAGGGTAAATGGTATTAAAATCTCTGTTTGCAAAGGGCGCCATTCTAAGAAAAGATTTCTGTTAGAGATCGATTGGTTAATATGAGGAACTGAATATAGAAGCGCGCAGAGTTATGTTGAAATTCTGTCGGAATTCAATTGAAATTTGATATGTTTCGAATAGCATTGAACAGTACAATTCTGGCATGTTAGATTTGAAAGTCGAACTCATGAAGACATATACATGTTGGTGAAAACTAATTAAACTGTTGTTAATGGTGCGGTTTTTGAAAACGCTGTTGTTAGAATTCACATATCACTGATATAAGATCTCAAAGACACAGATTATTGAATGTCGATTGTGGGATGCGTTAACCAGTTCTATTGAATGAAATCGATCAGTAATTGCTCTTTGTTTAGCATGTTGTAGCTACAGGATGGTATCGATCGGTTGGAGAATTAATTTGCTGTGTAAAGGGCGCATAGTAAACAATTGAAGGTGACAAAGATTTTTTTTAACAAAATGAAGACTCGGTTCAAGACCAACGAGATGTAATGGGAACAGAGGTAATTTAAATACAGTTTGAATGTTGAAATAAATGCATAATGATAGCAATGCTGCCTGCTCGTGTGTCTAAACAATCCAGACTTGAAGAATTCGACTTATGATTTGAATGTCACGTAGCAGAGTCTGCGTTGAATAGAGGAAATTGTCAGAGGGGTTCGATTCTAATATCGACCTGTAGATTGAATGAGCGCCAAATTTTCTGGAGCGATGTCAGTCTTGTGAACAGATTTTTGTTGATGCTGAAGTAATTGTGTTTATTAAGTGGAACAGTAAATGTTGGAGAACGCAGAGACATATGTCTGGCAAATTCGTTGAAGGCAGCTTTGGTAAGTATGAAGTTCTGGTATTTAATTTTAACTGGTTCATCTGAAAATTCTGTGGTATTGATGGCGTGTTGAGTAAACTGGACCATGATTCGGACCTTCAGAAGTTCGAAGGTTTTTTGCAGCTAATCATAACTCATATAAGATTTGATATTGTGGATGGAAGCGTTGAAGACGCTGGTAAATTTAGGGGTGTATAACAGTATGCACGTTGAGGTGAATTCATTGGGCGATGTTGTTAGTTTGCATAGAAATTGATGAAATAGGGTGGATGCAAACTCGTTTTAAAATTGATGATGCACATGTATAATGATAACCAGGGGCACATTTGTTTAATGACTTTGATTGTGAAATCCGATCTCAAAAGGTATATGTACAAGATTTGACTTTGTAATTGAATGATGGGTATAAAAGTCGAACACATGGGAATATATAATTCCTTATGGTATGTTGGCATAAGCACATTCTTTTAATCCAGTCATATAGAAACAAGAAGTTGTTGGTTGTGTTTATGGAACCATTCAAATGTTTTGGTTGGATTGGAAGTGTTAAGTTAAGAATTTGCCAATGATGTAGAGAAGGAAACTTCCCACATACAATAGTTGATTTGGGTTCATAATCGTAAAGTCACAAGGTTGAGTTATAGACAAGTGTTGGGATTTTAACCCTAGAGTTATAAAATTAGTGATGAATAGTCAAAATTCTTTTATAAAAGTTCTAATGCAGTTTGGGTTTAATTGCATGCAAGAAGAATGGTTGAGTTATGGGAATGAACCTATATTGGAAAGCTTCCACATGTTGAAATGAGGTGGTGTGAATTTGCCAATTATTAAAATTGATTTGGGCATATGATGATGATGCATTTGTATATAGCAGAGAGAAAAGTTCCTGGGTATTGCAAGCTCTAGGCTTGCGTCAGCTCACCACAACCTCATACACTCTACCAATTGCCTCACACTGATCTAGGAAAAATTGGACCAATACATAGCCAATTTCCTGCCCTCCTTCAGCATGCCTTGCTCACGCAATCCCTAGGCAAAATAATTCCTATTAAATAGGAATTCCAACCTTCCTTGACTTCCCAATCCATCATGGGCTTCCTGTGGCTTTATAACTGTGCCTGGTAAGTTCGCTAATAATACAACTGATAGTTTACTTGCCTTTAACCTTTGTCTCAACTGGGTCCTCATCATAATTGACATGCATGCAATTATTAATAGTGAATCATAAGTTACTTGGTAGATCACTACTTGTGAATTAAATTTATTTTAATGCACTTGATCTTCCACTGGCTCATCGTCTAGTTAGAACTTGTTAAACTGATTTTAACTCAATTAATTTGAGTTGATTGATTGCACTCACACAACACTAATGCTACAACTGCAACTGGACCCTGTAAATAATAGAATCACCCTACATGCCTATCCTTTGACCCTCAACTCGAAACTCTTGAGCTAACTAATTATATCACACTTAGTTAACTATTACAAGTTTTTATAAGACAAGATTACAATTTATTTTCCAAATTATTTAAAATTTGGTTTCCCACATTCTCACTAATGTGTCACTAGAATTCCTCACTCATGTGTGACCTGGAATCCCACACTAGTATGTGGTGCATTTTCTTGTTCAATTTCAGCAAATTTATTTATCACTTTGTTCATTAAAATATAGTGATGTAGGTATTTCTCCCTTTAGTATATACTAGATGATGTTTATGCAAATTATAAATTGGCTACATGAGTTGTCATTTTTTATTTTCTAGGTATCAATTAAAGGAAAGGAAATATTTATTTATTTTTGTTATGTGTGCTATGTCATAATTGGATACTTTTTTTTTTTGGTTACATGATAAGATGACAGATCGAACCCCCCGACTTCCACTTCACACATGTTTCTGAAAGAAATATTCAACCCGAAATTGTGAGCGATTTAATTGAGGAACAAAAAGAAACAAAAACCCTAAATAACTAAAAAATAATTACCTTAAGACCATAAGTTTTTCTCTCAAGTGATCCAGGTGGATACTTCTGGCCACTTGCATATTCCACTTGGGGCCCCATTATTGTCTCTTTCATTTTTTCAGTTTTGGCACAACTTACTATTTTTAGTAGTTTTTCGGGTCTTGAACTTTCGAAGCCGTTTTGCGGCCCTAAACGACGTTTTTTGGGCATCGTTTGTCTGGAAAATATGATTTCGTTCTGAAATAAACATTAATTATCAAAATTTGTATTCCTCGGATAGATCTTTCTAACGATGTATCATGTGCGTCAAACAGAGATAGTATGCCAAAGTTGTGACCCCGGGAAATTGATGTACCAATTTACCCCAACAGGGCCCATAGTCTGGTGTTTCATCTCCCAGGGTTAGGTTTTTGGATGTTTATTTTTTTCCATTGTTGCTCAATAATATATATTCCTTCAAGAGTCATTGTAACATAAATTTCAGAGGCTTGTAGCCACCACAACGCTTCTTAGAGATAAGCTACCAACACCCTAGCTAGTTTATTTCCATTTTTTCTCTAAGTAAATTTCATTTCTTTGATATTAATGAAATGAAGTGTTATTTCCACTGCATATTTGTATTTATGGTTATATGTGTATTCTATTTTGTTCCTGCATAAATCCAGATCATTGGTATCAAAACATTCTGCTTTTTCTTGATCCTTCTTTGCATGTCCCCAACGAGGTCAGGGTATAAGGAGTTAGGGCTCAATCTCATTGAACCTTTGCAAGATCAGCCTTGCAAACCCCAATGACCACTCATGGAGAATGAAAATAAAGATGAGGTAGCAAGAGATCCTATCAAAATATTTCTCGAGGAGGCCCTTGAAAAATAAAGGAATGCGATGATGGATAAATTTTCCTAGATCCTTCAACAACTGCCCATCGGCGACGCATCTGCATCCAGCAGCCACTCGGGAGGCGCGAAACCCTTTAAGGTACAAGTAAAATTTGACATTCCCATATTTGAGGGTCAATTATATGCATATTCCATAGATAGATGGTCGAATATATTAGAATGATATTTCTCAGTTCATGACTTTTCTGAACGGGAGAAGATTATTTTTGCACTCTTCAAAGCTACCCCCCATGTTAAGGACTGGTGGGAAACCTACTATGAGAAAAAGGAAGAGATAGAACCATCTCTGTTCTCAGCCATTACCACTTGGAATTCTTTCCTAGATTCCATCAAGGAACATTACTATCCCATGCAGAGCTATGAGGACAAGTACATACAATGGACCACGTTGTGGGAACAAAGGGATCAAGATGTGCATGAGTTGACGAATCTTTTCCATACCCTACGCACAAATTTGGTGATCAAATATTCAGATAAAAATTTTTGCTAAAGTATCGCAGTTATCTGCACATATATATTCAGGAGGAAATGGTGTTCCTTGACATCTCCTCGCTTGGTACGACATACCGGTATGCTTCCAAGATTGAGCAGAAATTCAAATAGAAGAAGCGAGACTTTGGATCTACGAATCAAAAGCAAGGGAAAGGTGCCCCCAAACCGTAGAAAAAAGGACAAAGCCAAGGCATGGAAGCCCAAGACAACATGTCAAAAATGCAAGAAAATAACAACATCATGAATCCAAAGAAGGACACAGGAAAATGGTGTCAGTTCCATAAAAGCTCCTCTCACAACACAAGTGAGTGTCGGGCCAAGTAATGGATGGTGGCTGAGATGAGGGCTTCTGAATAAAATGCATGTTCTGACTCAAAATCAGAACCTAACAAGGGGAATGACAAAGGGAAACAAATTATTTATGTGGAGCCCAACTCCATTGTTGCCTACAAAGATCCAGAACAAGGAACTAGAAGATCCAGAGGACAAAGCCAAGGCATGGAAGCCCAAGACAACATGTCAAAAATGCAAGAAAATAACAACATCATGAAGCCAAAGAAGGACACAGGAAAATGGTGTCAGTTCCATAAAAGCTCCACTCACAACACAAGTGAGTGTCGGGCCAAGTAATGGATGGTGGCTGAGATGAGGGCTTCTGAATCAAATGCATGTTCTGACTCAAAATCAGAACCTAACAAGGGGAATGACAAAGGGAAACAAATTATTTATGTGGAGCCCAACTCCATTGTTGCCTACAAAGATCCAGAACAAAAAGAAGTTGCTAGAAGATCCAGGAGGGAGGGGAGGAGGTCTCTAGCACTCCTAGATGTGAGTAAAGGGTTCTCCACTACAGTTCATTGTTGAAAATGGGACCCAAAAGAACCTCATTTTGGTAGACGTCGTGAAGCGGTTGGGCTTGCCCACCACAACACACCCACAACCATACACCATCGGGTGGCTTCACCAAGTACGGGATCTTCATGTCAGCCAGCAGTGTCGCCTTCCTTACAGCATCAAGCTCTTCACAGATGAGGTATTATGTGACATTTCTCCTCTTGATTTTTGTGATGTATTATTAGGCCAACCATAATTTTGGAAGCGACATTTTATGTATGAGTCCCAGCGTCGCGTTGTTATTTTTACTTTGGGAAATAAGATCTACATGATACTAGAGGTACCACCACCTGTCGTTATCTCTTTGGTTACTTTAAAACAATGCAGTAAGCTCATTTCCAAAACCAAGAAATTATATTTCCTGATGATCTGCCCCTAGGGAAAGAAGAATATTGTGGCCACGACCTCCAAACAGGGCTCCTCTGCACGACCACAACAAATGGACAAGGTTGTGGAGGAGTATGGGGACATATTCACCTCACCCATAAGGGTGCCTCTATACTGTCAGGTAAAGCACCCCATTGATTTGACCCCAGGTGCACTGCTACCCAATGGACTGATCTATCAATTCTCTATTATGGAGAAAAATAAAATCAAGAGGCAGATTCAGGAGCTGCTACAAAAAGTTCACATCCGGTCAAGCTCATCACCCTCTAGGAGCTCGATCGTGTTGGTACAAAAGAAGGATGGGACTTGGAGACTCTATATTGAATATCGGGCATTGAACAAGATCATTGTCTTGAATAAGTACCTGATCCCACGGATTAATGACTTTCTGGACCAACTCAAAGGGGCGAAATATTTCAGCAAAATCGACTTGAAGTCTGGGTATCACCAGGTACCAATAGAACCCTATGATCTATGGAAGGCTGCCTTCAAAGCCAAGGAATGTCTTTTTGAATGGTTGGTCATGCCTGTCAGGTTGACGAATTCTCCCGAAACCTTCCTAAGGTTGATGGATGAAATCTTATAGCCATTCACCAACTCATTTGTAGTGGTGTACTTGGATAACATCCTGATCTTCAGCTATACTTGGGAAGAGCACCTCCACCACATCTGAAAAGTCCTCCAAACACTGTGGCAACACAAGTTGCATGCCAAATCGGAGAAGTGCACTTTTGGCATGACCCTGGTTCAATATATGGGATACATTATTGATGAAAGGGGGGCGCATGTGGATCCAACCAAGATCAAAGGCATTCGGCATTGGCCAGCCCCAACCACTCTAACAGAGCGTTGCATCTTTCTAGGTCTTGCTAATTTCTACTGCAGGTTCATGTTGTGATTATCTCATATCACTTGGCCCTTGAGTCCAGTCACCAAAGGAGGAGCGAAATAAAAATTCTTTTGGTCGAAATCTCAACAGAAGGCATTCGTAGAATTGAAAATTCACCTTTTTTCATCCCCAATGCTCACAATACCAGACTTGCAACAACCATTTGAGATCAAGACGGATGCCTCTGACTATTCTATTGAGGCAGTTCTTACTCAACAGGCGCATCCAGTGGCATATCACAATGAGACATTGTCAGAAAAAGTCCGCAAGTATCCCACTTATGACAAAGAAATGTATGCCATTGTGTAGTCTTGTCTACAATGGAAGAATTACATTTTCGGGAAGGAAACAATCATCCACATAGATCACGGACCCCTGCAGTTCATACAGACACAAGGGAATTTGTAGAACAATCACCATCAGAAGTGGTCCACATATATGCAATAGTTTCATTTGAACATCAAGTACAAGAAGGGTAGAACCAATAATGTTGTACACTGCCTCAGCCGACTCCCGATCATGGTGCTAACCACCGTTCTCAACTCTTGTGGACACAATATTTTTGATTGGTCGCTTCTCTACAAGATCAATCCAGAATTCGGTCATACATACAAGGATCTGTTGGGGGGTACACAAGTTCAAAATTTTCACCTCCAAGATGCACTGTTATGTCACCTGGGACACCTTTGTGTTCCTTCAAGCGACCGTGCCAAGATGATATGGGAAGCACACTATAGTCAAGTTGTTGGGCATTTCAGAGTCGAGAAAATAGTGGCACTAGTGGCAGAAGTATTTGTATTGGTCGAACCTTCGACATGATGTCAAGAAGTACATTAGATCCTACATTGGTTGTGTCATTGCAAAACTAACCATCAAGAAGCAAGGCCTCTATACTCCACTACCTACCCCTAGTCGACCTTGGGAATCCATCTCCATGGATTACATGTCGGGCCTTCCTTCTACTAAGCATGGAAATGACTATGTTTTCATGGTCTTCGACAGATTCTTGAAGATGGCCATTATGGAAGCCTGCAAGAAGAATATCATAGCAGAAGCCATTTCTAAACTCTTATTTGAACGAGTGTGGGTGGACTTTGTGATCCCACAGTCTATCATCTCATATTGGGATATCAGGTTCCTCAATAAATTTTGGTCTAGCCTGTGGTCAATGCTGGACACCAAGCTCACCAAGCCCACAACTTTTCATCCCCAAACGGATGGCCAGACAGAGGTCGTTAACAGGATGATTGTACACATTTTGTGTATGTACAATTCAAAGCATCCACGCACATGGCATGAGAGCCTCCCCTTTGTACAACACAGTCATAATCGGGCTCTCCACAACTCAACTGGCCACATCCCCTTTCAGGTGAGCTTGGGATTCCAGCCACTATGTCCCATTGACGTATCCATTCCATTTGTGACTACTGAGGCCAATTCGGCTCATCTCCAATATGAAGCTGACAAAGTGAACAACTTCATCGAGCGCATTCATCACATTTCCCAATAGGTTCATCACATATTGGATAGAGCCAATTCTATGTACAAGAAACGACATGATCAAAATCGGGTGCCACACAACTTCCAAGTGAGCAACAAAGTCTGGCTACATTTGCAGAAGGAGCGCCTCACTAGACCCCACCGCAAGCTTCACCTGCTTCAATACGGGTCATACACCATCACCAAGGTTGTAGGGAACAATGCCTTCGAGCTCATTATTCCACCATTCCTTATTCTGCACCCAGTGTTCAATGTGTACCGCTTTCATCCCTACTTCCCACCTCTGTTGGACACCTCTAACATTGCAGAACAAATCACACCAATGGATTTAAACCCAGACTACATGGAATAGGCCACCACATATTGTATCATGGACATGCAAATAAATAACACTCGCCAGCAGAAGATCTAACTATATCGAGTTGTCAAAGTTGGCCAACTCCTGCACCAAGGTAAGTGGTTCACCAGGGACCAAGTTCAGCAGAAGTTTCATCATCTCATGGAGGAACTCAACGCAATGGGGACCATTTCTTCCTAAGGGGGAATGAATTATCCAGGTGGATATTGGTGGCTACCTGCCTATTCCACTTGGGGCCCCACCATTGTCTCTTTCAGTTATTCACTTTTGGCACAACTTACTATTTTTAGTAGTTTTTTGGGTCCTGAACTTCTGGAGCCGTTTTGAGGCCCTAAACGACGTTTTTTGGGCATAGTTTGTCTGGATAAATTGATTTTATTCTAAAATAAACATTAATTGTCATCATTTTTAGTCCTCGGATAGATCTTTCTAACGATGTATCATGTGCGTCAAATAGAGATAGTATGCCAAAGTTATGACCCCGAGAAATTGATGTACCAATTTACCCTAACGGGGCCCATAGTCTGGTGTTTCATCTCCCGAGGTTAGGTTTTTGGATGTTTATGGTTTTCCATTGTTTCTCAATAATATGTAGGCCTATGAGCCTCATTGTAACATAGAGTTCAGAGGCTTGTAGCTGCCACATCTCTTCTAAGGGATAAGCTACCAACGCCCTAGCTAGTTTATTTCCATTCTGTCTGTAAGCAAATTTCAGTTCTTTTATATTAATGAAATGAAGTTTTATTTCTGCTGCATATTTGTATTTATGGTTATATGTGTATTATATTGCGTTCCTACATAAATCCGGATCATAAAGCCATGGAATACAAATTTTGTTTTTGTAATAATGATTGTGACAACATCAAAGTTTTGTGTGTGCTTCTGGGGTTTTAGCAAGAGATAATTGATGTAGTTTATACTAAACTATTTCATTCAGCTATGTAATCTGTCCGTTGTAAAAAAAAATTATGAGTTTGGTTAGGGTGAAGATTCACGATATAATAGTTTAGAAAAAGAACAATTCATCCAAAAAAAAATGAGGATTAAGAGCAAGTCTCAAGAAAAGAAGTTTTCAAGAATTTATATTGCAAGAGAGTGTAAATAAATTATTCAATTATTCAAAGGAGTTTTCCTAGAGAAATTATTCAAATAATGTAACTGAGGAAGATTTTTCTTACCCTTATTTTAAATAAAACTACAAGGTGCATGTTTCAATACTGCATGTTAAGTCTCTTCTCACTCCTATTCTCTCACACTTAATCAATAGGAAAAATATTTTTCTCTTGTAAAATAATTTTATTTTCTACCTTAATATATGCATATAAATTATTCAATGATAATATTTTGATTTTCAAAACCTATTAATTATATCAAAAAAATAATATTATGTATATTTTCTTATAGATAAAATATAGAAATTCAAAGGTATAATAGAGTTAGAACTTGGCTCTGATACCATATGTAACAACCCACAATCTAAATATACAGTTAATTAGATCAATTATGTGATTTACAGTCAACACACAATCGTTCAATTAATTATCATAAAATTTTGAAAAACATGAGCAAAGAAAAATTACATGTAGCGATGATATTCCTTACTTGTGATTTCAAAGTTTAACATTATTTGAATCCCGCAAACTGCAACAAAGTTTTGGGGACGACTCTCCACCCAACCGTAGGCTTAGCTGCACATAATCTTTCTACAACTGGTCACCCTCAAGCCCTCAATCAACGTACTACTACTAGGGAATCCTTTGTCTCACAACAATTTTCTGGCAAGAGAATGGATGAAGGAATGAATGAATCTCATCCTCCTCATCGTCCATTAAATAGACAAAAAATAGAATGGGGTTTGCATGCATTCCATGTGTCAGCATGCAACTTTTATTTCTTTATTTTAAGTTTTACTTAATTTAACTCTTTCTTATTTTATTCATTTTTATTTTTTCGTAACTTTACTTGTTCTTACTATTTTTATTGTTTACTTTTATATATAGTTATTTAGAACTCTAGTTTATTATTTAATATTTTATTTATTTGTTATTATTATTATTTTCTCTGATTTTATTTATTATTTATTTATTATTATTATCTTTTCTTTATTATTTACTATTTATTTAATATTATTGTCTTTTATTTATTGTTTATTATTTATTTACATATATTTGAATATTATATTATATTATTTAATTATTATTATTAATTTTATTATTATTAGGGTCGTTACACGAATTGAGTATTATGAGCCTTGGTCACTGGAATAAGTCATTGGAAAGTTGAAGCATTGTAATGAACAATTGAAGCATAAGAGGGAATCTAAGAAGGGTGGGAAAGGGAATGACAATACTAAAGGAAAGTGACCACCGAAGCGGGAAACTCCTCAGGATGTAGGAACAAAAGAGAATGTTTCTCCTTACAAGAAGTTTAATGCATTTGAGAAGGAACATGTGCTTCAGCCTGGAGAGAAATCGAACATAGGTAGTGGGCCTTTTCAGTTGTTGGATATGTGGCAAGGATTATCACAAGAAGTATTTTCCATTGTATCAAAGTGGCAAGCCTCATATCTACGGTGGTCAGGAGGTGGAGACAGTTGGGGATGGTTGGCAGAACATTCCTTAGATATATGCAACATTTGATAACAAGCAGATAGAACTCCAAGCATCCATTATTGATATGGAAGGTAAGCTCTGTGATCGATTTGTTTCTATTTCAATTGAACTTTGATGTAATTATAATTATGTTAATCCTAACCTAGTGGATAAGTGTGGTTTGAGAAATTAAGTGCATGCAGAATCTTCGTTGGTGAATTTTTCTATAGGTACAAAGAAAATATTCCATCATTGGGTAAGATCTTGTGCATTTAAGTTGGATGGTATGCCTACATGAGTTACAACTATGCAGGAAAATCAGAGTTGCATGAAAGGGTGTGTATTATTTTCATATCATGTTTCTAGTGATAAATGTAAGGATGTTGAGGATGTAGAAGTATTGAAGAGTTATCCAATTTTGTAGCAGTTTCAGGATGTATTCCACCAAATATTTGAAATTTTCTACCTCATAGGGAAGTGGATTTCTCTATTTAGTTGGTACCCAGAGCAACACTAACATCAAAGGCACCTTACATGATGATCACTCCAGAGTTAGTGGAACTTAAGTTGGAGTTGAAGGAAATTCTTGACAAGGGATACATTAGGCTATGTGTGTCACCCTAGGGTGCACTAATGTTTTTGTGAAGAAGAAGGATGTTACTCTTAAGTTGTGCATTGATTACATGAATTTGAATAAGGTGACGATCAATAACAGGTATTCATTTCCAATGATCGATGACTTATTTGATCAGTTGAAGTGAGCAACAATGTTCTTGAATATTGATTTTAGATGAGGATATCATTAGGTATACATCAAATAAGAGGACATCTACAAGACTTATTTCTAGACCGAGTATGGGCATTATGATTTTGTTGTGGTTCTTTTTGGTTTGACTAATTCTCTAGCTACTTTCATGTGTTTAATGAATAGTGTGTTGCATCCTTATTTGCACAAGTTTGTGATAGTACTCATTCATGATATATTGATATATTCTAAGAATGAGGAAGAGCTTGCAGACCACCTAGCATAAGTATTAATATTGTTGAGAGAGTGTTAATTGTATATCAAGCTTAGTAAGTGTGGTTTCTTTCAGAAATAGGTAGATTACTTGGGACATGTTGTCTCCAAGGAAGGAATAATAGTAGATCTAGAAAAGATCAAAGCTACCATGGAATGGGAAGCTCCAAGGAATGCGGAAGGGATTACATCATTCATGGGGTTAGTATCTTATTATACGAGGTCCATCAGGAACTTCTCACAAATTTCCTATCTTATTTCATCTTTGTACAGAAAAGGAAACAAATTTGAATGGACAGAGGAATGTGCATCTAGTTTTGAGCAATTAAAGTAGTTTCTTATAAATTCTCTAATTCTAAATATTGCAGATCTAGAAAAGAGTTTGTGGTATGTACAGATGCTTTCAATATGGGACCTAGTGGAGTCCTGATGTAGGAGGGACAAATGGTATGTTACGGTTCAAGGAAATTGAATGAGAACAAGCGAAACTATGTGATGCATGATCTTGAGTTTGTAGCGATTATTCATGCATTAAAGATGTGGAGGCACTATCTTCTTGTCAGGAGGTTTGTTCTGATGAGTGATCAAAGTGGGATGAGATATTTGTTTGACCAGCCTAATCTGAATTCCAGGAAAGCTCGATTGTTGGCCACACTTAGTGATTTTGACTTTGAGATCAGGTACATCAAGGGTAAGGAGGAGAGGGTTGTATATGCTCTTAGTAGAAGGGTACAGGTAAATCACATTGTAGCTATGAACTCATATGGGATATATATACATGATCAGATTTTATAGGTAAGAAAATAGGATGACAAATACCAGTATGTTAAGCACAGGTTACAACAACATAATACAAGTGATCAGGATGTGGATTATAGTCTCATTGAAGATAGTTTGTTGAGATTTAGGGACATGATCTATGTGTCAGACAACAATGAGCTCGAGAAGTTTATCTTGATGGAATTTAATGTTAAGCCATATTCAGGTCAGTTTGGATATCAAAATAATTTGATAACTGCGAAGAAGTTCTACTACTAAATGTATATATGAAAGAGGTAGTTGATTTCATCGCAAAGTATTTGGATTTTACACAGGTAAAAGCATAGTGTAAGCATCCAGGTGGTCTATTGCAACTGATTTCGATTTCGGAATGGAAATGGGAGGTAATTTCTATGGATTCCATTTCATGTTTGATGAGGACATATAAGTTCAGTTAGGGTATCACTTATTTTAATTTATACTTCCAACAACATAATAATAATTCAATAAAATAAACTAGCAAAATTTATAAAAACATTCACATAGTCAAATTGGTGAAATATGAAAATGGTGAAGATTCAAGGTGTCATAGTTTAGATAAGAATAATTCATCCAAAAAACAAGGATTAACAGAGCTTCTAGAGAAAATTATTTTTCAATAATTTATATTGAAAAAGAGTGTAAATAAATTATTTAATTATTTGAAGGAGTTTTCCTAGAGAAACTATTCAAATGTAACTGAATAATATTTGTCCTACCCTTATTTTAAATAAAACTACGAGTTGCATGCTTCAATTCTACATGTTAAGTCTCTTCTCACACTTATTTTATCTATAGGAAAAATATCTTCCTCCTGTAAAATATTTTTATTTTCTACCTTAATATATGCATATAATTATCAAATGACAATATTAGGATTTTCAAAACCTATCGAATATATCAAAAAAAAATATTATGTATAGTTTCTTATTGATAAAATATATAAACCCAAAGGTTTAATAGAGTTATAACTTGGCTCTGATACCATATGTAACAACCCACAATTTAAATATACAACTAATAAGATCAATTCTATGATTTACAGTCAATACACAATCATTAACTAATTAGCATAGAATTTTGAAAAACATGAGCATAGACAGCATACTTGTTGTGATGATATCCCTTGTGATTTCGGAGTTAAACACTATTTGAATCCTTCAAACCGCAACAAAGTTTTTGGGATGACTCGCCACCCAATTGTAGGCTCAACTGCACATAATATTTCTACAGTTGGCCACCCCTAAGCTCTCAATCAACCTACTACTTCCAGGGAATCCTTTGTCTCACAACACTTTTCCCCCAAGATAATGGATGAAGGAATGGATGAATCTCATCCTCCTCATCGTCCATTAAATAGACCAAAAATGGAAAGGGGTCTCTATGCACACATTCCATGTGTCAACATGCAACTTTTATTTCTTTATTTTAAGTTTTACTTAATTTAATATTTCTCTTAATTTAACTTTTTCTTATTTTATTCCTTTTTACTTTTTGTTAAATTTACTTATTCTTATTATTTTTATATTTCACTTTTATATATAGTTATTTATAATGTGGATGAGGTTAGATAATTCATGGGGTTAGTAGCTTATTACAGGAGGTTCATCAAGAACTTCTCACAGATTGCCTATCCTATTACATCTTTGTAAAGAAAAGGAAAAAATATTGAATAGAATGAGGAATGTGCAACAAGTTTTGAGTAGTTAAAGAAGTTTCTTACAAATAATCGAGTTCTAAGTATTGAAAATCGAGACAAAGAGTTTGTGTTATGTACATATTCTTGCAAGAGGGGAATTAATTGAGTATTGATGCAGGAGGGACAAGTGGTATGTTACAATTCAAGGAAATTGAATGAGTACAAGAAAAACTATGTGACGCATGATCTTGAGTTTGCAGCAATCATTCATGAATTGAAGATGTGGAGGCACTATCTTCTTGGAAGGAGGTTTTCTCTAATGAGTGATAAAAGTGAACTGAGATATTTTTTTGAGTAACCTAATCTGAATGCCAGGAAATCTAGATGGTTGTCCACGCTCAATGAGTTTGACTTCGAGATAAAAGACATCAATGGTAAGGAGAACAGGGTTGTAGATGCTCTTAGAAGAAGAGTGTAAGTAAATCACATTGTAGCAATGAGTTCATATGGAACTGATTTATAGGATCATATTTTACAAGAGGACAACAAGATTACAAGTATCACCAACTTACGCACCGATTACAACAACATAGTATAGGTGATCAACATGTGGATTATCATCCCACAGAAGATGGTTTGGTGAGATTTAGGGACATGATATATGTTAGAAAAAAGTGAGCTCAAGAATTTTATCTTGAGGTAATTTAATGTTAAGCCATATTCAGGTCACCCAGGATATCAGAAGACTTTGATAGTTGTGAAGAAGTTCTACAACTAGATGAATCTAAATAAATAGGTAGTTGAGTTCGTTGCAAGGTGTTTTGATTTTAAACAGTTAAAATCAGAGTGCAAGCATCCAAGTGGTCTACTAAATCTGATTTCGATTTCATAATGGAAATGGGACATAATTTATATGGATTTCATTACATTTTTTCTGAGGATATCTAGACAACATTTTTCCATCAAAGTTGTGGTTGACATGTTGAACAAGGAAGCTCACTTCATTCTAGTGAAGTCTGGTAATTAAGCCAGTGAGGTATCTCAGGTCTTCATTGGGGAGAGAGTGAGATTGCATGGTATTCCTAAGAATATCATATGAGATAAATATTCCAAGTTCACTTCTAGTTTTTTGGAGTTTTTTCTGGTTTTGGGGATAGAGTTAGCCTTAAGTACATCTTATCATATGCAAACAGATGGACAGACAAATAGGGTCAACAGGATTCTAGAGAGCATGTTGAGGATGTATGTTATTGTTAGGTCCCTATATTACTAGTGTATATACTTATTGTTGTTAATGTAGCCCCGTTATTGTTATTTTTGTACCCATGTAACCCCAATATTGTTATTATTGTGCCCTTACATTATTATTGTTAGGTCGGCTAGGATTATATTGTCACCCCATGGAATCCTATATATAGGAGGTTTTGTCATTTGTATCATCCAAGAATTATTCATTTATGTAATGTAAAGGAGGTTTCCCCCTCAAACTCTCTTATCTCTAAGGTTTTCATCTCTCTTCTCTTCTATTTTTAGAGCTACTTTCATAACGTTCGGTGTTAGAGCTTTGGATTCTAGGGTTTCGCTGCTCCAAATAGTTCATCATGGAATTTTCACTATAACGTTTTTTTTGAAGGTTCAGAAGATGAGATTTTACCACACGAATCTGAAATCCTGAGGATCTTTGTGTAAAATTCTCAAATCTTGGTTTGAAATATTGTCAAAGATATGATTTGTGGAAGTTGGGGATGGTTGGCAGAACATTCCTTAGATATATGCAACATTTGATAACAAGCAGACAGAACTCCAGGCATCCATTATTGATATGGAAGGTAAGCTCTGTGATCGATTTGTTTCTATTTCGATTGAACTTCGATGTAATTATAATTATGTTAATCCTAACCTAGTGGATAAGTGTGGTTTGAGAAAATAAGTGCATGCAGAATCTTCATTGGTGAAGTTTGCTATAGGTACAAAGAAAATATTCCATCATTGGGTAAGATCTTGTGCATTTAAGTTGGATGGTATGCCTACATGAGTTACAACTATGCAGGAAAAGCAGAGTTGCATGAAAGGGTGTGTATTATTTTCATATCATGTTTCTAGTGATAAATGTAAGGATGTTGAGGATGTAGAAATATTGAAGAGGTATCCAATTTTGTAGCAGTTTTAGGATGTATTCCACCAAATATTTCAAAGTTTCTACCTCATAGGGAAGTGGATTTCTCTATTTAGTTGGTAACCAGAGAAACACTAACATGAAAGGCACCTTACATAATGATCACTCCAGAGTTAGTGGAACTTAAGTTGGAGTTGAAGGAAATTCTTGACAAGGGATACATTAGGCTATGTGTGTCACCCTAGGGTGCACTAATTTTTTTGTGAAGAAGAAGGATGTTACTCTTAAGTTGTGCATTGATTACATGAATTTGAATAAGGTGACGATCAATAACAGGTATTCATTTCCAATGATCGATGACTTATTTGATCAGTTGAAGTGAGCAACAATGTTCTTGAATATTGATTTTAGATGAGGATATCATCAGGTATACATCAAATAAGAGGACATCTACAAGACTTATTTCTAGACCGAGTATGGGCATTATGATTTTGTTGTGGTTCTTTTTGGTTTGACTAATTCTCTAGCTACTTTCATGTGTTTAATGAATAGTGTGTTGCATCCTTATTTGCACAAGTTTGTGATAGTACTCATTCATGATATATTGATATATTCTAAGAATGAGGAAGAGCTTGCAGACCACCTAGCATAAGTATTAATATTGTTGAGAGAGCGTTAATTGTATATCAAGCTTAGTAAGTGTGGTTTCTTTGAGAAATAGGTAGATTACTTGGGACATGTTGTCTCCAAGGAAGGAATAATAGTAGATCTAGAAAAGATCAAAGCTATCATGGAATGGGAAGCTCCAAGGAATGCGGAAGGGATTACATCATTCATGGGGTTAGTATCTTATTATACGAGGTCCATCAGGAACTTCTCACAAACTTCCTATCTTATTGCATCTTTGTACAGAAAAGGAAACAAATTTGAATGGACAGAGGAATGTGCATCTAGTTTTGAGCAATTAAAGTAGTTTCTTATAAATTCTCTAATTCTAAATATTGCAGATCTAGAAAAGAGTTTGTGGTATGTACAGATGCTTTCAATATGGGACCTAGTGGAGTCCTGATGTAGGAGGGACAAATGGTATGTTACGGTTCAAGGAAATTGAATGAGAACAAGCGAAACTATGTGATGCATGATCTTGAGTTTGTAGCGATTATTCATGCATTGAAGATGTGGAGGCACTATCTTCTTGTCAGGAGGTTTGTTCTGATGAGTGATCAAAGTGGGATGAGATATTTGTTTGAACAGCCTAATCTGAATTCCAGGAAAGCTCGATTGTTGGCCACACTTAGTGATTTTGACTTCGAGATCAGGTACATCAAGGGTAAGGAGGAGAGGGTTGTAGATGCTCTTAGCAGAAGGGTACAGGTAAATCACATTGTAGCTATGAACTCATATGGGATATATATACATGATCAGATTTTATAGGTAAGACAATAGGATGAAAAATACCAGTATGTTAAGCACAGGTTACAACAACATAATACAAGTGATCAGGATGTGGATTATAGTCTCATTGAAGATAGTTTGTTGAGATTTAGGGACATGATCTATGTGTCAGACAACAATGAGCTAGAGAAGTTTATCTTGATGGAATTTAATGTTAAGCCATATTCAGGTCAGTCTGGATATCAAAATAATTTGATAACTGCGAAGAAGTTCTACTACTAAATGTATATATAGAAAGAGGTAGTTGATTTCATCGCAAGGTATTTGGATTTTCCACAGGTAAAAGCATAGTGCAAGCATCCAGGTGGTCTATTGCAACTAATTTCGATTTTGGAATGGAAATGGGAGGTAATTTATATGGATTCCATTTCATGTTTGATGAGGACATATAAGTTCAGTTAGGGTATCACTTATTTTAATTTATACTTCCAACAACATAATAATAATTCAATAAAATAAACTAGCAAAATTTATAAAAACATTCACATAGTCAAATTGGTGAAATATGAAAATGGTGAAGATTCAAGGTGTCATAGTTTAGATAAGAATAATTCATCCAAAAAACAAGGATTAATAGAGCTTCTAGAGAAAATTATTTTTCAATAATTTATATTGAAAAAGAGTGTAAATAAATTATTTAATTATTTGAAGGAGTTTTCCTAGAGAAACTATTCAAATGTAACTGAAGAATATTTGGCTTACCCTTATTTTAAATAAAACTACGAGTTGCATGCTTCAATTCTACATGTTAAGTCTCTTCTCAAACTTATTTTATCTATAGGAAAAATATCTTCCTCTTGTAAAATATTTTTATTTTCTACCTTAATATATGCATATAATTATCAAATGACAATATTAGGATTTTCAAAACCTATCGAATATATCAAAAAAAAATATTATGTATAGTTTCTTATTGATAAAATATATAAACCCAAAGGTTTAATAGAGTTATAACTTGGCTCGGATACCATATGTAACAACCCACAATTTAAATATACAACTAATAAGATCAATTCTGTGATTTACAGTCAATACACAATCATTAACTAATTAGCATAGAATTTTGAAAAACATGAGCATAGACAACATACTTGTTGTGATGATATCCCTTGTGATTTCGGAGTTAAACACTATTTGAATCCTTCAAACCGCAACAAATTTTTTGGGATGACTCGCCACCCAATTGTAGGCTCAACTGCACATAATATTTCTACAGTTGGCCACCCCTAAGCTCTCAATCAACCTACTACTTCCAGGGAATCCTTTGTCTCACAACACTTTTCCCCCAAGAGAATGGATGAAGGAATGGATGAATCTCATCCTCCTCATCGTCCATTAAATATACCAAAAATGGAAAGGGGTCTCTATGCACACATTCCATGTGTCAACATGCAACTTTTATTTCTTTATTTTAAGTTTTACTTAATTTAATATTTCTCTTAATTTAACTTTTTCTTATTTTATTCCTTTTTACTTTTTGTTAACTTTACTTATTCTTATTATTTTTATATTTCACTTTTATATATAGTTATTTATAATGTGGATGAGGTTAGATAATTCATGGGGTTAGTAGCTTATTACAGGAGGTTCATCAGGAACTTCTCACAGATTGCCTATCCTATTACATCTTTGTAAAGAAAAGGAAAAAATATTGAATGGAATGAGGAATGTGCAACAAGTTTTGAGTAGTTAAAGAAGTTTCTTACAAATAATCGAGTTCTAAGTATTGAAAATCGAGACAAAGAGTTTGTGTTATGTACATATTCTTGCAAGAGGGGAATTAATTGAGTATTGATGCAGGAGGGACAAGTGGTATGTTACAATTCAAGGAAATTGAATGAGTACAAGCAAAACTATGTGACGCATGATCTTGAGTTTGCAGCGATCATTCATGAATTGAAGATGTGGAAACACTATCTTCTTGGAAGGAGGTTTTCTCTAATGAGTGATAAAATTGAACTGAGATATTTTTTTGAGTAACCTGATCTGAATGCCAGGAAATCTAGATGGTTGTCCATGCTCAATGAGTTTGACTTCGAGATCAAATACATCAATGGTAAGGAGTACAGGGTTGTAGATGCTCTTAGAAGAAGAGTGTAAGTAAATCACATTGTAGCAATGAGTTCATATGGAACTGATTTATAGGATCATATTTTACAAGAGGACAACAAGATTACAAGTATCACCAACTTACGCACTAATTACAACAACATAGTATAGGTGATCAGCATGTGGATTATCATCCCACAGAAGATGGTTTGGTGAGATTTAGGGACATGATATATGTTAGAAAAAAGTGAGCTCAAGAATTTTATCTTGAGGTAATTTAATGTTAAGCCATATTCAGGTCACCCAGGATATCAGAAGACTTTGATAGTTGTGAAGAAGTTCTACAACTAGATGAATCTAAATAAATAGGTAGTTGAGTTCGTTGCAAGGTGTTTTGATTTTAAACAGTTAAAATCAGAGTGCAAGCATCCAAGTGGTCTACTAAATCTGATTTCGATTTCATAATGGAAATGGGACATAATTTATATGGATTTCATTACATTTTTTCTGAGGATATCTAGACAACATTATTCCATCAAAGTTGTGGTTGACATTTTGAACAAGGAAGCTCACTTCATTCTAGTAAAGTCTGGTAATTAAGCCAGTGAGGTATCTCAGGTCTTCATTGGGGAGAGAGTGAGATTGCATGGTATTCCTAAGAATATCATATGAGATAAATATTCCAAGTTCACTTCTAGGTTTTTGGAGTTTTTTCTGGTTTTGGGGATAGAGTTAGCCTTAAGTACATCTTATCATATGCAAACAGATGGACAGACAAATAGGGTCAACAGGATTCTAGAGAGCATGTTGAGGATGTATGTTATTGTTAGGTCCCTATATTACTACTGTAGATACTTATTGTTGTTAATGTAGCCCTGTTATTGTTATTTTTGTACCCATGTAACCCCAATATTGTTATTTTTGTGCCCTTACATTATTATTGTTAGGTCGGCTAGGATTATATTGTGAACCCATGGAATCCTATATATAGGAGGTTTTTTCATTTGTATCATCCAAGAATTATTCATTTATGTAATGTAAAGGAGGTTTCCCCCTCAAACTCTCTTATCTCTAAGGTTTTCATCTCTCTTTTCTTCTATTTTTAGAGCTACTTTCATAACGTTCGGTGTTAGAGCTTTGGATTCTAGGGTTTCGCTGCTCCAAATAGTTCATCATGGAATTTTCACTATAACTTTTTTTTTGAAGGTTCAGAAGATGAGATTTTTACCACACGAATCTGAAATCCTGAGGATCTTTGTGTAAAATTCTCAAATCTTGGTTTGAAATATTGTCAAAGATATGATTTGTGGAATTTAGGGTTTTTTCAGGCTCCCAAATTTCATCTCAAAGAGGTGACCGTGGGAAAATCATCATAACTCTCTCTCTGAGCATCGGATTGGATTTCTATAAAAAGTGGTTACAAGTACACAGACTATAATTTCCTTTGTATCAATTTCATAGCCGAGGGAGGAAAAATTTATATGTGGCATTCCGTACAATTTTGCTCTACTGAAGCAGTCCATAATTAGGGCATTATGGGAGATTGGGCATAACTTTTTCTTGAAGAATCCAAATCAGGTCATACCTGTGGAATTTGAAAGAAGCATTAGAGGGCTACTATAGGACCTAATTTTAGATATTAAATATCTAAAATCACGGAGATAATTTAGTTTCAATATCGAGATCCTCAAAATTAAGAAAAAGGTGTGTACTTTTATTTTCGAATTGCATAAGTCTTGTTTGAAAAATCAGATTGAATTGATTCCAATGGAATATTGTAGAATAGATATCAATATTGGGTTCTAAAATGCCCCCCCTAAAAAGAATTAAACACCCATTAAGCCTTGATAAGGCTCTACTATGACTCATGAAGGCAAATAAATGCAACATGACATATCAAAATTACAAGGGCAAGTGCACCAAATTTCACTCTTGCAAAGAGAAACAAAAAATGAAATGGAATTTTTGAAGAAATGCATGGAAGCTAATATGGATGGTTTGAAGAATGGCATGGATGGCATGGAAGCTGGCATGAAAGCTATGATGGATGACATGGAAGCTAAGATGGAAAACATGAAGAATGATCTAAAAGCAGACATGGAAGGTTTGACAAAGTTGATACAATAAATGTTTCCTAATGGAAAAAAGATAGGTGAGGAAAATCATGATGAGAACAAAATAAATGTTAATCGTGATTTCATAAACTCTAATGTTGGATGGAAGACCCACCATATTCCAAAGATCAATATGAGGAATTTTGATGGCAAGGATCCCATAACATGGATACTACAGATGGGGCAATATTTTGATCTCAATAATCCGCAAAACACACAAAAGGTATGCATTGCAACTTTATATTGAGAACAAAATACATTTGTATGTTTTTGATGGCTTTTCTCCCATAAAAAAATGGCCACTTGGTCAATTTTTACAGAGGACATGATAGCACATTATGAGGATACAAAGAGAAACACCTTTTTAATCCAATTGATAAATCTCAAACAAAAGGGTTCAATGGTGGGGAAAATTGAAAAATTGAACATAAGCGTAATCGATATTCCAGAGGAAAACATGATTTATGTCTTGATAGGGAATTTAAAGGATAGCATCCAACATGAGGCTCACATTTGGGAACCTAATTCATTGGAGAAGGCATTCAGGTTAGCAAGAAAAATTGAATGTAAAATTATCGCGACAAGGGAGCCTAACACTTACATCTATAAAGTTGGAAGTGTTGCTACTCCTAGACTTCCACAACCTAAAAGGTTGACACCACAACAATTGGAAGAAAAAAGAGCAAAAGGGATTTGCTACAGTTGTGAAAGAAAATACAGTAAAGGTCATAAGTGTGTTGAGAAGAAATTATTTTACATAGATTGTGAAGAGGAGAAATAAAATGAACAATAAACATCAAAAGAAGAGGATATACATGAGGAAACAACCCTAGAAGAAGAATAAATGAGTTCAACCATATCGTGTAATGCATTAGAAAGAATTACCACTCCTGAAACTCTCAATATACAAGGACATATCAAGAAGAAAAAGGTAATAGTGTTGATTGATTCGAGTAATACCCATAATTTTATTCATTGTAAGGTAGCCAAGGAATGGAATTGTTTCCTATACCGAGCACCATAATGTCAAATAATCATTGCAAATGGAGGAACTATAAATTGCTATGAAAAATGTGATAATATCAAGCTAACCATGGGGGAATATGTATTGAATAGTCCAATTCTTTCCATTCCAATGGGAGGTGATGATTTTGTACTAGGAGTACAATGGTTACAATCTTTGGGAACGATAACTTTTAATTTTCAAGAAATTTTCTTGAATTTTTTTTCAAAAGGAAAGGAAGTTGAATTACAGGGTATTGCAGGGAAGCAGGGAAATATAATAAGCACTAATGTCATGACAAAGCTTCTGAAGAAATAACAACAAGGCGTAATTTCACAATTATGCTCACTAGAAGTTCCAACATCAAAATCATATATTTCTCCAGATCTCGAAAAAGTCTTGGACAATCATTCCAAGGTGTTTGAAACTCCCAAAGGACTCCCACCTATTCATGAGCATGATCATGCTATTAATTTGATTCTAGGAAGTGTTACTCCAAACATCATGCCTTGTAGATATCCTTATGTCCAAAAGAGAAAAATTTAATGTATGATTACAGACATGTTAGAGGCTCGTATAATTCAACCTAGTCAAAGTTCTTTCTCTCCTCCAGTAGTATTGGTGCACAAGAAGGATGGATCATGGCGCATGTGTCCAGATTATAGGGAGCTAAATAAGCTCACTATTAAATATAAATTTCCCATTCCTGTGCTTGATGAATTATTGGATGAATTACATGGAGAAATTTATTTTACCAAGTTGGATCTTCATTCAGGATATCATCAAATTAGAATGAAGATTGAAGATATTCTGAAAACATCATTTCAAACTCATGAGGGTCATTATGGATTTTTTTTCATGCCTTTTGGTCTTACCAATGCACCTTCTACATTTCAAGCGTTGATGAATTCCATTTTCATGCCCTTCTTTAGAAAATTTGTGCTAGTATTTTTTTATGATATACTAATCTACAGCAGGTCTTGGAAGGGTCATGTTCAACATGTTGACAGGGTGCTCAAACTATTGGAGGAGAAAAAATTATATGCAAAAACATCCAAATGTTTATTTGGATTACAAGAGGTGGAATATATAGGTCATATTGTATCTCACGAGGGTGTTAAGGTAGACCCTAACAAAATTAAAACAATTAATGGAATGGAAAGTCTCCACAACCATAAAGCAGTTGCGAGGATTTCTCGGGTTAACAGGGTATTATCGCAAGTTTGTTAAGAATTATGGAAGAATAGTAGCACCTCTAACAACATTATTGAAGAAAGATGCATTTTCATGGACTCCTCAAGCAACTAATTTCTTTGAACATCTTAAAGAGGCAATGTCCCTAGCACCAGTCTTAGCTATGCCAGATTTCACAAAAAAAATTATTGTGGAATTTAATGCCTCAGGAAATAGAATTTGTGTTGTTTTAATGCAAGAAGGAAGACCCATTGCTTTTGAAATTCATCCAATCAAAGGAAAGTATTTACAGAAAGCTATTTATGAGAAGGAAATGTTAGCAATACTACATGCACTAAAGAAATGGCAACCTTACCTAATGGGAAGACACTTCAAGGTAAAAATTGATCATGATAGTCTTAAACACTTTTTGGAACAAATAATATCTTCAGAAGAGAAGCAAAAATGGGTCAAAAATATGTTGGGTTATGACTTTTAAATCATCTACAAAAAATGGAAGCTAAATGTTGTTTCATATTCACTCTTAAGAAAGAATGAAAAGGTGGAAGCATTTATTTGTGCCATTTCTATTATCCAACCAAATTAGATAACTGAAGCAAGGGATGAATGGAAGAAGGACAAATAAGTGTGGACACTCATTCAAAATTTGCAGTAAGATCCTAGTACATCTGATACATTTGGTTGGAAAAATGATTCCTTATGTTACAAACATCACTTATATCATTGGAATAATTCCCAACTAAAACAAAAGATTCTTTTGGAATTGCACACTTCTCCTTTAGGAGGACACTCGGAATTTTTAAAAACTTACCACATGGTGAGAAAAGAATTTTTTTGGGATGGCCTTAAATTTGATATTCAAAATTTTTTTGTGGAATGCTTGGTTTTTCAGCAAAATAAAGTTGAGACAATTAAGACCCCGGGTCTTCTACAACCTTTATCCATTCCAATTCAACATTAGGAGGAGATTTCAATGGATTTTATCACAGGTTTACCTAAGTCCAAAGGAAAGAGTGTCATCATGATGGTAGTTGATAGAATTACCAAGTATGCACACCTTTGTGCATTATCTCATCCATTTAAAGCAAGTACAGTTGCTACTGCATTTATGGAAAGAATTAAAAAGCTACATGGAAACTCAAATATTATTGTAAGCGACAGAGATCCCATTTTTACTGGAAATTTTTGGACGGAATTATTTTCTTGTTTGGGTACTCAACTAGCTCATAGCTCATCTTATCATCCCCAATCTGATGGTCAAACTGAGATAGTGAATAAATGTTTGGAAGGATAACTTCGTTTTTTTGTATCTGATAAACAAACACAATGGGTCAAGTGGTTACCTCTCGTTGAATGGTGGTATAACAGATCCTTCCATACTGCAGCAAAAATAACCCATTTATGGCACTTTATGGATATCATCCACCATCCATAACATCATCTTTCAGAGAAAATTCTAAGGTTCAAGTAGTAAAATATCACATCGAGCATCAACAATAAGTTCTCCAACTCTTAAAGGATAACCTAAATTTTGCACAAAATCGAATGAATCAACAAGCAGATCAACGTCGCAGCGAGAGAAGTTTTGATGTAGAAGACTCGGTATTTTTACAACTGAAACCATACAAAAAAATGTCCCTCAAGAAAGCTAAGAAGGATAATAAATTATTGCCAAAGTACTATGGTCCTTACAAGATGTTGCAAAATATTGGTACTATGGCATACAAATTGTAGCTTCCTGCTTCTTCGTGTTTGCATCCAGTTTTCCATGTTTCAAGCTTAAAGAAGGTTATAGGTGAAAAAATTCCAGTTCTCCAGAACTTGATTAGGAAGGAAAAATCATATTGAACTTGAAGTAGTCACAGAAACAAGAACTCGACAGCTACGAAATCAATAAATTTTAGAGTATCCCATCAAGTGGAAGAAGTTATGCTCTGAAGATTCTACATGGGAGGATGAGGATTTTATACAGAAGCACCCACAACTACTCAAGCATTGAAGACAACACTTTCTTGAAGGATAGGGGCATGTTAGGTCCCTATATTACTAGTGTAGTCCCTTATTTCTGTTAGTGTAGCCCCCTTATTGCTATTGTTGTACCCATGCAACCCCAATATTGTTATTATTGTGCCCTTACATTATTATTGTTAGGTCAACTAGGATTATATTGTGACCCCATAGACTCCTATATATAGAAGGAGGTTTTTTCATCTGTATCATCCAAGAATTGTTCATTTATGTAATGTAAAAGAGCTTTCCCCCTCTAAGTGGCTTATTTCTAAGGTGTTGATCTCTCTTTTCTTCTATTTTTAGAGTTGGTTTCATAACAGTTATGCACCAACTCAGGAAGTGGGAGGAGTATTTTCCACTAGTTGAGTTTTCTTACAACAATGGGTATTGGGAGTCAATGTGGATGAGTTTTTTTGAGGCATTTTATGAGTGGATTTGTGATACTTATATTAGCTGAAGTGATCGAGTGAACATGGTACTGATAGGATAGAACATGTAGGCATAGATGGAACAATAAATCCAAGTTATTAAGAATAACCTAAAAACAACATAATGCAGGAGGAAGAGTTATGCATATCATCATAGGGTATTTAAGGAGTTTCTTGTTGGGGAGCATATGTACTTACGCATTAAGCTCAAGAAGAGATCCTTTAGGATTGGTTCATGTGTCAAGTTGGAACCTGAGTATTGCAGGCCTTTTGAGATCCTTCAGAGGATTGGACCAGTGGACTACATATGTCCACTTCT
Organism: Pinus albicaulis; assembly: GCA_034641835.2. Lineage (NCBI taxonomy): Eukaryota > Viridiplantae > Streptophyta > Pinopsida > Pinales > Pinaceae > Pinus > Pinus albicaulis. The sequence continues at coordinate 552,361,866 of CM076573.1, read as the reverse complement.
TCCAACAATGAAATTATGTGATGTTTTCCATGTTTCATTGCTTAAGAGATATGTGAAGGATGTTAATCATGTGATTAACTAGTTTTTATTACAGGTGCAGCTAGAAGGAGAATTCCATTCTGAACCTTAGTGAATATTACAGTTGAAACAGATCATGCTCTAGAACTAAGTAATTGAGCAAGTTAAAGTGTAGTCGATGTACTTTGGACCTTATGAAGCTACATGGGAGATGGAATATCATATGTGGGCTATGTATCCTTCTTTTTTTCTGGTTGAGGAAAAGGAGATTTAGTATATATATACATACTTATGTATGGTTTCTATTGTAAATACCACAATGAGTTATGTTATAAATCTCTAATAAGTGGTATGGTTGTCATGTTTTCATGTTTTTCATGTTGGTTTTTCTTTTTAGCAGGTTTTTCATTGTAAATAATTCATCGAGCTAAGTTATCAAGCTCCATGGGTAGTATGTTTTGGTTCTTAATGATATTGCTAGTCATAGGTGTCATAGAACACTGAGGACAGTGTTCCCCTATGGGGGAGGGTTTTTATAACAACCCCGAGTTAAAATTTCATTCAATAAAGTTAATAAAGAAAAACTAAGACCAAGGTCATGGGACGCATATTCCAAGTTGAATGTTGGGAAACGATTCCTAGCTAGAATCATTGTTTATCTATTGCTAAGAGAAAATTGGAAAAGGCAATGGCAAAGGCATTAAAAGGAAAAAAACTAGTATTGATATTTTATTTATGAAAATAAATGAAATTAGGAGAAAAGTAAGGTGAAAAGTCATAGGTTGCATGTGAGGAGTAAATTGAAGGAAAATAGAGGAAAATGAATAAATTAGAGGCATCAATAATAAAAATACTAGAGAATTAGTTCAAGGCCTTTTTGTAAATTCAGATTCAAAATTGGTTTCAGAGAGAAGAAGTGCTCCAAGAGGAGAAAGCAAGGAAGGAAATCAAAGGAAATACAAGGAAGACAAAGGAAAGCAAGGATCAAGTGGCTTTAGTAGGAATAATTGCAGATAAAATGTTGCATGTATGATTTCCTAGTTAGTTTTGGAATACATGGTATTTGCATGTTGGTATTTGGTTCTTTTTCCATCATTGGAATGGGTTTTTCTAGGTATCGGCAATGGTTTTTATCCTTCATTTTCCATTTCCGGATAGCCATGATGTGATGGGATCCATTCTTGGTTGAACTTTGGATTTTCATAAGGTTTTGGATCCGAGTGAGGTGGGCTCAAGAAAATCCCAAGGGTTGGGGGTGGAGATGGTTTTCTCTACGAAGCCCTTAATAGGTGGGTGGAGATAAGAAAATTTCTCAAGGGATGGTGAAGGAATTCTTAGGAATCCAAGTTCGGTTTGGTTTTGTGATACAGAAGCAGGTTTAGGTGAGATCATGGTATGGTGAGGGTGGATGTGGTTTAACATTTTCATTCCCTTGGTTTTTTATGGATTGGTTTATCCCATGAGATCCCACATTCATGCTTGGAATATGGCATGAGCATGATTGGTTGAAAGAAATATTTGGTTCGGACTAATGTATGGCCACGTCGTATGTGGAAGTCCCTGAATTGGTTGGATTTTACATATAATTAACAATATAGAAGTTTCTTTTGTCTTTGATGAGTAATTATAGTTTTTATTATGTGTCTTTAATGGTTGTTATATAATTTTTAATTATATGGTTATATGTGGTTATGGTTTATAAGTGTGGTTTTATGACAGATCTTATCCATGGATCTCATCATGCTTTGATTAGTAATTGAATGAATAATTAATACATTACCTAATTGGTGTTATGAAAACTATTGTGAGAGGGAATTAGTCCTTGTTAAATCTTGGATAAGTTTTAGATTCCTATATATGTTCAGATATCCATTCATGATATGTAGGTTGCATGCTCATCATGTGTTTGATGGAATGTCGGTCCTATTTGGGAGGGGTTAGGCCAATTCCTTGTTCAATTTTTGTTTTGGAAGCTTTTTTTTCTATGTTATTTATCATTTCTAGAAGTCTCACTGCGTTCTGGGTAGGGGCCTGAGTTCTAGTCCTTAAAGAGTGGCTCAGAATTTGGGGTCGTGGTCATAGAACTGGCTGGCATACTCCACAATCATTGGGGAAAATACTTATGAATGTGATTGGAGGGATACAGTCGCATGGAGGCCTTGTCAATGGAGTTTATGAGGCTCTAGATCAGTGAAAAATAGAGTTTTCTCAGTGGTTGGACACCTTGGGGGGTCAGGCAGCTCTTGGAGGTTCTGTAGCACCTGAGGGAGGTCAGTAAAGTCTGAAATTCATATAGGAGATTGATTCTTATCATAGTGACATGACCCTCAACTCATCTTTATCCTGGAAAAACTGGTGAAAGTGGGTAAATATGGGAGGAGGTGGTTAAAGGGTGGTATCAATGCAGGTTGCACTCTCTATGGGTAAAATATGATGTTGTCAAGGTTATGGTTTTCATGCATGAGGTTTTGGTATGTAATTGGTATGGTCATGTAGGATGTTGGAATATTGATATGATTATAATTTTATATGTATCGGGATAATTTGGATTTATTTTGAAGATGAGGTAAGCCCCCTTTTAACATCACTAAGGTATGGTTTTTATTTTGGTATCTATTTGGTTTATCTCACATGGACTACTTGAAGGAAGAACAGAATCAAAGATGACGAGGAAAATAGTAGACTAAAATTACCATGACTCTCCCTAAAAATCGGTTGCGCAACAAGGAGGTGAATATTCTCCTGGTATAGTAGATACATTGAAGAGTTAGAGGGAATATACTATAATTTTCAAAGTAGACAATGACAGGTTGGTTGAGCCTCAAGAAATACTTGCAAGGGCTAGGGAAAAGTAGGTAGAATTCAGTGCAGTGATTCTTCAAAGCTTGTTGGAATTGTAGATACATGGATAGTTAAGGATCAGTAAAAAATAATAAGAGAAGACTAATGGAGCTTATGGTAGCAGGTCTCGGTCAGGATACAGGTTGGATAGAGGGGACATAGTCATAGGTGGCAGATCACTAGATACACCTGGCAGGAGGACTAGTATTTATGGGTATCATTATAGTTCCTCATCCAAGAGACATTATCATTATCGTCGTCATCATCATCCTTATAGGAGGATTGAGTACTTTCTAGAGGAGTTTAAGAAAGCCAAGCCTCCTACATTCGATGGAGAGATGAAGAAGTCAGAATATATTGAGGCATGGTTGATTGGGATGAATAAATTATTCAGATTACGTAGTTATTCAGATAACATGAAATCCAGGATAGCTAAATTTAGTCTCAAAGGGAAATCAAAAATTTGGTGGGAAGATGTGAATAATTTTAAGCGAATTCAAGAAGAAGAGTTGCTTTGGGATGATTTTTGAGAGACAATTCAAGAAGAAGTGTTACACCAATTTTTGTTCATCTAACCTGTTACTATTAGATGGACAAAAGTACACCATGTAAGACCAACTTTACCATAGTAAAATTTCTTTCACTATGAGGAATAATTTAATAACCCATAGTTTATTAAATTATTTATGGTCTAAACAAGAAACCCCATGAGGAATAATTAAATAAATCCTTATTTGTTTGATTTTCCTCTAGGGATAATTAACTAAACCACTATTTAATTAATATTCCTGGTCATATTTAACCCAAAACATGAGAATTAATTAGATAAATCATTATTTATCTTATTTTTCTCTAGGAATAATTATTTAAATCGTTATTTAATAATATTCTTTGTTAACTTTGACTAAATAATTTATAAATAATTGAATAAATAATTATTTATTTAATTATTCCTTAACCTCATCCTTGAAACAATAAATAAATCATTTTTTTATTTATTATTTATAAATAAAGGGATTTAACCAATTCTAAATTCCTTTTCCCTCCACCAAAAATAATAAAATATTCCAAGTAAGTTGGATCTAGATTTGGTTAATAATATTTTAATTATGCACCAATATCTAGACTAACTCAATATTTTGTTATAAATAGAAGGGTTTTCCATTCATTCACTACCTTTTGTTGCCTTTAGATCACCTGTTGATCTATACTTTTGGTCTGACTTTGATTCTCCATCATTGTCATATTTTTTCTACTTTTACTTATGAGATCCCTTTGAGTTCCATTTTGTTTGGGTTTCTACACCATCAAGAGAGAGAGACCTTGGATCTGAAGCTCTGAGGAAATACAAGAACCCATCCCATTGAGGGGGACTGGTAACATCTTTCTGTGTTCCCTGCCCAGGTGTCATATTACAAAAAAATCTTTATAAATTCTTGTATTGTCTATTGGACGTATGGAGCACCTCTTGTTTATTTTTGTTGTTTAATGTCTTTAACGACATAGATTTATATTTTTGTAGCATTTATTCTAATCATCTACTGTAGATCTAAGGAAATTGACTTTCTCATTTGGTTTTAGGGTTGTTTGTTATGCATAGCTAAAGTAAGATTTTATCATAGGCTTGCGATTAGAATTCACACTAACAACTGGTGACTCCAGAAGGGTTTTTTTAATTATGACCATTGTCATTTTTCAGATCCCTACATGACCAGCTGCTTCATCCCCTATGGTTTTCATTTGGCTTCTTATTTTTCATTCCTCGATGTTTTTAGCCTTTTTTACCATAAAACTGTAAAAATTCTAACTTCCATGTGTTTTTGGGCCTTTTGTGCAGGTAACAAGTATCAGCTGTGATAGAGATGACACTTTTTTCTGAAACCTACCCCCGAGACAACCAGAAGTGTAGGTTGCACTTTTTGGCCCAAAACCTATGACCTCAGCTCTCAGGTAGTGGATAACTGCACAAAAACTGTGACCTCAGTAGAAACCATATCAGAACCTGCGACCTATACATTTTTGCAGGATTTTTTCTTAAATTTTCAGGGTTTGCCAAGGGCACTATTCAGGGTTGTCTGACCTCCATATTTATCCGTCTTGGACATGTACTTCGTTAGTTTTACTATTCGAAGTAGGAACCAAGCCCCTTAGGGCTTCAGTACGCTTACACATTTTTAGAAGGATTTTAGCTGAAGCAGGTCTTATGAGATTTCAATGTTTTTAAGTGATTTTTCATATCTAAACATGTGTTTCAGATCCATTTCAAATTGGTTATTTTCTATCCAAAAAACCTATTTTCAGTTTTTTTTTGTCCTCCCTTTAGGGTCCCTTACATTTCCCTTTAGGTTGTAGCCTTTCGCCACCTATTTTTCAGCATTTTTCCCTCTAGCTTCTTGTTTTTTTCTGCACCTCTTTTTAGCATATCTAACCTTTAGATCCCTATCCCTCTTGAAATTAGATCCATTAACCATTTTTTGTGTTTTGAGTAGATTTCACCCACCCTTAGACTAGTTGGTTGGAAGCCCTCCTTTTTGGGTTTAGAATTATGCATATTTAGCTATTTATTTTACTGTCGCTTTCAATTTTATTTACAGTTATACAACATATTTTTTCTTTTTTCTATATATGCGTCTGATTTTAATTAAAATTAACACACTTATCACACATGCGCACCTAAAGCAAAGAGTGTCTGGTTTACACCGCCATGCCACAACTAAAATGTTGTAATTAATTAATCTGCACCTTCGTTCCCTTGTTTACCTCTCTTCCTTATTCAGTTCCATGTATCTTTTCCATCATTGTGCCCCCAAGGCATTTATCCCAGAGACTCGAAGACCATCATCCTCAGTTTCCATTAGGAATACTTACCCCACCACATAGGGTCCGAGTTAGTCCTCCATCGAGTCCCCATTCTGACTCGAATTCTGGTTCATCGGGTTCTCCTTATGTTTCTATCCCCAGTTCTCCTCCACCTTTCACCTTCATCATGTCTGATGTAGGACCTACCATTGGTGGTGGCCCAACTCTAATGTTGGAGTCGCTACTAGTGGAGCCGCAACATGAACGATCTCGGCTACTCCCTTGCTTGCCTATATGGCAGGCCTAAGCCTTCTCGATTTCATCCAGTTGATTAATGACCCTATACACCATGATCCAGGTTGGCCTACTATGCCAACCAAGCTTCCTTCAGACATCCCCAAGTTTGAAGGAAATGTTGGAGAGTATCCTACCAACCATGTCTGTTCTTTCCACATGTGGTGTTCGTCCAACTCTATCATTGATGACTCTATCTGTCTTCGGTTATTCTAGCATACGCTTACTAGAGAAGCTTCCAGGTGGGATTTCGACCAGACCGTTGCCTCTCATGCTACTTTTGTGACTCTTTCCAAGGCATTTCTATCCTATTTCCAACTTCCCCTTCCCTATGACACTGGTACCAAAATTTTGACCACTTTTCGTCAAACTTTTGCCACCCGCCTATCTGACCATGTTCAAGAATGGCGCAAATGGAAGACCATGTCTACATGGACTGGTTTCTAAAATCCATTTTTTCCTCTATTGGTAAATATTTCACGTCTCACTTTTCTTAGACTGAGGAAGAATCCCACCAAGTTGCATTTAAATATGACTTGATCTATGCGCAATCTGGTTATGTTTACTATCTTACCTCATCTCCCTAGACCTGGTGGTGCCAACACACCGGGGGCATCCCATGTCGCCAATGGTATCATTGGATCCCTTTCATATCCATACACTCATCATCTTATGGGTTACGGTTTCCCTTAGAGAGGGGCCAACTCCTCTAGCACTTTTCCCCTCTCGACAACATGTGTCCAGGCCACAACTTGCCTCATGCCTTTGCCCAACCGCATCCTCCGATGTCAAGGCCCTCTTTTTCCCAACCTTTTTACCCCAATGTTGCTCAACCTCCTTACTATCTGTATCCATAGCCAGGTGCTCCAGCTCCTCCATCACAAGCACCTTTTCCTCCCATGCCTTCTAAAGCTTCGCAACAGCAACCCCCCCCTCAAGGTTAGGTTTATGCGTAGGAGAGTGCGACTAATCCTTCCACTGCCAAAAATAAGAGGAAAGGAAACCAGAACCAACCCGCTATAGGTAATCTAGGAAAAAATCCCCAAGGGAATAAATCTAACACTGCAACCCAACAACAGGGTGATCATCCTAAGCATAATTGGCCTCTTTGCACGAATAAGCCTTGTTCTTGTTGTGGTGTCCATGGTCACTCTACCCATGATTGTCCCCTTTTACCTTAGATGCATCAACTGTGGGAAGCTCAAGTAGCATTTCGAGGATAGCAAGCCTCTCCTTTGGTTCCTCCTAATGTTGCACCTACTCAACCGGTTGTGTTTACCAATCCTTTCCCCCAACAAGGATATGTGATTTCCCTACCCGCTAAAGGTCAGGCAGTCGCTCAGCATCCTATGTTTGGTACCTCTCATTACCATATCCTCATGATGAACTCTGATGAGGCCAATACCACTGATCTCAACCTTCAGAATCGGTCGCGCCAGTACACCAAGCCTCTCGCTACGTCCGCAACTGAGCCCCTATATTCAGGTCCCACAAAGCTAATTTTGACACCCAATGGTCCATTACAGATCCCTCAGCCTAAGGCATAGGTACATACTAAGATCCCCAAAGGACCGTTACACCGAAACACTTCTTTCGGTAAATTTGCCACACCTACATTATAGTAGATGACTTGGCGCAATCCCCTGCCACCATGTCAACATTGGAAGTCCTTCAGTTGCGCCCTTCACAACGTAAATCTCTACTAACTTCTATGGGAACTTTATATCCTTTAGATGATCATTTGATTGTCTTCGATGTTGACAAGTCAAAGCTTCCCCCCCCCCTTCCTGCATGTGTCGCCTTCCAAATACCTGTCAAGATCTGGAATGCCAACGGCCCCCAATGTATCATTGATGAGGAAGAATCCACCTGCGTGATGCCCGCTTCTATTTGGAAAAAGCTCAAATTTCCCGATTTATCCCCTTCCACTATCACCCTCTGTGTGTGGGATGGTCATTCTTCTGAGCCCCTTAACATGTTCTGCAATTTTCCTATTACTCTTGTGGGAAAAATTGTTTGTGTTGACGTTGAAGTCATTGATGCCCCCTTAGACTACAACATTCTATTGGGTTGTAGCTACACTTATGCGATGTATGTTATCCCATCTGCAGTTCACCGTAATATGTGATTTCCACACAATGGAAATATTGTCACTATATATCATCTAACATATTACGAACCAAAGTGTCAGACCTCTCCTAAATCCATTATTTCTTCGATGGACAATAAACAAATATTTGAACCTCTGACCAGTGTCTCACCCGGAGTCTATAAAGATTCATGTTTTCTTGGTTCATTACCTGGTCTCCCCCTTCTTATCTCTGACCCTAGCTCACTGAATTTTTGCATGATGCAATCATCTCGGTTCAAACTCAAACAGTTTGATTATACTAGTCAATAGCTACACCCTTTGCAACCTTCTCCTAGTACTTCGACTCAGTCTTCGGGACCTCCTCCTCAAGGCCCTTCATCTGTAGCTGGTGTCCCTGATCCTCTTTTCCTTCATGGAATGATTCCCCCTGACCTTAACCATCTGGGAGCTATTCCACCTGGCCATTACCCCTTCGATCAGATATCATTTCTTTCTTCCCCTTCTGGAGTATTTTTGGTACGTATTATCGCTACCTTGACCCTTCCCAACATGACCCTAGGGATCCCAGTCTGGTACATTGATCCCCAAGCAAATGCCCTACCTGGTGAGCTCAAACCTTACACTACTTTGACCCCAGTCAAATTGGTCGCTATGACCCCTTTTAATATTCCCAATTAGCCCAAGCTAATGGGAATATACAATTTTGTTTTCATTTTCTTGTTGCATGAATAAAATTTTAAAGGAGGACCAATAAAGCTCCTAAAACTGAAAAATAAATCAATGCCCACTAGAAAATTTGGCGCAATTTTCGACGGCCAAATCGTCGCTATTCTGACACACAGTCGTCGCAAGAGCGACAGTTCGAGGTCGGGAAAAACATGGTTTTTCATGCGGTCGCAATTCTGATGAATTTACAAAGTGTCACACTACCGACACCTTTTCCGTCGCTTCCAAACACGTGTCTCTCTTCCGACATTTCCCAAACCAATGTTTGTCAAGTGTCTCCATTCCGACGAAATTTGGTCCGACGTTTTTAACGTCACTCTTCCAACGTTTGTAAAGTGTCGCCATTCCGATGAAATGTCGTCCGACGTTTTGAACGTCACTCTTCTGACGTCTTTATACTGTCGCTCTTCCGACGTGTCTAAACTGTCGCATTTCCGACGTCTTTATACTGTCCCTCTTCCGACATTTCTAGAACTGTCGCAATATCGACAGTCGTCACAAGACCGACGAAAATGGAAATCGTTCAAAACGTCAGAAGAGCGACGCTTACAAGGCATCGGTATACCGACAGCAGTTTCAATTTAAAAAAGAAAAAATGAAACTTTAAAATAGGGCAGTAAATCTCCAATGTTTGTTATCACAATAAGAAATCAATGATCAGTGATCACGTCAAATTTTCCTCGTAACGTGACGGGTCTAATAAATTTTATTGTAAAGGTTGCTAGCCAGTGACAAAGAGCAATTCCTCAGTCTCACTGCTCAGGACTCGGAGTCATTCCTTGCTAACACGGTATGTGGAAATTTTGATAATATAACTTTCTTCATCCTCGTTTTTACTAAATTTATTCTTTTGAAAAGGGCCTGGTTCCATTTCAGAAATTTTCAACTTTCAACTTCTAGAATTTGTACATATGATTTTTGGATTGAGGTTTTGTTATTAATGAGGAGATAGTGTCTTGGTTCTATCTGTATAAAATAATTGCCTCTTTTTTTTCTTCATGTTCAGGGTTTTTGATTTTATCAAACCCTATCTCTCTTTTAAGCATGCCTACAAATTAATATATTCTAGGAATGTACACAATTCCAGGCTTCATGTACAACATATTGTATCAACTATATTTTAACAAGTGAGCTGCATGCCCATATAGTGTTACAGATTACAGGACTTCATTTGGAGAATAAATGATAAGCCTGGGAGCACTAAATCCAAGTAATTCCCCTCATCCCTTAAAAGACACCTCTAAATATAACTAGAAATTTCAAATAGTTAGTAAAGGAAAAGTACAAAGATATAACAAATATGTTTTGAGCCAAAAACCTGTGCATTCACAACAAAACTGGGATGGATAAAACTTAAAAACAATTATGGACTTTGACAAAAAATCGTCTTATGCATACAAAATGAAAGAAGCATTGGCATACTACTATGTTTACAAATTTAAGGACAGGCAGAGTGAGTCTCTGGGCAACACAATTTCATGTGGAGACCCTAGATCCTTGTACCCACAATATCTAGTGACTTAAAAAATGATTGCCAAAACAATGCCTTTGCTATGCATGTAAGAACACCACCTGTATAATGGGGGAGATGTAATATTTTCCGAGAAGCAGATTTATACAGAGTGGTCCAAGATTGTGTATTTATGGAAGATACAACTGATTTTGGCATGAAACATGTATCCAAGATTTCAATGTGGCCTTATTTTAGAGCCCATTGATGATTTACTATGAAACCTAAACTTTCAAAAAAAACACATTGAAATCACAGGATCTCCATCACGAATATCATAAATATTAACTGTCTTTTGGGCACTGGCAATAGATACCATAAGAGGCCCACATGGCCTGTACCACCAATGTTGATTCTATCGCACAACATTTGCAAAGCCAAAATTTCTCACCGAGACATCCCTCTCTACCAAAACGGGAGAGATGGTACTGGACGTTGAAGTGAAGGCCTCTGATTCAGTATGGAATGCCATAATTTCTTTATTATAAAAGTCCCATGAACAGAAACCGGAGTCCAATGTACAACCTGCAGATGCTGCTACAACATATTTACCAGAGCGACCATCTGAACCAGCTACTCTAATCAACCAGCAATCACCCCACATGTTTGGGGTAAGACCATATGGAGCTTTATATTCAGCCTTCTCCTGGAGATTGGAAAAAAACAATACTGAGTATTACTCATACATCAATTGTCCTTTATGTTAAGGGAAAATTTAAAGAGTGCATAAATATTCTTGAAATCCCAATCATAGTTTCTAGAAAATTTCAACAGTCTTTGAAATGAACTACATCCTATTTAAACTACATCAAATATTTAGGCAAATCATTTTTTTAAATAGAAATTGGTGAATTTTATTTCAAATATAGAATGTTAAACCATGAGAATAATCTAACCCCTAGGCTTTTCCCTATTTCTAATAGAAAAACCCAAAATGTATAAATTATAACACCCATAAACCCCAAAATTAAGTACAATAATTAAAACCTCCACACCTCTGAATTTGCTATATCGTGAAAAGAGTAGCATCCATCATCATGGGAAAGAAAAATCGATTCTCCTTCTGATACAAACCAGCTTGCAGTAGATGTCTTATGGCTGAGTTGATTCAATCGATCACAGGAAACCTCTTCAGTTTCTTCAATATTGCCAAAATGCTCTGGCTTGTTTTCCTGATCATCATCAAAGTCCATATTTTAATCACATTGAATTAGTTGGGGTTCATTACAATCAGGTCCAGTGCCTATTGCAGAGCTCCGGACATCCAATCCAATATTGGAACTACCATACCCGTTCCCATTAGAGATTGTAAATCCTGCTTCTGGCTTTAATTCGGTGAGTTCAAGAGCACTAGAACTGGATTCAGTTGATTTAGACTTGGTATAGTTGTCCTCTAATTTGTATTCTGATACAACACTATACTTGTTCTTCAACGCAGATATAAATTCTGCAGTGATGGGATCTTCATCTATGGGGCTTATGGATCTGCCCTCAAAAGCATCCTGAATATCTGATTCATTTTCATTCAACTGATCATGTAAATCCACCCTCGTCTTCAGCACAGCAAGTTGAACTGAAGGTCGGTTTTTCAACAATTTATGGTGGGGATAAAGCCTGTCTTCCAGATCTTGACTATTTAAGTGTTTAATTGGTTTTTTCAGAGACCTGACCATAGAATCAAATGAATCCTGCGAATCCTTTGAAATAATAAACAATAGTAAGGCCATTATTTATTGGTTTGAAATAATAAACAATGTGCAACAAACCCGCATAATTAGTAAATTATTTAAAGATAATGTTGGCAATATGTTTCCTGTATCCTATTATATGATTGTCCTTGATGGAAAGCTCTGTATTTAATGGAGAATCGATACAAATAAGGACGAGTTAATTCATGTGTGAACATATGTATGCATCCTGACGAAGGATAATTGACATCCGTAAGAAACCCTGTGCTCTATATGTTGATCGAGGAACCGATGTTAATACGGTTGACAGTGTATCCAAACTGGTAGATAGTGGAGTTATATATATTCGTTAAATATATGATCGAAGGGTCTACGCTATTAGTAAGGAGTTGTCTGGCTTTCATGGAGAAAGGAACGAGGAGCGAGAGCAAACCAGTTATAACGTGAAAGAACTAAAACAGAGTATTTGGAATTGAACTTTCGGTGGAACACAGACTAACCCTTTGGAATCATGAATGGAACCTGGAAGGAAAGAGGTGGAACATAACAAACGGAAGCGCGACGGAACCCTGTGTGGAAGAGCAGAACCATGACCGAGAAAACAGTAAAGGTGGTCTGTGGTTTCTATCGCACCACCTTCGACGGGCAAGCAGTTTTCAAGAGGTTGGGAGCGATTCCATAGAATGTGCGACACGCATCCTTATACAACTCCACAAAACCACTTTTCATTGCGCGCCATCGCGCGTTATTGCTCGACCCAGGATGCCCAGCGATATTGATAAGCACCGTTGATCTGGGAAGGGGTCATCGGACGATGTTAATTTGCTATAGATGCGCGAAATTTACCCAAGGTAAGGCGCGCCATCGCGCGTTATCATCTGTGCATCATCAACGAACGATATCCATCGGATCATCTGATGTCGAGTGATGTGTTCTCCGCCGTCGGATGGAAACGATCGTAAGCGATGGGCCCCAGTTTTTTAAATTATATTGATTGGGCCGTCGATTATGTATGTGGGACCAGAACCAAAGGTCTATTTAAAATCCTTTTGACAAAAGCGCTGGTTATTACTATAAAGTTATATTATATATTTAATTGCCAAAGGTTGTGAATAATATTTATTTATCAAATTCCACGAATTTGATAAATAAAAGAAAGAAAACCATCAGCGGCATGTTATTGGTACTTTACCTTGGCTATAGTATTATTTGGTGGAGATAGAGATTACCTTTGGGACAATTCGAGCATGGAAGAACAAAGATCGGGATTTCAATTTGGATTGGTTCGACTTTTAATAATACCATTAGCAATTGAATGGTTTTGACCCATGGTTTCAATAAAGGCGAAAACTATATAAGGTGATGAGAATCATAGTACGAGGTGGGCATGCAGAGGCATTGTAAATAAAAATCTTTTTATGAGATCTGCATGATCGAACTCTGTTGTTTGATAACGCTAAATGCATGATGCACCTATGGAGTTGATCGAGGAAATGAAAAAGCTCTAGGAAGATCGGAAAAGAAATAATAAAGGTCTGATGCAAGTCTGATGAAGAAATTGAATAAATTTGGTGGATTTGAGGGTTGAAGTCTTCTGCATAGAAGTGTAAGCTTTCTGCTAGTTCAAGCTGGTGTTAAATCAAGGGGTCGAAGCTCCCTTCCAGGAGAGGCTGGAGAACGAGAGAAGGTTGAAGCCTTCTACAGGTTGGTGCCTGCATGCTGGTATGAGTCTGCGCTAGCACAAAATTGTAATATGTTTTCTTTATAATAAATATTGAAGACTGAGATGACAGCAGCAGTGGTTTTCTCCCAAATTGGGTTTCCACCTTAAATACTGGTGTTCATATGTGTTCCTTTTGTGTAATGGCTTATTCTATTATTTCTTTTCACATGTTTACTAAAAGAATGATGCAATAATCTAAGTAAAGAATTAACAACATAATAAGATCTCTGGTGAAAAGTTTTCAGTCAGCCCTAAATACTGATTCACCCCCCCTCTCAGTATTTTTCCCAACATACAATAATTCCTACATATTAAAATATAAAGTTATAACATACCAGCTCATACTCGAACATAACATCTGTATCAATATTCTTCTTCTGTATCTTCTTGATCTTCATCCAACTGATTGACATCTATATCAACATCTGATTCAAAAACAGTGTTGAAATGATCGACCATGTCATCATCATCATCCATTATGTCATTTTCAATAATATCCTCATCGACATCATCATCAATAATTGTTGCCTCATCTCCTGTGCCTGGTTCATCTTCTAAGATATCTTCTTCGTCTGTCAATGCATCTTCCTGCTCATCTGCCACTGCATCATCTTCTTCTTAATCAATATCATCTTCTTCCTCTACGGTATACTCTACTGGCCTTCCTCTTGGATCATATCTAATAGCAAATGACCATTCGTTGTCACCTGGAACCTCTGAGTAAAAGACTTGTTCGCATTGGCTTGGAAAAACATAGCGATCTTTTCCTACTTCAAACTACGATGTTTTAACCATTGGAAATCCATTTTCATGTTGAATAAGTGTTCTATCATCATCACGTACATTCATTCGTAGCCTATACCATTTGACGTCGAACAAAACTATTTTGAAGGAATTAAAGTCACACTAAACTATATCATCTAAGAACCCATAATATCTATTTTCAGATTCTCGAGGATGTCTGTCACTCCTGGAGGAAACATTAGTGACCTGGAATACTGCAGTTATCCCACTATCAGAATTTTTCCTGTTATCATCCAACTGTTTAACACGAAATTGACGACCATTGCACCACATAGCCTTGTGGTGTTTCAACTGCAATATGCCAAACATGAAAAAGATGCATTCTCAATTAATAATTAAACATATAATTTACACAGCATGAAAATTAACTAAAAAATCAAACTTCTTGTCACATTATAAATATAGTATAAAATAAGTAATGAATAAAATAGGTGAATTAGTTTCTTACCTTTCTATCTTTCAAACCATATGCTAAATCGATTTCCCTGTCCGTAATGTTCCCATATCCACTATGATATGCTTCTCTAATCAATTCAGACAGTAGTTTCCATGATAACCTATCGTTGTTACGTGCTTTACATGTTTCAATCCATTCACTCATCCACTCAAGATTGTTTTCAATGTATAAAAGTAGTGCCTCATAATCTTGAGCACCTGAATAAAAAAACAATAATTCACCAATATTAATAAATATTATTATAACCATGGTAAATTATATTAATTAATAAACTATGAAAGAATAAGACCTAAATGAATATAATGATGATATACATGATGTAAAAAATTGAAACATTATATGTATTATACATAATAAATCTTTTACCTCTCACTTTCTTCATTCTACCTTTTCCCAACAGGTGCTCCTCTTCAAATTTTTTGATGGAGTTCACATCCCAAATGCAATCCACCGCCTTCATGGCTAGCGCAGCTAATTTAGGAAGATAATGACTAATATACACCATGGATTGATATACCACATATCCCTCCACCATAGAACCCTCAGGTCGTGCTCTTTTTTTAACCAAAGCCTTCAAGGATTTCAAGTGCCTCTCGACCATCCACATTGACCTTGTGTGTACTGGTCCACACATTTCAATCTCCTCAACTTGGTGTATCAAGTAGTGTTCTTGTGCATTGAAAAATGTTGGAGGTAGATACTTTTGCATTTCACACATTAGCCGAGGAATTTCTCTCTTCCCATACTTTATTTCATCTTGATGGATTTCTTTCAATGAAAACCATCTGCAAATCATTACGCAAGGTTATTTCAATGAAACATAATATATATTTCATTACAAGTAAATTAATACATCATTTCATCAAGTACGAAAATAAATTGTAGCAATTATATTTTGCATATAAATCAAAACTACTTACCTCATGTATTTACTAAGACCATATATAACTTGTTTGACATTGGTGTCGAAGTCGTTTGGGAGAGATACAGGTAGAACATACTATAACAATAAAAAATGAATCGTTATTGGTTTCCAAATTAAACAGAAAAAAGGAAAATTTAAAATATGTATTCAAGCAATAACAAACAAAAACATATACCAAAAAAATTACCTTAACAAAGGTATGCCAATCATGTGTTTTCACCCCACTAAAGTCACCTTTCTTCGTTAAGATATTATTTATGTTTGAAGCAAAACCTGTTGGAAATTTAATTCTTCTAACGACCTCTTTTACATCATTTCTTTGTTGTTCTGTTAATAACCATGGAATATTATTATAATTTCAACCTCCATTTTTATTTGATCCGTCGATCACACTTTTCATTGCATGATTTGATTTCTCAATGTCAGCAGAAATTTTGTCAATTTTATCTCTATCATGTGCACCATCTATGGTTTGCCATAACATTTCTGTCGCATTCTTCCCAACATGCATTGTATCAAACAAATGAGCTATTTTTAGGTCCTCATAGTAGGGAAACCTCGCGAATTGAGGAGGATAACATTTCATTCTAGGTAGAAGTACAATATTAGTACCTTCACGGCGACGATGACCTTGATATCAAAGAATAAAATAAATCAGAAAATTATTAATTATAAAATACAATAAAATAAATTCATTAGTTAAAACAAAAATTCCAAACATTACATAAACAAATAATATATATATATATACACACACAAATTACGTACCAGCTGCTCGAAGATTATTAATTCTGTTATATTCCAACATCCACAACTGAGGTGTCATTCTTCGTGGTTTTAATCTGGTTTCTTCTTTATCATTGAAAATATGTTTTTCAGTAGTACGATACTTATGGTTCCTAGGGAGGAAGTTCCTAAACTCATCAAACACCATCTTTTTTAAGTCTGGCGAATGACGATACTTCATCTTAGGGTCACAAACTGGACATGAAAATCTACCCTTTGTTTGAAGACCTGCAATAGATGGATCAATAACAATTAATATACTATGAGATCATTTTTAAAACATGCAATATGGTATATCTAATTTAGATAATTATGTATTATATTAAAGTGCAATGAAATATTACATACCACAAACATGTGTTAGTCCTGGGGCATCATGAATTGTCCATACAAGCATTCCACGACATTGAAATCTCTTATGTTTGATTGGTTTAGTGATGTCATACATAGTGATGCCATGCCATAATTGTATTAGCTCATCGATAAGAGGCTCAATATATACATTCATATCTTTGACTTGGTACTTACCTAATTGTTCAAAATTACGGTACATAATAATTACTCGCATGATATATGTATATATAAGTAAGTAAATAAATAAAATATATATTTATGCAAACAACGAGAGAAATGAAAATGCTACATTCAAAGAAATAATGTATCAAATACCTAGAATAATCATAGTCAACATTATGTGCTCCCTCTTTATTGACATCCAAGGAGGAATGTTATTGTTGATAACAAAAATAGGCCACACTGAGTAAGTAGATCTAAGCTCTCTGAATGGATTAACACCATCAGCCGCCAATGAAATCCTGACATTACAAGGTTCATTTTTAAAATCTACATATTTTTCCTCGATTTCTCTAAATGCAGAACCATTTGCAGGCATTCGAAGAACACCATCTCCACTTCTATTATTTGAATGGTAATCCATAAACTGTGCTATGCTGTTACACCTAAACATTCGCTGTAAACGTGGAATTATGGGAATATGACGAAGAACCTTTTGAGGCATCTTTTTGGTTAGTTGATCCATTCGATATCTACTGGTACCACATTTTGGACATTCTATTTTCAACGCATGTTCTCCGTAATATATAATATGATCTTTAGGACATGCATCTATAGTGTTATATTTCATCCCAAAGTGTTTCATAATAGCACGTAGATCTCGATATGTTCAAGGTAAAGTATTTGGCGATGGTAACAAATATTCACCCAACAATCTACAATAGAAACAAAAAGTAGTCTCTTGTAAAGATTATTAATCATATATATATATATATATATATATATATATATAATAGTTATTAAAACCAGAACCGGTGACCAGATCGGTGGAGCTAATGAACCAGGTCTAACCGGTAGCGATCAGATCTCAATGAACCAGTTTTAAAAAAAATACATTAAATAATTATTTTTTAATAAAATGAAAAAAATTAAAAATAAATAAAAACTATTTTTAAGATTTGCAACCATGATTCCAAGCCAATAGAGACAAAATATGAAAATTTTGCTCATTTATATACCTTGCAAAGGTGAATATATCAAAATGGCAGCAAATGCAATACATGTCATCGAAAAATACATAAGCAAACTTGTTGAAGTAATGTATCAGGTTTCTCTTATATTATTCACTGTGTTTTATTGCTGAGTTAATATTATAATATACAATCTGTCCCTGCTCAGATCTGTTGTCAATTCATTGTATCAGCCTTAAAGAAAATTCTTGGTTCATTATATATATATATATATATATATCAGACCAGCATTTTGAAGATCTTGTATTCTTCATTATCTATGTTTGCTTGCCAATAAATTTCTAGAAAAACATCTACAACACTTAGAGGTATTGAATTGGTTTATGAAACCCACTATTAGTGATATTTGTAACAAGTTGAGAGAGCATTACAACTTCAGCAGTCTGCTCACAATGTGTTTGAAAAAATTTATCACTGAAAAGATTCATTAAAACCCAGAAAACTCAGTAGCCAATTTAGTGCATTTCCAAGCGGGAATTTTCTAGTGGTCAATTTATTATTGCCATTCACATTTTCATTAGGTTGTATGTTGTTGTCCCTTGAGTGGCATCAAACCATTTGCATCAGTCTTGATGCCATGATCAAATTGCTTGTATGCTGTGTGAAAGGTTTTGTATTTATGTTGCTGCTATGTGTGAGCAGAGAGAGAGGGTCTGACAGTTCCTAGCTGAGTGTGAAATAAGGTTGCTGCTAATTGTTTTGAGAACAGAAATTGTCATCAAGTACACTTGATGAGTTGCATGCTGCTAGGGATTTTATGCTAGCCAGCCTTGTATTTATTAGTCATCATGTGTATTTTTGCTACTATAAGGTGTTGAGTATGAGTTATTAGACAAGTTTGTTGCTAGTATAATAGAGGAAGTTGCAGCTCATGGAGGAGACACTGAGGAATTTGCAACTCATGGAGGAGCACCTAACCGGCTGGTTAAGTACGGAACTGGCCGGTTTATGCATAAACTGGCCGGTTCCTTACTTAACCGGCTGGTTAGGTTCGGTTAACCGGCCAAAACAGGTGAGAATAGGCTATTGACTGGGTTTCAAGGCCGGTTCCAATCGGCAGCCGTCCTGACCGGTCGGTTTTGATAACTATGATATATATATATATAAGTTATTATTTTACGCATTTATTACAACTAAAAAAAGGGAATATAATCAACATTTACATATATGTGATCATATATACATATTGCATACCTTAGGAGTTGTGTCATACATCTGTTCGACAAATTA
Organism: Pinus albicaulis; assembly: GCA_034641835.2. NCBI lineage: Eukaryota > Viridiplantae > Streptophyta > Pinopsida > Pinales > Pinaceae > Pinus > Pinus albicaulis. The sequence goes on along the minus strand of CM076573.1, from coordinate 552,342,429 downwards.
TTCATAACCTTTAAGTTCACCAGCTCTCTGCTATTGTTGCTAGTGAACTTAAAGGTTATGAATAATTTGTCGAACAGATGTATGACACAACTCCTAAGGTATGCAATATGTATATATGATCACATATATGTAAATGTTGATTATTTTCCCTTTTTTTAGTTTTAATAAATGTGTAAAATAATAACTTATATATAAGTTATTATTTTACACATTTATTACAACTAAAAAAATGGAAAATAATCAACATTTACATATATGTGATCATATATACATATTTCATACCTTAGGAGTTGTGTCATACATCTGTTTGACAAATTATTCATAACCTTTAAGTTCACCAGCAACAATGTAGCAAAGAGAAGAGTTGCATTTGAGTGTTCAAAAAGTCGTTCACTTGACCTTTCAATCAGAGGTACATCATAAATACCGTCACTGCTATCTCCACCATCATCATCTGACTCACCATACAAGTCTTGGAGCATTTTATTTGTCCCATCATTAATGTGAACTGTCTCATTACTATCATCATGATCTACCTCCATGGGATCATTAAAATTACCTTCATCATTCGCTTCATGTTCTTCACCTTGTACAACATCATTTCCAATACTAATATTTTCTGCAATATTCTCTTGTATTGGTGCAACATCATCTAATCTACTACTATTCTGCTATGGAAGCTGATTGATCATCTGCAAAACGCTGGGGGGTAACTGTGCCTTTATGAAAATTACAAACATTAATAATTAAACATTAGTGCGCATATAAAAAATATTAAAATAATATAAAATTTTATGATATAATCAAAATGAAGATAGATAATTAATTACCATGGGACGATAGTCATTCAATCCACCATCAATGTGCCCATATTTCCTACAATGCACTGTTGTTGTTGCTATTAAAACTCTAACATTATTTCTCATACAACATTTTTTACAAGGGCAATAAACTCTGCCATCACCCCTTTCACCCTTTTGAATTTTTTTTCCAGCTCCAATGTTTTCTTCCATTGATGCAAATTATCCTATAAATAAAACAATAAATCTCTCTCAATGGTGTAGAAAACCCAAGACTTTTTGAACTCAATGGGAGCTCAATATATAAGCAAAAAGAAAATAAAAGTGGGCATTTTACAAATTGTGAGCTTTTTACAAAATGTGGGTTTTTTACAAAATTGTGGGGCTTTTAAAAATTGTGGGATTTTTTTATTCTTAATGCATTTTCTGTAGAATACTAAACAGATTTGTCCAAAATTTCAGATGCAAACTGTAGTCTCTACTACGTTTGGAAAATTGGAGTTTTATAAAAGATAAACTGCGAACAGAATTGTACCACTATGATAAGAAGCTGTCAGAAGCATTCCTTCTGCTTCACAAACGTGGAACTACCTTAAGAATTCTTATGGTTGATATAAATATTAGAGCATGGCAGTTAAATGTAATATTTATGCTAAAATACTGAATAACAGCTTGAGAGTGCTCTTCAGATACTGTACGAATGCACCAAATTAAGGTTGTACCATTACTAAAGATAAATAGCCAAAAATAGTCAATTTTGATATCGTGAAGTTATGTCTTTCTCGGTATAAAACCAGGGATAGGATGGAAAATATGAGAGAAATAAGTTCCAAGGACTAAAAAACCAAGGCCAACATAGTTCTGCCTTGAATTAGAGACGAAACAAAGCTGCCCAAAAAAGTGTTTGAGAGCACCCATTGAAGCTCCTATATATAGCAGAGTCAACATTTTCCTATTGAACAATTTTGTATAGTCAAAGCCACAGCAAGATCAGATAGCCATGATCCTAAATGAGAACTAGAGCCAAAGCTAAGACAGATTCACGTTTAGCAGAACAAGACAGCCATAGAAAAGGATTTGACCACAAAACCAGATCATGAGAGATAGCAAGATTCTTGCTTCCACTGTGGAAATGTAGAAACTATACAAGGGCTTTGCTTCCAGCAGATTTCATTGTGACAGTAATTGCTATGGTGTTGTAAGCGCTCATTAGTAGAATCTTAAAGCCATTCTGGAATTCTTTTAACCTAGAGAGGGTTTTCTGTGGTTATAAATCCTCATGTTCAAATTCCATTGTCGATTGGTTGTGTTTGATATTATGTTTTTACTATCCGCAGTTGAATTTTCGCACAGAAAATTATCAGTCTAAAGCGGAGAAATTTTGCGATGTTTCTTTTGCTTCCTATTGTGAAGTATTTCGCTCAAAACTCTACTCGTTGTAACAGAGGTCTTGGGCATAGAACAAGGGACTTGGGTTTTTTGGAATCAAACTTCAGGTTAAGATGCTCATCTGAAGAATGGCACAGTGAGCCTTAGCATGGAGTTGGGAGTACCAATTTGAAGTGCAGGTAGGGCATTTTACAATAGACCAGTTAGATTTCTGGACCCTAATACAAAAGTTTCTTCTTCTTTCAAAACGTGTTTCTCCTTTTCTGTAACCAATGTGGGTCCTGTTCTTGTTTCAATTTGGGATGGATGAGCATTTGTTATTGCTCTAGATGATCACACTCTAGGTATCCCTGGAGGCTATTTGGGGGTGATGAGTCCAATAGGTCTCAATGAACTGTTGCCCTCGCTGGGGAATACTATTGCAGTGGAATTTGATACTATTTTGGATGTTGAATTCCAAGATCCTAATGGAAACTAGTACCTTCAGCTCCAGTACATGTTCACAAAAGAGGGTGCCATAGTCATTCATGGGTGCAGAGAGGGTGAATTGCAGGCATTGCAACAGGAGGTGTTTTTTTTGTTGCATTGGCCACTAGATTCTTTTTATGGTTCTGTTACAAGCGCAGAGTATTGAAAAGGACAGACAAATTTAGTTCAGATTGTGAAATTGCCTCGGAAATTCACCTACAAAGAGCTCAGCAATGCTACGAAAGACTTTTTTTGAATGTGATTGATAATCGATAATTGCAAGCAAGAGTAATCCCCTTGTGAGACCCAAATTTCTGAGCATTTTCTAAAACCTAATGACGGATTCATTGTAATGAACAGGCGCCTAGGTCCATATTACGTCCAAATCTACCAAGCACCAAGATCTATAAAAAAAAATCCACAGTATTTGCGAACTAAGAAGAAGAGGTAGAAAATGTATTCTGCTTACCTGTTCGAATAGTGGTTGGGGTTTACCACGGCAAAACTTTGACAGAGCCCATGTAGCATTTCGTATCATTGAAATTCTGGCAGTATCATTCAATTGGGCAAGCACCTGCCTCAAAGCTCCATGACTGAGGGCAAGATCCCTAAATGATGCAGAGTCTCCAGCAATATTTCCCAAAGCCTAAACAGCCTTACATGAACACCAATTGAACTCAAAGTTGGGTAGTAGTTTTTTAAATTAAATTCCAAAATTACAGACGTATGAAGATAGTTGGGAAGAATAATTTTATGCCTCTAAAATGAACGTCCTACCTGTTCTCGAACAGTATCATTCCTAGAGGTAAGAATTTCCACAAATATAGGAAGTTCCCCGTAATCAATCACAACCTTTTTATTCTCAAAGGTTCCAAAAAAACCCAAATAGGGTCAACCCTACTACAGGAGGAAGGGCCTGCAGTAAGAACTTACCATTTTGCAAGAACTGAGGGCAAATGCTGTTCTGCAAGAGCTGAGGGTGAATGTTGAGGGCGAATGTTGTTTCGCAAGAGCTGAGGGCGAATTCTGTTCTGCAAGAGCTGAGGGCGAATGCGTGCGTGATATTAGACATTAATGTAGTTTTTAAAAAAATCATTTTTATGTAGCGCGCATTTGAATTTTAGCATTTCAAATAATTTTTATTTACATTTGATTTTTGCATTTCTAATACAAGTGACAAACAAATTTCTATAAGAGGTTTAAATTTTTACTAGATAGCCATGAAATACTAATTAAAATGGCTTAAAATGCAAGTGGAACTTCAAAATAAATGTAATTGAAGGTTCTCTCCACTAAATTTTTGCAAAAGTGCTTACATTATTTAAGTTATCTAGGATATTTTTTTGTATTATACAATCAAAATTAAATAATGAAATAGTTGGGTAGTGTTATTGTTTCAAATTAGGACACAATTTTCAAATGGTGATGAAGTTTCATGTGATGATTAACTGACAATATTCTCCTTTCCTATCCTTGAAAAACTATACAAGGTTCCCTGTTGCCACATGAAACCCTAACTCATGTAGCAGCATAGAACCAGTCCTCCATTTTGCCCGTCATAAGGCATTTTGCACATATTTGACGACTAGAATTTGCGGATTCCCATTTTCCATGAGGTGCTAGGAAGGATAGAAGACTTAATTTTGACGTTTGAAATTTTTTCAAAAGCGTTCTTACGCCCTTTAATTTCCACTTACCAATAATTTTACAACACTAGTCCTCTTCGCAATTGCAAGGTTGTACTCAAAAAGTAAGGAAAGTTACTTTCTTGGCTCACTCAATGATCCAAGTGGATACTGGTGGCCACCCACCTATTCCACTTGGGGCCCCACCATTTTCTCTTTCAATTTTTCAGTTTCGGCACAACTTACTATTTTTAGCAGTTTTTCGGGTCCTGAACTTCCGGAGCCATTTTGAGGCCCTAAACGACGTTTTTTGGGCATCACGCCTCCAGCGAAAATCATTATGTATCATTCCATTTCAGAATTATATTCATGGAGAAAGTTTTATTCCTCGGATAGATCTTTCTAATGATGTATCATGTGCATCAAACAGAGATAGTATGCCAAAGTTATGTCCCTGGGAAGTTGAAACACCAATTTACCCAAACGGGGCCCATAGTTTTGGCGCTTCATCTCCTAGGGTTAGGTTTTTGGATGTGTAGGGTTCTCCATTATTTCTCAATAATTAATAGGCCCTCGAGCCTCATTGTAACTCAGTTCAGAGGCTTGTAGCCGCCTCATCTCTCCTCAGAGATAGTTACCAGTGCCCTAGCTAGTTTTATTTCCATTCTGTCTATAAGCAAATTTCAGTTCTTTGATATTAATAAAATGAAGTGTTATTTCCACTGCATCTCTGTATTTATGGTTATGTGTTTATTCTGTTTTGTTCCTACATAAATCCAGATCAGTGGTATCAGAGCAGTCTACTTTTTCTCGATCCTCCTTTGCATGTCCCCAACGAGTTCGAGGTATAAGGAGTTAGGGCTCAATCTGGTGGAACCTTTGCAAGATCAGCCTCGCAAACCCCGACGGACACCCATGGGGGACGAAAAGAAAGATGAGGGAGCAAGAGATCCTATCAAAATATTGCTCAAGGAGGCCCTCGAAAAACAAAGGAACGCGATGATGGATAACTTTGCCCAGATACTTCAACGGCTGCCCACCAGTGGTGCATCTGCATCCAACAGCCACTCGGGAGGTGTGACTCCTTTTAAGGTACAAGTAAATTTTGACATTCCCATATTTGAGGGTCAAATAGATGTAGATGCCGTAGATATATGGTTCAATCTATTAGAAGGATTTTTCTCGGTTCATGACTTTTCCGATAGGGAGAAGATTATTTTGCACTCCTCAAATTTGCGCCCCATGTCAAGGACTGGTGGGAAAGACACTGTGAGAAAAAGGACAAGACAGAACCCTCTTTGTTCTCGTTCGTACCCACTTGGAATTATTTCCGAGATGCTGTCAAGGAACAATACTATCCTGTGGGGAGCTATGAGGAAAAGTACATACAATGGACCACGCTGCGGCAACAAAGGGATCAAGATGTGCATGAGCTGACGAATCTGTTCCATACCCTGAGCACCAAGTTGCGTATCAAAGATTCAGAGAAAAATCTAGTGCTAAAGTATCATAGTTGTTTGCACAGATACATTCAGGAGGTAATAGCATTCCTCTACATCTCCTCGCTTGGTACGGCATACCAGTATGCTGCCAAGATTGAGCAGAAATTCAAACAGAAGAAGCGAGACTTTGGATCTACGAATCAAAAGAAAGGGAAAGGTGCTCCCAAACCACATAACAAAGGACAAAGCCAAGGCACGATGACTCAAGACAATCTTTCGAAGACACAAGCAAAGAAAAACACCGCAAAGCCAAAGAAGGACATGGGAAAGTGGTTTGAGTTCCATAAGAGCTCCACTCGCAACACAAGTGAGTGTCAGGCCAAGTAGTCACTGGTGGCCGAGATGTGGGCTTATGAGTCAAATGCATGCTCTGACTCTGAATCACAACTTGACAAAAGGAATGACAAAGGGAAATAGATTATTGATGCGGAGCCCAATGCCACTGTTGCCACTACAAAGATCCAGAAGGAGGAACATCTCTTCCACTCCCAGATGTGGGTAAAGGGCTCCCCGGTATAGTTCATTGTCGACAATGGGAGCCAAAAGAACCTCATTTCGGTAGATGCCATGAAGCGTTTGGGCTTGCCGACCACAGCTCACCCACATCCATACACCATCGGGTGGCTTCACCAAGGACAATATCTCCGCGTCAGCCAGCAATGCCGCCTTCCCTATAGCATCAAGCCCTTCACGGATGAGGTATTATGCGACGTTGTTCCTATTGATGTTTCTAATGTATTATTAGGACAACCATACTTTTGGAAGCGTCATGCGGTGTATGAGTCTCGGCCTTGTGTTGTTATTGTTACTTTGGGAAATAATTTGTACAAGATACCAGAGGTACCACCTCCTGCTACTATCTCTTTGGTTACTGCAAAACAATGTAGTAAGCTCATTTCCCAAACTAGGAAATTCGTTTTCCTGATGATCCACCCCTAGGGCAAGAAGAAGACTATGGCCACGACCTCCAGAAAAGGCTCCTCTGCACGACAACAACAAATGGATAAGGTTGTGGAGGAGTACGGGGACATTTTCACCTCACCCACAGGGGTTCCTCTACACTGTCAAGTCAAGCACTTGATTGATCTGACCCCAGGTGCGCCGCTACCCAACGGACCAATCTATCGGTGCTCTGTTCTGGAAAACAATGAAATCAAGAGGCCAATTCAGGAGCTGTTGCAGAAGGGTCACATCCGACCAAGTTCATCGCCCTATGGGAGCCCGATAATTTATTATTGTGAAATCATAGTTCTAAATTATCTCTTATTCTGTGAGCAATGTAATATATTAATTGTAAGTAGATTCATTATAAAAATTCAAATTGATTTTAGCATGAATGATGACAATTTATATATTAATTGGTTTTTAAGAGTATTTTTATTATGTAGGAGCACTGGAAAGATAAATCAGGACTTCATTTTCTGTTTTCCTTATTTTATTGGGCTGAACTGGAGAAAATTGAATATGAATAGTGAGTTAATTGTAAGATCAATGGGCCAAGGCCATACATCAACATTGACCACAGTGGGGAAGTATAAAAACATGGATATTCATGCAAGTATAGTTATTAATGTAAGATCAAAGTTAACTCTTAGCTTCACTAAAGAAATAGAAGGAAAAGATCTAGCATCAACTGAAATTCACGTGAAAAAGTAGATGAAAAATGTACAATCATCCAATGGAGAGGTAATCTATAATTATCCAATAAGACTCTTGGCTATGCCTTGAGACTAAACTAATTCTCAATATTTTTTAATAATCGTCCATTGGAATTTAGTAGGAAAACCATAGTAAATCATTGTCCAAGGGCCATGCAAAAATATTAAAAAAATAGTATTTGTTGGTTGTTTTTCAATAGGTGGACCATGATGGGACCACTGAGAAGGTGGGGGTGTTTTTTTAATCATGGAAGTGAGGTTTAGTAGATTGATAGTCAAGTTACCTTTCCCTATAAATTTTCTCGATCAAGTTATTCATTCATTGAAATTTGATTCATTCCTACTGTTTTGATACACAATCCAATCCAATTGAGTCTTGAGTCTTCATTGAGAATGGCATTCATAGGTTCTCAAGAAAGAGGTTATCATGCACATGCACTCTTCTTTTCTTGGTATATTTGTAACTATGTTCAGCCTGAGTTCTATATTTTTAAATTATCATAATAGTTCGTGATTATTAGGCTTTTATTTTGTCTTTTAAGAATTTTAATTTAATTATTATTAATCATTAAATTAAAATATATATATATATACACACACACACACACATATATATATATATATAGTTATTATAGTTATTAAACTTTCAATAGAATTATTAAACTTTCAATGGTACATCAACTTTCATACATGAGAACTCGGATGCGGGTGAAGTTGGTAGTGTTTAACATGATGGGATGGGGGTGTGGCATAAGGGGAAGCCACTGGCCCACTCGTAAGAGTGCTGTCATTCAGTTCTTAATGTCGACTGATCGGCGTTTAATGCCATTTACTCCTGGTGCTCGAATAAACCATAGTCCCGCTCCTCGATACACATTCGCATGCCGCGACATGGCTCAGCCTCCAGTTCATACTTATGGTGGTTTATTGCAGTCGATTCACAGTTTCACGGTAGACTGGGTTGTTATTATGGAGCGTCCCTTTGGTCTGAACAGAATTCCCCCGCCTGTGAATCTGTGGTGCACTCTAGGAGCAGGGCTTTCTAATGTTCGCACTGTAACTGGTAAGAGGATTTGTCTCAATTGTTGTTTGGATTTTGGAGAAAATCTCCACTTCTCCCATGCTGGTTCCTGCAAGCTTGCTTCTGTTGCCCTGTTTCCCCTCTCGCTTCAGTCTTTTGTCCATCTTTTGCCTCCCTACCCTGCTGTCTCGAGTGCGACTATGCCGAGCCTCAGACAGAGAATGCGCTACCGAAGAGGCTCCATGAGGCACCAAATTTGACACTCTCCCTCCACCTCTGGAACCTCCTCTGCATCTATCTCCCACTCTGACAGTCAACCTAGAGGGCGCCTTCTCTGCTCATGCCGTCACCTTGCTTCCCCCACTCCTTCCGCTCCTCCTGCTCAAACCCACACCGCGCATTTTTCCTTTAACAACACTCTCAATCGACCCAGGGTGACTACCTCAATCGAGGTCGTCTTTCGTGAAGAGCCTCAGGAAATTGTTCCCAGTTCTCACCCGGTAGAATGCAGCCTCTTGGTGGCTCAGGATTCGGCACAGTTTGTTGGGCTGAAGCACCCTGATAGTGCGAACGTGCAGGGTCAGATGGGAAAGGCCACGCAGGACCTGGCGAACAAGGAAGTGGTGGGTCAACCTACTGAGAGGTAGGACGCAGTGCAAGCGAGCGAGGCGTAGATTACTCCTCCTCCTCCCTGGAAGGTGATCCATTCTATTTCTGACCTGTATAATGCTGACGGGGAACCAGATGAACTCTGGTGCAGAGTTGTCTACGAATCTCCTGATGAATAGTTCCTCCTCTTCACTCTGTTTTTTTGCTCTATTTCTGCCCATTCTCACGGGCCTATTCATGTGTTTCCTGCTGTCTCTGAAAATGCATCTATTTTTTTTGCTTCGATAAGGTCTCCAGTACTACAATTCTCTGGTTCCCCTATGCGGGATTTTTCAAATGAACTGTTTCAGACTGGTTTCCCTCTTACAGGGCAGTCTTCAAACTATGGTTTTTTGTTTCAAATGCCACAGCACTCGGCAATGATCAGGCTTAGGCCTGCTGTACTATACTCCTTTTGTTAATATAATTACTTTTACTTAGAAAAAAAAAACTTTCATACATGAGAAAATAGATACTGACAAATGGTACATCATGGCCTGATTAATTTCGCTCAGCAATTTCAAATGGTATAACATTTAGTCAACAATAATCATCAATTTCTACACACAGAGACTAATTTCTCTGGAATCCTGAGATTTCTTGTCTTGTTATTCTTATAACTACATAGACATAATTAATAGAGAGATTGAGGACAGAAAAAATCTAGCGCTTAGTCTCCACTACTCAACATGATTTTGTGAGAAATAATACATAGATTGATTTCTCTGAGTGCCTTAGGGTTATTTGGCTCATTTTTTTAATCAAAACAACAATAAAAAATGCACTGAGGATTTGTTCTTAGTCCGATTATGCAATTTTTATAAGACAGATTATGCAATATTAATAATAAACATAAATTTATTGCAATTTAGGGAAAGCTCATTCATGTTTTTTTCTTTATATTGGAAGGTTACTTGATTTTGAAGTAATTTTTAGTAGATCATAGCATATATTGAGGAAATATTAGTTTGACAAGAATAATTTATTTCTCTTGAAACTTTAGGTATTAAAAGTCCATGACACAGATATATCACACTCCAAAATCCAAAGAAAATGGAAGAGCGTTCAATTTTTTTAATCAAACTTTTATTGGTGAAGGGTTAATTTATTATGAGAACATCATTAATGAAGTGAAAAATTTTAAACGTAATGTTTATTGACTAGAAAAATAATTACCAAAACTTCAAAAAAAATTGTGTGACAGGTAAAGAGAAATCCAAATTCCAACCCTGCCTGCCACTTGTTGGTGAGTGGAGGTTATTCACTTTTCATTTACAGCTTACCAGGTTACTCATGTTACCAATATTTTCACATGGCTCACTTTTAGGTGACTACTTATTGTACTTATTCTTTATAAATAACAATTGGTAGATAATTGTATATATTATTTTAAATCTATAACAAATTCAGGCAACAAAATTACAACAAACAGAAAATTATGCAAAAAATTCACTAGGGCACTACTAATGTGTGGATACCCTATCATTTCTTAGATCCTCATAACTTACCAACACCTACTATATTGGTATACACATAATATGGGATTTACCTGAAGTATTTCATATGTATCTAGAAGTAAATAAGTTGTATGAAAATTGTTATGGAAGATATAAGATGTGTATTATAGTTTATATTTCAATTTTTCTTAAGTAGCATGCATGTACGGTCCATATAGTGACTACAATTACCAAATATATTTCAGTGAAGATGTGAAGATGATCTCTCATTAGGTCCTAATTACTTAAAGCATCATTAATTAGCTTTTCAAATGAATAAAATATGTTAACAAATTAGTAAAAACTAGGAAAACAAATCATGCTTTAAAAAAATATGGCACAATGAGTCACACTCTGAGATTTATTTAATTACTCATCAAGTGTCACTACAACATATATATGATCACCATTACCATAGAAATGGGACATGTGACCATCATTTTGGTTTCGAAAATGACATTCCACATCATGAGCATTGTTTAGGGTTGATTGTGTTGATTTTTTTTAAACAAATCATTTATACATTTTATGGAAATTATAGACACAATTTATAATCACATTACAAGATCATGATGTATGGATATTACTTATCATTTCTTAGATACTCACAACTTACCAACACCTAATAGATTTATATACACATCATATATAATTTACCCCTAGAATGCCACATGTATCCTAAAACAAATTAGTTGTATGGAAATTGTTATGGTGCATATATGATGTGTATTACAGTTTATCTTATAATTTTGTTGAAGTAGCATACAACAATTTACATAGTGATATGAGAACCACTCTCTAGAGTATACATCGATTTTGTACACATGACTTTTCAGTTGCTTTTTAAGATATATCATTGGTGATGCTCACATGATTATATAATGAACCATTAAGTTGAACTATGAAATTATTCCTCACAACACACACACACACATATTGAAGAATTAATAAATTTTGTCATATAATTTTTTTAATCTATTTTGAAAAAAAATAAAAAATTATATATAATTATTTCTAAGAAGAACAAGAGAGAGTTCCTTACCATATCTTCGTAAAACATATAATAGTGATGTTTGGAGGCAATTGCGAAGTTTGGAGGCAATCGTCGCAATAGCGACGCTTTGGGGCATAGTGTCGCAATTGCGACGTCTTCCTCCAAACGTCGCAATTGCGACACTTTGTCTAAGTGTCGGTATTGCGAAAATTTTCTCTAAATGTCGGTATAGTGATGGTTTCCCAAGATCAATGGCCCAAAGTGAACTCGCTAACTTACCTTTTCCCCGCACCTTTCCTTTTGATCGTGGTCGTTCACTCATTGAATCCAGATCTGACGACGCTAATACATTTTCGCGCTCATAAAGTAATCGTTTGATGTTTTGGCAAAGCCGTGCGAAATGGGTGGTTTTTCCAAGCCACCCGCGCTTACGTGTCGCCACCACGTTGTATCGCGTTCGAAAAGCTAGTTTCTGCTTACCACCATTTACCCTCGCGAATACCACTGGCGGTATTCCCTAAACCTCACCCGTTTAACCCAAGTTTAATGTCATTTAACTATGGTTATACCATCGTTTAATACATTAAAATTATATTTTTCATTCAAATTTTCACCTTTTCGCTTAAACCTGTAAAAACATTGTAGAACCGTTTTTCCTCAAAATCACGCCGTTTGAACCCTGAAAAACTTTGCAGAGCCATTTTCAACCTACCAGTACCATTTTTTGACGCCCATTTCCCTGAATTTCCATTACAAAGTACTACATTGTCCTCTGCGAAGTCATTTTCAAAAAATTGAAGACTGAGCACCTCTGCAACGTCTTCAACTGAATTCCGTTGGTTCTCCACGTACTTTTCTTCGAACTTGCCCTCTGAGATTTCAAAATTCCTGTCGATTTCAAATAATTACCAAAGTTACTACAAGAAAGTGTCCATTTTTCAGGGGAAACTCTGTCAAAATTTCCCTGGAATCCGTAATTGCCCTTTCTCGCAGTTTTTTCCATACCCTGGTCCGTTTTGCTGTTGAAATCGATTTTAAATACACGTTATGAGATTTAAATTCCTTGCATTTCCTAAAAACCCTACTTAGAAACCCCATTTTCAGTAGAAATTCGCCAAGAAATCCCTGTTTCTCGTAAAGGAACTTAGCAAACCTTTTAGCTTGCTTCATTCATATTAAAAATGACTAAGAAACAGGTAACCCCCAAGAATGGAGGCCCAAAATCTCAAAAGAAGTCTTTTGCAAATATTCCTCAGCCTATGTCGTTCAAAATCGACAAACCAACTCCTGCACTCACAGCTGATTCTACAGAAGTGGTCAGACTAATCCAGCCTCCAGTCATTTCCCAAGAGAATAGCCTTTTAGTTGATCTAGACTATAGAATACTAGACCCTAATGTATAATTTAACGTGCTTGATGTCTATAATTGGTGCTATGGAAAATAAGTGGAAAAGGGTGACAAAGATATTCCAGTTTGGGAATCCAATCTACCTAGATATATTGTTCCTCTCACTCATTCAGTTCCTGAATTTATCAGATTATGCCAAGCTTATTATATGCTAGAACAAAGATGCATTGTAAACAAAGAAAAAGAGATCTTGTTTTACATCATTGAAGAGTCAATAAATTCCATGCTGCAAATGAATCATGACCCCAATTTTTCTTCCCTATCAATACAAGATTTAACCCAACTATATCTTGACTTGGATTTCAATACCAGATTCAAAATATACTAGAATTTTTTTCCAAAGAAAGTTGATATTCCTAAGTTAAATCCTCCTTTTGACACCTTTGATTTACAAGATGAGACTAGAAATATTGTCTCAATGCTCTCCTTCATACTAGGATACACCAGTGATGAATTCAGTGATGTGGCTATCCTAGGTTTTCTGTCAACTCTAAGCTCTGGTCAATCACCATCCATTTTGTTGAATTTTCTTAGATTCATTGCTAAAAACATATATTATCAGTTATCCAGATTATCTGAAGAAGGAGTCTTCAGATACTCCTCTTATCTACTCCACCTCTTCCTATATTATCAAACAGATAAGTTTCCCATTGAATGTCAGAAATTGGAGGCAGAAGGAAAGGTTTTGTCAGTATTATTTTGGTCATCTATTCTAAGGAAATGGAATAGAAAGTATAGTTTTACATATTTCAATGACTCATTTATACCCCTTGCTATGTATCTCTTGGAAAAAGAGGAGAGCCCTAGGATCAATGATGAGACATGAAGAATTCTGCAGTTATCAAAGAGCTACAAAAATGGAGATTGGTATTTATATAAAAATCATATAGAAATCAGAGTGTATGGCTCATCCCTGTCCCCATATAAGTTACCCAGATTTGTTACTACAAGAATATTTTCTTTATAATATCTGAGACAACTATTTAATGTATATGAAATCAACTTCATAGCTTTCAAGAAAAAGACCCAATTTAAGCTGAAAAATCAAATCAGGCCATTCATTGTGAATAACAGACAAGCTTCCAATGAGATAAATGTAAACTTAAAGAGTATAAGTTCCCATGTAGTTTTACGTGGAAGTATGACCCATAAGGTATTTTGAGTGCAGCAAGGGTAAAATGTAAGTGTCCTATTTACTTGCATGATCATAAGCCCCATATTGAAAGATATGTAAATAAAATTGAATGGGAGCCAAACACCCTACCCGATGATGATTCACGGGCGATGCAATTAATACGGGTAGATAGTGGCAAACGCAAACAGGATTGAGCGGCGGTCTGGTGGCTTCTACGAAGCAAAGATCACGATAATGTACATAAAAGAGACAGAGAAGGAGATAGTTTCATAGCTGAGACTATTGAGGACATAAAATTCAGGACTCCTTATGGTAAAAGAAGCAAGTCAACAGAAGAAGAAAAGGATAAGGCTGTAAATATAGATATAAATGATGAAGCAACAAGAATAGTCACTCAAACATTAAAAGAGCTTCAAAATGTAAAAATTGGAACACAACAAAAAGATACAGTCATGAAGGACAACCAGGCTACTGTCGATTTGCCTCCTTCTCGGGGCGAGCAATACAGTCGGAGATTCGGTCAGAATCGAATGATTAAAGAGAAGAATGAAAGGCTCAAGAATCAAGCTAATTCTAGATTTCTTAGGGAAAAGCTTGGAAACAAAGACGAACTTCTTTCGGCATTTGATTATTCATCCAATAAATTGTTAATGTCATTCTTGAAGCCTATAGTGGACTCTACATCGATGTGAGATTATTCCCATACGAGATATTGAGCTGAATCTGAGACCAAAATCATGAATTAGATCAAATTGAATTTCATAGGAGAAATACTGAAATGCTATATTCCAAAATTGTTAGTAAAACTATGAAATAAATTAGGCTTTAGAAAACAGTGCTCAACCTCCAAAATCAAATGAATTTGGACAAAGCCTCACTATATGCTAATAATTTAAGAATAAAATCACTAGAAGATATAGTGATTGAAGCAAGGGCTGACCCAGCCAACATTGAAGGGGAAAAAGTCTTAATTAAATAGAAAAATGAGGATATAGCCGCTCTTAGAAAACGAGTTGAAGTTGCCTCGAGAGTGAAAACTCTCAAGCAAAAGAAGGCTTTGACCATGTCAAACGAGAGAATGATGATTTGAAGATGACTTGTACATCAAATGACGAGGTTAGATAAAAACAATGGAAAGTCAAATAGAATCTCTAATGAAAGAAGAAAGAACTAAGAAAAGCCTGGCCAATGGTCATTCCTACAGTGATCCCCCTTGTAAACACTGCCTATACCATCTACTTTGGCGAACACTTGGCATAGAACGGGTATCTTGCCAACTACGGTGCCAATTACTTCTCTAATCTCTGCCTCTTCTTCTTCATCCTCACAGAGGAGCACACCACAAGACCAAGATAAAGAGATTCTTAGTTTGAAAGGCATTATTAAAAATTTAGAAAATTCCAAAAATGATGCCTTGATTACTTCTAAAGAACATGAGCAAAGGGCCGATCGACTACAAGAACAGGTAAAGATTCTGCAAGCACAAGTAAATCTTACATATCAAGTGGCCTATATAAAAAATCATTTATGGACCAAAATTATTGAAGGCATTCGTTCTCAATGGCCTTCAATTTGGATAATTTATGAACAGAGGGAGTTACTTCAAGTTGCTAGTGCAGAGATTGACAAGACTAAGAGGGAAATTGATAATAAACCAGCCCAAGCAATCCAACTCATAGCTTTTTTAAACAGTAATAATAGGGAAGAGTTGGAAGAATTGAAAATTGTTGATAGAACAGAAACCATTCTTCAAATCAAAAAGGTCCTGAACAAAAGAAACATATTGAGTAATCTAGAGGACTGGTGTAAAGACATGAATGTATCCATCTCAAGATTTTTATCCAAATACAAAACATTGTCAGAATCAGGTTTGCCTGATATTCACGCATTGAATGAAAAGTTAATGCCTCAGAAAGATTATGATCTAAAAATCAAAAATCATGCAAAAGAGCAAGCCAGACAACCACTGCCTCAAGGATCACCAATAGGAAAAATACTTCTTCAGTATTTTGAAAATATGTTCTTTTTAGATAATGATATCAGGCCTATGTTCACTATCAAGCCTAACTTTTCCAAGTATACAGAGGCAGATGAAAGTTACAGAAAATTGAAGACTATGAAGATCCCCTCTGCAAAAAAGTGGCAAGAATTCACAGATCTGTTGTGAATTTAATGGATAAAAAATAGGAAAATCACTTGGAAATTCATTTTTTACTGTTATCTCAAATGGAAAAAATACAGGGTTAAAGTGCACAACAAAAATTAGTTCAATTTAGAATAATCGATTACATTTTTTGCTTGTAAAAGGTAACAACTTATTTGTTTTGCAGTTGTCCCTCTTTTAAGTTTTCTTTCCTGTTTTGATTAAAACATTATCTCAATTCCTGAGATATTTTGTAAACATTTTTTGTATAAATACTTCACAATTCAAAGTATTCAGTGTGAATAAAATTTCTCAAGACAACTATAGTTCCTGCTCTCTACTTGGCATTTTAATGTTTTCTACTTTGTTCGTGCTCTCTACTTGGCCATTGGCCTGTGGGTGATATGGAGTTGTAATCTTATGCTGAATGTGGTAGTTTTGCAATGTTTCAGATAATTTATTACGTATAAATTGTGGTCCTCCATATGTGATTATGTCCCTTGGGAGACCATAGCGCACAAATATTTGGAAAAGAAACTGTACTACGTATGGTCACCGTAGCTTTTGAAAAGAAAAGTGCCTCTGCTTAGACCCACTTAGTGACATATTCGGTTGCAACTAGGATGTATGTTTTTTGGTTTGAGGGAGGACTAATAGGGCCAAAAAAATCAAGTGCCCAACGTTCAATGGTTCAATCAATAGTTGAGGGTTCAAAGGCATTTCATTAGACTACCCAGGGCGTCTTGCCCTTTGGCAATTATCACAGGCCTGCACGAATTTTTTAGCATCCTTAAAGATGGTAGGCCAGTAATAGCCTGTTCTTAAAACCTTATGTGCAGTTCTACGGTTCCTAGTTAGATCCTCTTCTTCAATCTTCTTATCTGTAGCTTAAGGATTCTTAAGTGCCGTTTTGCTCAGATTCCATCCACTCCATCAAATCAAGCCTATACATAGCCTTAGAAGGTCACCCCATCTTGCCCTTAGCACATTTGCATCTATGAGCCTTATTTCTTAGTTCTGCTTGCCTAGAGAGTTGACTCCATTGCCCAATATTCTGGTAGATACTTCTAGTTTACCTTGAAATCTCTTTATTCCCACCAATATTTTAAAATCAAACCCAAATACACAATCATAGCTAGCCTAATATCTGTTACTAAAACAAAGCTAAATCATATGGAGAGATCCCTCGCTAGAGTTCAAGAAGGCTAGATCTTGAATTCCCAAAGCGGTTCTTGGTTACCCCTGGTGTTCTTAACTAGAAAAATCCCTATCCCACAACATGAGAATTACTAGGGTGATAACAAGCCTTGGGGGTACTATGATCCTTGGAGGAAACTCCCACAACTAGAAGAGTTGACAGAGAAAATTGGACCGAGTACAAAGGTGTGGCAGGTGGGTTTTACCCTATACCAATTGTTATGGTGCATATATGATGTGTATTATAGTTTATCTTATAATTTTGTTGAAGTAGCATACAACAATTTACATAGTGATATGAGAACCACTCTCTAGAGTATACATCGATTTGTACACATGGCTTTACAGTTTCTTTTTAAGATATATCATTGGTTATGCTCACTTGATTATATAATGAACCATTAAGTTGAACTATGAAATTATTCCTCACAACACACACATATTGATTAATTAATAATTTTTTTCATATAATTTTTTTAATCTATTTTGAAAAAAAAATAAAAATTATATATAATTATTTCTAAGAAGAACAAGAGAGATTTACTTACCATATCTTAGTAAAACATATAATAGCAAGAAAATTAATCTATTGAAATTTCATTTCCAAACATATTCATGGAGTAAAATGAAGATTAAAAGGAGATATTCATGGATTTACCTATAACATCACCTCATAATTAAGAATGTAAATGTACAATATTGATGATACATAGGTTAGGAGAAAATTAATCTATTGAAATTTCATTTCCAAACATATTCATGGAGTAAAATGAGGATTAAAAGAAGATATTTATGAATTTACTTATAACATCACCTCATAAAAGTGTAAATGTCCAATATGGATAAAATTTATTTATATATGATAAATAATAAACCTTTATCTCACATGTATCATATAATCTTATAAACAAACAATTTCACTGGGGGTGCAATCCTCAAAACTTTTAAACTGTCTAATGTATATGTACCTATTTAAAGTATTCGGGGCCCACATTACAAATGCCCAAAGTGAAATATTTGCGCATATGTAAATAACTATCGAGCGGTGAAACAAAACTTATAACAAAATATTAATAAAACTATATCATATCTCCAGACTTCAAAAAAAATAAACCCGATTTCAATCACAAATTCGCGTTCCAAGATAGCCTGTTGATGTCACCCTAATTTGTGATGCTAAAACTTCATAGAATACGCCATATAAAAATTCGGGTCCGTTTTTTGGCTTTTTGTACGGAGGAAAACTGTGACGCGAAAATCAAATTAATTATGCCCTATAATGTTTCGGGTCCGGAATTCCACAATGCAGACGGGCCAAAAAATAACGCGATCGAATCGCTTGCTTCCACGTGGATGGCTGATTTGGTCTGTGGTCTGTGGGACCACATTCTTCTGAATTAAAATCTCCCGCGTTTACTATTAAATTGCTCTATTTCTAAAACAATACAGCGCTCTGTTTTTAAGTGTGCAGGGACTGTGATTTCAAAACCAAAATTGACTGTTCATCAGTTTTAGAAAGCGGCTGTTTGACAGAGCCATTCAAATAGATTTAGAAAGTGGCCAGAGGACAGGGTAGTTGAAATCAATATTTCAACATCCCTCATTCACTGAGAATACCCTCCTTGGTGCATTCTTCGCCGGACTACGATGTGCTCATCAACAGTCGTGAACCCGATGTCCGTTTCTTTGCCAGGCATCTTCACAACAGTCTTGTTTCCAGAGGATTGCGAGTATTTCTCGACAGCATAGAATTGCAAGCTAGATAATCCATACCTTCACAAATCAAAGACACAATTAAAGGAGCCTCTCTCATTATTACTATTTTCTCTCCAAATTATGTGCAATCGCAAAGGTGCCTCCATTAACTACTCCTCGCGCTCCTCTGTAAGCCGACAATTTTTGCAAAGGCCATATAACTGTCGTTTATTGCATATAAGTGTCGTTATACCAACGGCGGCCAGAGCGTCGCTATTGCGACGGATCCCTCTAAACATCGTAATTGTGACACTTAGACATTGTGTCGCAAACAAAGCATCACTATTGCGACAGATGCCTCCAAACGTCGCAATTGCGACACTTAGACATTGTGTTACAATTGTGACGTTTGGAAGCATCCATTGCAATAGCGACGCCTTGGGGCATAGTGTCACAATTGCGACGTCTTCCTTCAAACGTCGCAATTGTGACACTTTGTCTAAGTGTCGGTATTGCGACACATTTCTCTAGACGTCGGTATAGTGACTGTTTCGGGCGGGATTGAAAAAATTTGGGGAAATTTCCGACATTTGGTCAAAAGCGTCGGAACCAAGTGTCGGAATTTCCGCCAAATGTAGTAGTGGCCCATGTGAAATAGGCTAAATCCGGGTTGCCTTAATAAAACACCTTTATATGTGGAAGGGATTAAGACATTTGACTAGGTCAAGAGGACCAAATCAACAACGTTGTCTAGATACATTAAATCTCCTAGATGCACAGCATAGTTTTAGTTGGAGGCTACACATGTGAATGCGGCTAAATCATTGCGACGGTTTAGGGTTTGGAAAGGTTGCCATCTTATTTAAGGAAGAGAAGGACAAAATGAGAAGTTTGTTGAAGAAAATATGATTTTTGAAGATTTTGTCGGTTTAGACATTTCTTATTCTCTTGGATGTTTAGCAAAGAATAGTGTTGTTTAGCATTAGGGTGTTCCTGATCTAGAATCCCACCTTTTCCATTGAGTAGCTCAAGGAGGAGTCTTACATTTCTTGACCACTATCAGGCATTTGGCCAAGCTCTTCTTCCAACTATAATGCAAATCCTGTTGAGGGTTTGGTTGTATTTGTAAGTTGCAGCAAGTGGAGGCTAGATCTACTCAGATCTAGGCCATTCTAGTGCCTCTTTTCAGTGGGAAAGCCTTCTATCCCCTTGGCAAGAGAGTATTGGATGAGGAGAGCCCATTTTTAGATCTTGGCTTGAGACCACATCATGTTCTAGAGCCTACAACATGTTCCATCTTTTAGAACTGCATTATTTGCAAGGAGAAAGATGTAGGGTCTTTGGCACTTCAAGGAGGAGATATATCTAGTGTTGGGAATCTTCCCTTCACTGTGGTGATCTGTGGATTACAAATCTAATCCATGTTCCATTTAGATATACTCTGAATACTAATGTATTTTCTTTAGAAATCCTGAATCATTCTGCAAATCTGTTGCATTAGATCTCAGATCTACTCCATGTACTTCACTTTTTGCTGAAAACCCTAAGGGGAATTTGAAGAGGAGACTCTATAGTGTACATATCTAATATAGATATATATTTTTGTACACAGATATGCTCTAGATCTGAAGTGTAATCTACAACTATTTTCAGCTAATAAAATAACGTTGTCAAGCTTGTACAGTCTTATCATATGGTTACAGCCTCTTATTTGAGCATTTCTTCATGTAATGTCTTCTTCTTTCTTTTCTATAATGAAAGTGATTTAATATAACTCTGATTTTCTATTCTAGATGATCATATTGAGCCTCCATATTGGCCTCCTGCTACTACTTTGCTGAACTGCATTATTTTCTAAGCAGTATTGTCATATATTGTTGCAGTCCCATTCTTGGGCATTTTCCAGTTGTACTATGTGTGGGAGACTTGTTTACCTCACCTAGAAAGATGTGTTTCTCATATCCTCTTGGATTCAGGTCTTATATTGTCATATCTAAGGGATGCAAGGGTTGGTTTTCAATCCTTTAGCATACATTCCTGAAAAATGTGTTTTTCAGGCATGCCTTGCTAAGTAGTCCCAAGTGGGAATATTACAGTGGTATCAGAGAAATTATCTTGGCACAGCCTGTGCTTTTCTTGAAGAGCCAATATGTCTACAGAATAATATGAGCCTCTTACAGACAAAGAGAAGAGGTATCTAAATAGAAGAAAAAATAATTTTTATTACACCAATAATGATCAAGAAAAGGGTAAAGCCCCTGAAACTGGAAGTGATGAAGAAGGAAAGGAGTTTGCAAAAACTCTCTTGAAAGCCATGCAATATCTTGCTAGAGAGATCAAAGAGATGAGGATGGATAGAATCAAAGAATCTCCTAAGAGATTTCATCTTGGAGAAAGCTCTGGCATATCTCACCACTGGTGTTACACCATTTTTTGGTCATCTAACCTATTATCATTAGATGAACCCAAGTACACCATGTAAGACCAATTTTACCTTAAGTAAAATTGCTTTCACTATGTGAAATAACTTAGTAAAACACCTTTATTAAGTTGTTTATGGTCTAAACAGGAAACCCCAAAAGGAAATAATAAACAAACCTATATTTGTTTATATTTCCTGGTCATATTTAACCCAAAACAAGGAAATCAATTAAATAAATATTTATTTATTTGATTATTTCCTAGGAATAAGTTATTTAAATCCTTATTTAAATAATATTCCTAGTTAAATTTGACTAAATCATTTATAATTAATTAAATAAATCATTATTTATTTAATTATATTCCCACCATTTCATTAAAATAACAAATAAATCATTTATTTATTTATTATTTATAAATAAAGGAATTGACCCAAGTCAAAAATCCTTTTCCCTCCAATAAATATAATAAAATATTCCTAAAGGGTGGTTCTAGAATTTGATTAATAATATTGTATTCATCCACCAAGTTCTAGATCGCCCTAATATTTTGTTATAAATAGAAGGGTTTTCCCCATTCATTAGTCACCTTTCATTGCATTAGATCACTCTAGATCTATACTTTTGGTCACATTCTCCATTTTTGCCTTGTGAACTCCCTTTGAGTTCTATGTTTGTGTGGGTTTTTCTACAAGAACAAGAGAGAGAAATTTTAGATCTAAAATGCTGAGGACTTTCAAGAACCCATCCCATTGAGGAGAATCAGAAACACCTTTTTTGTTTTCCTCTCAGGTACCCCCTTTTAATATAAAAAATTCTTTCAAATACATCATTCTTATCTTGTCTATTGGATGCATGCAGTGACATTTTATTTTCACTGCTTAATGTCTTTTATGCATAGATCTGGATTTGTGCAGCTTTATTTAGATCACCTAATTGCATATTTAAAGATATTGGCAGCCATAATTGATGTTAGGGCTATTTGTTATGCATAGCTAAAGTGGTCTTTCTCCGACAAAAGATTCATACTAACAATTGTCGACTCCACACGGGTTTTCTTTTGCGACCGCTGTCGTTTTATATATTCCTGCATATCCAGCTATTTCAAACCCTAGGGTTTCTCTTCAGTTTTTTTTTTCCTAATTTTATGGTGTTTTTCACCTCTAAAACCCTGAAACATTCAAATTTTTAACTTCCGTGTGTTTCTGGCCCTATTGCGTAGGTGACAGACATCAGCCACAGCTGAGATGACAACTTTTTCTGAAATCTACCGTCAAGAGACCCAGATCTGCAGGTCACACTTATTAGCCCAAAAACTGCGACCTGGACTGGAGGGCGCACTTTTCTGCCCCAAAACTGCAACCTAGACTAAAATCAGGTTAGAACCTACGACCTGCCCTTTTTTCTACACATTTCCAGCAATTTTTCTGGGTTTGTCTGAAGCTTCTGTCAAGGTTTTCCAGCCTCTATCTCTACCCGTTTAGACCTTTTTCTGATCTTTTTCACTCAACTAAGTGGGAATCTTTCCCCTTAGGGCTTTAGTACCCTCCACTTTTTGTGGGTGAGTTTTAGCTGTTTCAGATGTCTGAATTTTTAAAGTTTCATCCTTCTTCTTTCTAGATCTAATACCTCATTTTCAGATCCCTCTAGATCAGCTCTTATCCCTTTCAAATCACCTCATATAGTTTTGTTTGGGTTTACCTCTAGGGTCACCTCCTTGTCCCTCCTGCCTTTAGCTGATTTCCCCCTTTTGTTACAGCAACCTTGCCTCTGCCTCTTTGCTGTTTTCTGCACCTCTTTTTAGCAGATTTCTCCTTTAGATCCCTGTCCCTCCCGAACTTAGATCTATTGGCCTCTTTTTAGCGTGTTTTGATTAGATTTTTTCGCTCTTCGACCCACCTTCTTGGGTTAGATTGATGCATTGTTAGTTGTTAATTTTTTGTTATTTCAGTCTTATTTACTATTCTCTACAGATTTATTTTTAGTTATGCATCACACTTTTTCTTTTACTCTAAAAAACGTCTGGGTTTAAAAATGTTGGAACACCCAATCCTCCATGGGTAGGTGTGGAATGCGAAAAGTCACAATGGAGTCCAAGTGACCTTGGAATATGAAACCAAGAGTCACACCATTGTACTATAAATGTACATTTTTGAATAATGGAAAATAAGAAAGCCTCACGCTTATCTTTCATTGTGTGTTGTTTCTCTTGTGTGTGCATTCTTCTTCCTCATACACCATGTGTGTGCTTCAACATGGTGTTTAACATGGTATCAGAGTGGGCGATTGCTGGCCCTGCTCCACTTTGAATGAGCCATTTTTGTTTATGGCCTGTGCATATCTGCATTTTTGCAGCATTTAGAGAGTTTTTGCAGCAGTGTTTTTTCCGCCATTCAGAGGTGTTTTGAAGAGGAGCAACATTCAGTGATTCTGCAGCATTCAGAAATTTGCTTTGAAGAAGAAGAAGCATTCAGAAATTGGTTTTGAAGGAAAGGCAACACTGCCCATCTGAAGGTTTTCATTCTCATTTTTCTTGCAATTTCTATTAATTTCTGCATTGAAGAGTTGCTGGAAAACATTGTTTAAAGAGGGTTTCTGAAGTAGAAGTTTTTGGCTTTTTAATGGAAAAGAATTTTGAGTTTTTCTACTGCTGAGCTATTGGAAAAATTTCTGGGTTTTACTGCTAAAATTTTCTGGAGAATTCTGCATTTTTAAAGTCCATTTTCCTGGAAAAATTTCAAAGTTTTATTGGCAATCTCTGCAAATTTTTCTGTGGTGTATTACTACTTGAAATCCTACATTTCTGAAGAAATTTCCTGCTGCTACTTTAAAGTCTGGAGTCTCAGTTTTGCTCCTCTGCTGCTGGAAGAAAAAAAAAATACTCTGCTCTCTATTCTTTGCTGTTTTTATTTAAGAAATAAATTAAAAAATTAAAAAAAAAAAAATCAATTCCATGGCCTTTTGGCCCCCTTACCCAACTGTCATTTCTTAATCCCTGCACTCTGCTCTACACCTCTTGGCATTACACTCTCTCCATTCAAACAATGCTCACCCTACGCTCTACACACCTCTGCCCACATTGAAACGCATACACTCCCACCTGCAATTTTTTACATCTCCAACTCACCGCCTCCCATCGCTCAACCTGCCCCTCCCTTATCTGCAACTATGTCGCACAGCTCATACTCTCACCCTCGCTCTGCGGCCTCCCTAAGCCATCTCCCCGCGCTCTCTAAAAACTCCCCACACCCACGGCATAACTCCACTACCCTCCCACACTCATTACGCTACACATACCCCAACGCTCCTGCTCACGCTTGAACCCAACCCCTCACAACAGTGCTCCCTATCTTCCACGCGCCCTACCACTCATACCTCCCTCCCTTCCCTACGCCGGCACACGACCTACCCATACGACGCCTCCCCCTTCACAGTTGTACCCTACTCCCCCTTATACCTCTATACGCTCTCCCTCCCGTCGACTTACACTCCCCTACCCGCTGCATAAACCAGCACATGCTCTCGGCTTGCACATTACACTACTCTTTCAATCCCCTCTATGCAGCTCACCTCATTGCGACCTATCCCAATCGCCCCTCGACTCGCTCTTCCCTATCCATTCTGCCCCCCCACACACTGACCCTAAGTGAAGAAGAGCCTGGTTAACAACGCCTGGCAAAGACTTTAAAATCAATTGACACTGCACCTCTCTGCCCTTGTTTCAACATTGGCCTCACTCGATTTTGCACCTCCCTGCCCTTGTCGGTTTTTCTTCTTCCCGTCATCATTGCGCCCCCAAGGTGTTTATCCAGGAGAATTCTTAGCCTTCACCCTCAATTTCCGGTTGGTCGACTTCCTCCTTCCCGTCGTCATCGAGTAAGTCCTCCCCCGAGTCCACACTCCGACTCTTCTTCTGATTGTTCGGGTTCTCCCCCTACTCCTGGTTCTCCCCCTGTTACCTTCACCATGTCTAGTTCAGGGCCTAGCACTAGCATCAACCCTAGTTCTACTGTTGGGTCTATTTCCAGAGGAACCACTACGGGAACTACCTCGACTGTCCCTTTGCTCCCTTATATGGCTAGTCTCAGTCTCCTTGATTAAAATCAGTTGATCAATGATCCTATCTGCCATGATGTTAGTTGGCTTGCTATGCCAACCAAGCTCCCCTCCGACATTCCCAAGTGCGAAGGCCTTGCTATTGAAGATCCCTCCAACCATATCTGATCTTTCCATATGTGGTGTTCATCCAATTCCATTACTAATGACTCCATCCGTATGCGATTGTTCCAACGCACGCTTACCGGTGAAGCTTCTAAGTGGTATGTTGATCAGGCCGCCTCTTCCCATACCACCGTTGCGACCATTTCCCAAGCCTTTTTATCTTATTTCCATCTCCCTCTCTGATACGACACTGGTACAGAACTCTTGACTTCTTTCCGTCAATCCTCTTCGACCCACCTTTCTGCTCATTTTCAAGAATGGCGGAGAAGAAGGAGCCTATGTCGAGCCCCTACCTTTGAATATCAGGTTTATATGGACCGGTTCCTTCGCTCTCTCTTACCTCCCATCAGAAAATATTTCGCATCCCAGTTCCCTCAAACTGAAGAAGGTGCCCTCCAAACAGCCTTGAAATATGACCTTATCTATGCTCAATCTGGTTATGTTTATATCATCCTTCCTGACCTCCCCAAACTCGGTAGCACTAATGCCCCGGGGGCACCTCACTATGCTGACAGTATCGTTGGAGCTCTTTCACATACCCATGCTCAACCTCCTATTGGCTATGGTTTCCCTCTGGGATGGGCCAGCACCTCCAGCACTTTTTCCCCTCCAGGTAGCATGTATCTAGGATCTGGCATGCCTCCTCCCTTTGCCCACCCTCCTGCTTATCTCAATGTTTCTCATCCTAACCCTTATCCTTACCCAGAGCCTGGTGTCCCAGCTCCTCCCGCATTTGGACCTCTCACCCCCTTTCCTTCTCAACCCCCGCAGCCGCACTTACTACCCCCTCCCGGGCAAGTATTTGCGCAGTAGGGCATGACCAATTATCTTCCTTCTCAAAGAAAGAGGAAAGGAAATCAATCTGCCTCTAGTAATCGTGGATCCAATCCTTCAAGTATTGATTCTAACACTGCCAACCAGCCACAGGGCTCTTAGCCCAAGCCGGACAGGTCACTTCACACCAATAAGCCATGTTCATGTTGCGGTGTTTATGGTCATTACACTCACGATTGTCCCCTATTACCACAGATGCGGCAGATGTGGGAGTCTCAGGCCACCGTGCGGGGACAACATTCTTCCCCTACTATCCCTCCCAATACGACTACTTCTCAACCCGCTGTGTTTACCGATCCTTTCCCTCAAAAAGGATTCGTGGCTACTCAATCACCTCATGCCCCGGTAACCACTCAACCTTCCCCTTCTGGTTCCTCTGATTACCAGATTCTCATGATGGCCTCGGACCAACCTCTCACCGTCGACCTTAACCTTCAAACTCGGTCCCGTCAGTACTCCACACCTCCCGCTCTATCTGTCCCCGAGTCCCCATCTTCAGGTCCTACAGAGCCTCTGTCGACACCCAATGGTCCCTTGCAAATCCCTCTACCCAAAGCTGAGGTTCATACCAAGATTCCTAAGGGCCCATTATGCTGAAATGCTGCCTCTAGTCGGGCTGCCCATTCATATAGCATAGTAGATGATCTAGCACAATATCCTACTTTCATTTCAACACTGGAACTCCTCCAGTCGTGTCCTTCTCAAAAGAAGGCTCTATTATCTGCCATGGGTGCTGTAGATCCTGCTGATGACCAATTGATTGTTTTCGATGCCCGTCAGTCTGACCATCCCCCCTTCCTACTTTTGTTGCTTTCCAAATCCTAGTCAAAATCTGAAATGCCAATGTCGCTCGGTGTATTATTGATGAGGGGGCATCCACCTATGTGATGTCTGCTTCGGTTTGGAAACAACTTGGATCTCCTGAGCTGGCCCCTTCCACAATCACCCTTTGTGCATGGGATGGCCATGCCTCCCATCCCATTGGCTTGTTCTGTAACTTTCCTATCACCCTTACGGGCAAGACTGTTTGTGTCGACGTTGAAGTTATCGACGCCCCTCTTGACTATAACATTCTTTAGGGGCGTAGTTACACCTATGCCATGTCTACCATCCCATCCGCAGTCCATCGCAAGATTTTTTTCCCTCATAATGGAAAGATAGTCACTATTGACCAGTTGACATATCATGAGCCAAAATCTCAAACCTCCCCTGAATCGATCATCTCTTTTGTAGCCAATAAGAAAACCGTCGATTCTTTGACTAGTGTCTCCCCCAGTGTCTACAAATACTCCTCCTTTCTTGGAACCTTCCCTGGTCTTCCTCCTCCTCTTGTCTCAGATCCCAGCTCCACGAATGTTTGCATGATGCAATCGTCTCGGGCCGACCTCACGCGGCAAGCTTTGACTAGTCAGCAACCTCAACCTCGCCCATCGCAACCTACTCCTAGCCCTTCGCCCCTGCTGACTGGACCTCTTCCTTCTCGCCTTTCCCCTACAGCTGGTACCCATGAGCCTCTCTACCCTCCTGGTTCAGTTCCCCCAAGTCTTCACCATCTCGTCGCCATCCCTCCTGGCCATTACCCCACTGGTCAGATACCCTTCCTCGCTCCCCCTCCAGGAGTCTATTCAGTCCCCATCATGGCCACCCTTTCCCTCCCTAATTTGACCCTGGGAATTCCCGTATGGTACCTTGACACTCCAGCTGCTACCCCACCAAGTCTCCCCAAACCATACCTTTCTTTGAAAACTGTTCAACCCGTTCCCTTAGCTTCTCCCATCGCTACAGTGCCACCCACACCTCAACAGGACCCTTATCCTGCTATGACAGCTACAGGAAAGAAAAGAAAAGCTCGCAAGGGGGCATCCAAAGACAAAGCCACCCCGCTTGACCCTACCCCTCCTCCACCCGCCAAGCCTTGTGCCTTGTGTAATGGTGTCGGTCATGCCACCCATACTTGTCCCGAGTTGCCCCGTATCAAACCCATGGTTAAAGTCGCGTTCCCTAAGTCTACGATCCCTGAAACCTCTACTTCTTCCTCGTCCGTAGCCAAGAACCCAAAGAATCTTTGCACCAACAAACCATGTGCTCTGTGTGGTGTCCATGGCCATTATTCTCACCATTGTGCTCACCTCATGCATTACCGAGCCTCTTTAGAGGTCATTCGCGAGTACAATGTTGAAAAACATCAATCCACCTCTCCCATCCTTGCTCAGTATGCGTCAGGCTTACTCGAGGATCCCCCCACTACCATTGACATTCCTCCCCCTGATGTTGTGATGTCAGAACCTGCTGCCCCCCTCCTATACCTATCATCATCCGCATGACCCTCGGATTAAATTCCCTCTGAATCCACTCCATCTGTTTTGATTGATTCCCCTTCAGCAAAATTCTTAGGCTCTACATGCTTTGACCATATTTTTACTTGTTCTTTTGTCATCCCCCGTGACGATCCATATGTGTGCCTTTCTTCCCATGCTGATTATTTAGGTAGCTTTGCAGCATCATGTGGTTTCCTCGACCTTTCCCTTTCCTCCCATAACTAGGATGATAGCATCCGTATCTATGATGTCCTTCGCAGCATGAGCCCCCGCTTTTCCTCCCATAGTTCTCATTCATCACCCTCTAGTCGATCTATGAGTCCTAGCCATCCTACCCAGACTACTCCCTCCCATAGTTGTTGTTTGATGTCTACCCTATACTCACGCTGCCCTCATTCTTCTCATTCCTCCCATTTCTTGTCTTGTGATACTATTCTACCCGACCTCTCGTCCACACATTATATTGGCTATGCCGATGGGGCAAGTCGCTATTCCCGAAATCTCGCTTCGGCCGCATGGGCCATATTTACCCCCTTGCATACCCTCATTCTTTCAAATAGGGTCTGCATTGGTAATGCCATCAATAATCAGGCCGAATATGATGCAGTACGTGGTCTCTTAGCCGATGCCCTCTCTCATCGCATCCTCTATCTGCACGTTCGTTTAGATTCCCTGCTTCTTGTCTTACAACTAAATGGTGTCTATAGTGTGCATAACCCTATCCTGTTTAGACAATATTTACGAGTGAAACTTTTGATACATGACTTTAGATTCATTACTTTCAATCATGTAACTAGAAGTCAAAATCACTACATAGATAGAATTGCAAATCATGTTCTAGACTGGCATTTATCACACACAAGACAATAACATTTCAAACCATCAACACAATGAATATATATAATATATATCATATAACATGTTTTTAGAGTCCATCTACTCTGAAACATATGACATGCCCATAGCATGTTACAAAAAACAAAACTCAAAAATTGGGGGGCACCACTTGCCCCTACATACAAATGGGGGGGCACCACTTGCCCTACATCTAATCACTCTCTGGAGGATCCCAAGCCAATGGCTCCTCTCCTGCAACTCGTAGATCACGCACAGTCTGACCAGCCATCGCCATGTGTCGCATGATACCTCGCCATTCCGAGGGTAGCCCAATACATAGCTCTATGTATTGGTCGTCTAAATCCTGCCAAACCCCCTCCGACACACCGTTCATCAACCCCTCAAATCTACGACGAATGTCCTCCAAAAGAGCATCCATATCCTCGTTCTGTGTCGTCCTCGGTCCACTAGCACCTGTAGTTCTAGCTGCTGCAGGTTGTCCCATATATCCGGCCGGTTTCACCGGAGCTATATCCGCATTCCAAAAAGTATAAGGATCAGTACCTTAAATAATATTCACAAACTTTAACATGCACATAACAGATTAGTTACTTGTCACTTACTATCAGGCCCCCATACTTGACCAGGCGGAAGCGGCAAGTCCGGATCTCCCCAAAAACTCATCCCACTATAGGGATAGTCGTCTATGTACAATGGCATCTGATCCCAATGGGCAAAGAAATCTAGTCAGAACACCCGTCAAACCGCCCCTCCCCCTCCTCTACACAGTATTCGTCCCCACCGACGCATCCTGGGTTCTCTCGAACCCCCATCAGGTAGCTGTACACGAGGTCGCAAGGTAGGGATCTTCTCAAAAAATAATGAGCACAATACCGTCCCATAAGCACAATCATGGTTCACTTTCCGCTTACACAGTGACAGCTGTCGTTTCAACGACACCAATATCATCTAGGCCCACCCATAGTAGGTCCCACTCAACACACTTTCTACAATCATCATCTGCCCTCTAGTGATGTGATGGAGCACCTGGCTACCCAAGATCCACAACACTGTTGCCGCCACTGCCCGGGTCTCCAACCTCTCTAGATCCCCAATTGATATTCGAGTCCCTTTGACTCGGAAACCTGGTCGAAAATGTCGCTCTACGAACTCCATGATGTTATGCCCCCACAGTAACACTGGCTGTGTATTTCCCACCATCCCTAATGGTGGGAGACTAGTCAGGAAATACAGATCCTGGAATGTCAGCTCAATCCTCTGCCTCTGCACTATAAAAACCTCATCGTCTACATCCCAATAATTGACAATTCGAGCCAACAAGGGCTCCCCAGCCCTCATCAAAGGGTCTTCACAAATTTTAGAACCCCAAACTTGGCCAATGCACGACGGACACCCTGATATGCTTGGATTTTCGTCTGTAATGTACCTAGGTCTCTCTCTCTCCACTTGATCCGTATATCTGCCATATGTGCACAAAACTATCATCTTTGTCAGTCTACAGATAAGTAAAACTACATTCAATTACACAAAACTGAATCTCAGCCCACAACAAAACTAAACCCACCTCCATCTGACAAGTCACACTTTTTGGCCAAATCCTGGGACAGGTCGCACTTTTCAGGCCCAAACTTGCGTCCCAGGTCACATTTTTTT
The DNA here is from genome assembly GCA_034641835.2 of Pinus albicaulis. Lineage (NCBI taxonomy): Eukaryota > Viridiplantae > Streptophyta > Pinopsida > Pinales > Pinaceae > Pinus > Pinus albicaulis. The sequence continues at coordinate 552,310,946 of CM076573.1, read as the reverse complement.
TCCCCAACAAGTGTGACCTGGCCGTAATGATGAGGTAGGGCTGTTACTGAGATTTGGGGTCCTAATCTGAACTTTTAATCCATCAAAAACAAAGAGTAGGATTAGGCCTCTTACCTGCAACTGACGGATCTCAATTCCAATGGTCGGATGTCTGCTACGATTGCCGCAAGATTTAGGGCCTTCTCTCCTCTCCACATTCACCACAGCTACACAAGAAAATGAATGAATTTGGAGGGAAAATGCCTTATTAGAAGAAAAACCCCTACTTTTTCTTTCACCCGCTGCGACCAAACCGTAGCCCCGTTTGACACACCGTCTACATCGTTGGAAAGCTCACACCGAGCACTAAAATGGGTATCTATTAATTTTTGATGTTTTCATTCTTCACCAGGACACATTTTGTCCACGAAGGGTCTATTCACCTCTCCTCCAAATCGAATTTCCTCACTTCCAACACTCGTACTTGGGGCACCACTTTGCCTCCTTACTTGTCTTTGTTCGTGTTGATTTTCATCATGAGATACCCTATTTTACTCATGTTTATGGTCCCCCATTGGACCTTTACTGTGTGGCAGCACCATCGAGTCACCCTTGTTTAGAGCATCCGAGTTGAGTCATCATCAGTCATGGAGTCTATCTCGAGTCCCTTTGTATCCCGCTATAGTCCTCCATCCTTCATTTCTTGGTCCCTCTCTTGTGTTGCACATTATGGCCTTCAGTACCATTTTCCCCTATCCCTCATGATATTTTGTCAATCGCTGCCAAGCCATTCATGCCCTTTATTCTCTACCAAGGGAAGTCGTCCATCCGCTCCTCAGTATCCCTCATTTCATTATCATCATTAGTGTTCATCTGTTAGTTGTGTTAGACTCCTATACCAATAGGTGTCATTTTTCATGATTGACTTGATGAACTATGCAATATGTTCAAACATTTTTCTTGTTGCAAAGGTATTCCATATTTTCAAAAAAATCAAAAAATCAAAAAATTTAAAAATTGTAAAGAGGGTATACCCTCAAAGAAAAATCAAAGGGTGAAAAAATAAAAATGGCCAAAAAAGTGAAAGAAAATGAACCCCAAACAAGAAAAGGCCACGGAAAGTGTGCAAGTCTAAATGCCACTGCTTATTGCTATGATGTAATAAACAAATGGTGTGTAACTTGTATTTTATGCCACAATTCATGAATAGTCAAACTGTTTAAGCTTGGCTAGTTCATTTTTCAATTTCATGTTGTAGAATAGAGAATAAATATCTGGCCAAATAGTTTAATCTTGGTAGATAAGTAGATAGGTAGAGTTAATAAAAGGAGCTCAATAGTTTAATCTGAGCCCTTGGATGTAATACGTGTAGACTTAGGTAGGCTTGCCATGTAAAAGAAAAAGAAAAGTGTGATAAGGGTTTTCCAGTCTAAGTGCACCCTAATAAAGGAGAAAAAATGGTAGAGTAAAGCAGATAGGGTAGGTAGATGATGTTGCAAATTTTCATGTGATGAATGATGGTGTTAAAATGTGTTAAGAATTTACTTTCATCACAAGTGCAAAGGTAGAACACTACATTGGTAGAATTTCAAAGCAAAGCAAGGTCAAAATCATTAATTTCCCCTATCATTTTCCCCAAAGATTTTACTAATTTCCCTAAGCACTAAGGTATTTGAATATTAAAGGCGCTCAAGGCATTTCCTTGACTTTTGAAGGGACTGGACCCTCGGCCCAGTAATTGAAAAGACCTAAGTACTTGAAATCATCGATTATCACATTCATTCACTTCTCAAAAATCTTTTCCTAAGTAAAATCCCATTTTACTTAGGAAAATCCTTCAATATTTCATAAAAAGCCCTCAAAATCACTTTTTATTCTAAGTTTAAGTGATGAAAGTATAATAATGTTATTTACTTTTGAAACTTCACTTTCTTGGTTATATTTAAGTATTTTGAGTTTACATTGTTCCCTTGTCATATTAACTCTAATTTATATATTAAATCCTTATAGAAATTATCTTATCCTATTATATATAACTCCTTTTATCTAATATCCCAAAAACCCCTGTATTATAATTTTTAGCCAAAAGTATTTAAGTCACACTTATTCAAATAAAAAACCCACAATATACCCCCTTTTGGCTAAAATATAACTTTAAATATTATTCCCGCCCCCTATGGTAAATAAATCGCATTGATTTAATTACTGTATAATAAAAAATATATGAAAAAACTTTTAAACATGTTTTATGTGTTTAAAACAAAAACAACCCACCAATCAAAACACTCCCAAAGAAATTAATTGATAAATAAACACGTTAGTCCCGCACCATTAAAACCCTATCAAATCCCTGTCCCGTCCACCGTTCGATCGGTCGCTCCAAGATCGACGGCTGTCGTTAATTCCGTTGGCCATCCCCGATCCAAGCATTAATGCGTGAAATTCCAGCGGTTTGAAAACAGTACCATGGCCATGTGTCATTCGTTCTATGGAATCGCTGCCCATCCACTCAATATCGCCTTCCCTCAAAAGCGGTGCGGAAAAAACCGCTTACCACCTTCCCCCCCGTGACTAATTTGTCGTACATGCTGATGTCATTAATTAAAACCCGCCACCCTTTGAATTTGTAAATAAAAACGAAAAGAACTTGCGTTTTTTTATTATATCGTGCACAGTGAACTACCAGACTCCCATGCAGTAAAACCCTTTGTAACCCAGTTGCGCTACCTGAAGCCTCTGTTAACCAATTCGAGCATGGTTTACCTCCCAAAAATCATTCTAGATTCACTCCACAGACCTCTCAAAATCAAATGAAACATTTTTGACCTCCCCTGCAAACCAATGTTTTCTTAACAATTTGTTTTGTTTTACAGGTGATCAGAAGACCACATCGTTGGATAAATAGTCTTAATACTAGTCATAAGACTTGTTTACTCCAAGAATGTTATCAAATCTATTCAAACAGAGATGGAAGATAAAACATACAGTTGAAAGACAAGCAAAGGAAACAAGATATTAAACAATTTACTGTTGAAACAGATAGTAAAAACCTAAACTACACATTGAAGGTAAAAGGACACAGTAAAGAACAGTTAAAGAGTATCAGTGGTTAAAGTGTATCAGGTAAAAGTCAGAGTGAAAGTTAAAATGAAGTTACAGAGCAGTCAAAGGTAAAACAGTAAAAGTAATTACAGAGGTAGTAAAATGGTAAAAAGAGATGAAAATACTTTCACCAACATTGAAGTTTATCTAAAGTGAAAGTAAAATAGTTAAAAGAACAAAAAAGTGAAAAGATGAAAAACACAACAAGAAAGAACATTTTTGCAGAAATTTAATGTTTTAGTCATTATTTTACAGAAACTATTGTGATCAATCCAAGATGAATTTTTCAAACTGAAGGAGTTTTATGTTCTTAAGAGGACCATCTACAAAAACCTCTCTCACTTTTCTAACAGCTATTATGGTTTTGGAAATAAAAAACAATGATGGAAAGCACTTTTTGCAGAAAATACCAGTTAAGTCATCATTTTGCAGAGAAGATTGTGGTAAATAAAAAGTACATCATACAAAACCGAAGGAGGTTTTTGTTCTTAAGAGACATATCTACAAAAACCTATCTCACTTTGTGCACAGTGATTTCAGAATGAGAGATACATGCACATTTTTACAGGCTATTTTTCAGACTCTGTAAAACTCTGTTTTACACATATTTTTTCAGAGCCTTTTGTGCACAGCTGGAGAGGAATTTGGGGAAACTGAAAGAGAATTGTTGGAGCAGAATTGCACAAAGAAAGGAAGCAGTTAGTTACTTGGATGCCTCATCATCAACTAAGATTTGGATCAAATTCGAATTCTCCTCTTTGTCATCACCTATCCATACAAAAAAGTGCCAAATAGATGCATTAGTTTGAGTGTCTTTTACTTAAGTTCTATTTATGTAAAATAGTTGGAGAGATTTGTGAACCGATATTGATATTTTTCCAAGATATTTTAGTTTATAATTTGTATAAATACTTCACTTTTGGAAGTATTTTGGGTGGATTCTTCTACTTTGTTGTAACATTGACTTTTGGAATAAAGTGCTTTTTGGAGAAATTTCTTCGTGGCTTGCTGGATGATGAATTGAAGCTCAAGACTTTTGCAGGATTCGTGTGTCAGACTACAGTTCAATAAGTCATTTATACCCTGTGTTTTAATTTTTATATATGTTTACTATATCACTGTGTTTCATTTCTAAATAATTAACAAAAAAGGATTAAATCAGAAATTGCTTAAGTGTACTCTGATTTCAATTGTTATTATTCTAAATGTTTTCTTCTAAACCGGTTATAAACAATGAATTCTTAATTGCTCTTGTTTCTCTGGTTTAAGAATTTGATTACTTATTAAAGAATTCTTAATTTCTGTTTATTGGTAATCACTCACTTTCCCTTGTTTAAACATGTTGAAATATTCTTAATTGTCTTTCATCTCTTTAAAAATCCATTCCATTCACTTTAATATCCAAAATTGCTCTCTGTTTGGCTATCTTGCCCTGCAAAGCCATCTTTTGTGTAAAAAATTAATCCAGTAAATCCATCCTTTCGAATCCATAGCCCAATGGCCTGAAATACTCAATCGTGCCCTTAGTTGGCGGATTCCACCATTTAAATTCAAACAAAACCCTTGGACTTATAACTAGCCTAATATTTTCTAAGAACAAAGCTAAATTTTAAAGAGAGAGCCCTCTCTGGATACAGATTGGCTAGATTCTGTATCTGAAGGTTGCTTTGTGGTTACCTCGGATTTACTTTCCTTTTCCACAACTTTAAGGAAAATCTGAGTGATACCAAGTCGCTCCACTATTTTCTCTCGTGCCTTAGTTGGGGATCCCTTATTGCCTCACCTATGGCGGACCTCCTTCTGTCGACATTAGCTCATTTACTCCAGAAGCCAGGTCTAGAGGGCGGTGTACCTTGGTTGGAGCTCCTTTCAGCATGATCGCGATCCATATGCTCGATGGTCCAGTGGTGCAGCAACAACTATTGGTGATTCCAGGGTGTGTGTGAGATGTCTCAACCCTCATGAGGGGGTGGCCCTGCAAGTAGCCCCCCACATGCCTGGATGACTTCTTCATTTCATATTTTGATATATCTCCTTCCATTTGATGATGTCAGCCTCAACCGCTTGCAACGCCTTTTCGATTTTCATGTATCAGTCATATTTTGTGAACCCCTCCCCGTGTATAGGGCACATTTGGGTTTTATTTGTATCCCATGTACTAAAATATTATTGTATAAGTCTTGACTATTATTCCAGGCACAACATGTATGTGGGATTCATCATTCTATTTTTCTGGCTCGTATTCATGCCAGTATGTACTTTATAGTTTGGTTCCTTGTTTACTGGACATACTATTCTTTTGTACTTTGTCTCAGCAGGCATAGGTATGCCTCCCCTGTCGCCTTTATCACAGGTACCACTTCATAAACTAGAGACTTGTTGCACCTATAAGTCTTGTCTCCTCACGGTCTAGTCCTTTAGCACATTAGACTACCTTACATTTCTCTCTCTGACTTCCCTCTTGATGTCTAGTGATTGAGTTCTTACAATGTACTTCAGTCATACGATTTTCTCCTAACACTCATACGTTGGGGGGCAATCTGTTACACCATTTTTTGGTCATTTAACCTATTATCATTAGATGAACCCAAGTACACCATGTAAGACCAATTTTACCTTAAGTAAAATTGCTTTCACTATGTGAAATAACTTAGTAAAACACCTTTATTAAGTTGTTTATGGTCTAAATAGGAAACCCCAAAAGAAAATAATAAAAAAACCTATATTTGTTTATATTTCTTGGTCATATTTAACCCAAAACAAGGAAATCAATTAAATAAATCTTTATTTATTTGATTATTTCCTAGGAGTAATTTATTTAAATCCTTATTTAAATAATATTCCTAGTTAAATTTGACTAAATCATTTATAAATAATTAAATAAATCATTATTTATTTAATTATATTCCCACCATTTCCTTAAAATAATAAATAAATCATTTATTTATTTATTATTTATAAATATAGGAATTGACCCAAGTCAAAAATCCTTTTCCCTCCAATAAATATAATAAAATATTCCTAAAGGGTGGTTCTAGAATTTGATTAATAATATTTTATTCATGCACCAAGTTCTAGATCGCCCTAATATTTTGTTATAAATAGAAGGGTTTTCCCCATTCATTAGTCACCTTTCATTGCATTAGATCACTCTAGATCTATACTTTTGGTCACATTCTCCATTTTTTCCTTGTGAACTCCCTTTAAGTTCTATGTTTGTCTGGGTTTTTCTACACCAACAAGAGAGAGAAATTTTAGATCTGAAATGCTGAGGACTTTCAATAACCCATCCCATTGAAGAGAATTGGAAACACCTTTCTTGTTTTCCTCTTAGGTGCCCCCTTTTAATATAAAAAATTCTTTCAAATACATCGTTCTTGTCTTGTCTATTGGATGCATGGAGTGACATTTTATTTTCACTGCTTAATGTCTTTTATGCTTAGATCTGGATTTGTGCAGCTTTATTTAGATCACCTAACTGTAGATTTAAATATATTGGTAGCCATAATCGATGTTAGGGCTATTTGTTATGCGTAGCTAAAGTGGTATTTCTCTGACAAAAGATTCATACTAACAACTGGAATGATCAACCAATGAATCAGCCACAAGTTTCCCAATGCTCCACTATGCGTACCTTTTTGGCTATGGGAAATGAAGGGCCACAAGAACAAGCATCCCTTGAAGACTACTTTGAAGAATATGAGTCTCAGAATCAGAAATTCAAGGATCACTTGAGTTTTCAAGAGTTATGTCATTTGAAGGACAAGAGAATACCAAGGAATCAACATATAGATGGCAGATTCATTCAGAATCATGATCGACATCACTCTATGGGAAAATTCTTCCTAGCCAATTTTGATGGGTCATCCAAAAATTTTGCCAAAGCATGGGTAGAAAATATTGGCATCTACTTCCAGCTAAACGAAGTCCCTGAAATGGAAGCTATCAAGATTGCAGTGCTGCACTTTGAAGGTGAAGCACATGACTAGTGGTTCCATGGCTTATCTACATTGGGTCATGCCAATGTGACTGCTTATTCTGAGTTCATTAGAAGGGTGGTGGAAATTTTTGATAGAAGAGACCTAAAGGCACCTTTCATGAACCTTGCAAAGTTGAAGCAATCAGGTAACACTGAGTCTTACATTTCTGAATTTTTGAGATTATCTATTATGGTTCCTGACTTGTCTGCAACAAGCACGGTGTATATGTTCATCGATGGTATGGATGAACCTCTTCATGGGTTGGTAAAGTCTACCAAGCCCATTACCTTGCATGATGCCACTGAGAGGGCTAGAGACCTTCAAGATTCCTTGCCAAAAGCAAAGGAAAACTTTTAGAACAAGCCCTCTTACCTTTCTAAAGGGAAGGAAGAGAAAGTTTCTCCTTCCAAGGAGAGCTCATTCAATAAGCCTCTTGATATTGAAGTCCAAAGGGAGCTAAGGAAGAAGAGGCTATGCTTCAATTGCCAATAATCATGGGCACCTAGACATAGATGTGTTGCTGGGAAAGCACACTACATAGAGGTCATCTCAGATTTTTAGGAGGAATAAGAAGATGATGAACCAAGAGGAGGTCACAAAGCTCACAATGTTGTGGGAGATCCAACACCATCAGGAGATGGGAATGGAGCATTTTCCTCTATTGGAGTAACTCTTGCATATTTGAGGGGAGTACCTAAGTACTTGACCTTAAGAGTTCATGGTTCAATCATGAATCAGAGGGTATCTATTCTTATTGACAGTGGGGCCACCCACAACTTTATTGATGCTCATCTTGCGTAAAGGAGGGCAATACCCACTGATATCTTTGAGTGATTCTCTGTTTTGGTCCCAAGAGATAGAACAATGCAATGCATGCAGTATGTCCCAGCACTTTCAGTCACCATGGGATCCTACACTTTGGTGGATCACTTCTTTGTAGTTGACATACCAGACACCAATGTTATTTTGGATGTTCAATGGTTGATTACATTGGGGAAATTCACCACTGATTGGGAGGCTTTGCAAATGGAATGGGTGGACAAGAAGAGTGGTGCACCTAAAATGATCAGAGGCATGAATTCTTACCCCTCACACAACACTTCCACACAAAAAACAGAGATGGATTTACACAATGGAAGCAAGGACCTTACAGTCCCATCCATCATGTTCATAAGATTTCTGCATGGGACACTATTATCTAGTGGCAAACCACCTGGGAGGCCACCTGATTCAGATTTTTTGGGGAAGACCTCACAACTTTCTGCTCCAAACTTAGATCCATGAGGGATTGGAGCACTTGAAGACAAAGCTACAGTGTTGGGAGGCTTGGGCAAGCTCAAGGAGGATGGAAATCGTCTTCCCTTATCATCATTACCCACTCTCAATTCTAGATCTGCATTGTGGGAGGAGAAGAATGGAAGGATCAGCCTTCCAACACACACCTTTGGCATAGAAGATGTCAAAGAAAATATCAGCAGCATGATAGACAGTCCTGTGGATGTATCATCAGCATTGTCATTGTTGAGTAGTGTAGATCTGTATTGGAAATCCCAACTGCTAGTGGATTATTCCAAAGATCTTCACACATGTATGATACTTGATGACCAGCTGCATGAAGAGGGCTACTTAGTCCAAGGAGGAGTCATCTATAATCATGGTAGAATGTTTTTGTCTAGAGCTTCTAAGCTCAAGAAAAAGATCCTACAAGGGGCATACAAGGAGTTTTATTTCAGCCATATGCATTCCATGAAGATCTACAACATCATCATGAGGAGCTTTGATTGGGAAGGCTTGAAAAAGGGACTACATCAGAATTTTCAAGAATGCATGAACTAGGTGGAGCTGGGGCAGCCAAGGGACTCTATGCAAGATTCATTTCAACCATCTCTTCCTTCTCTTGAGAGAGGAGAAGGATCCATGCACAACTCCATGTGTAGGAGATACCTTGTTGGTAAAAGATCTGATCATGTAAAGCAAGTTTCATTTTCTGATTGTACATGTTCTTTTACCATTTTTATGCAGGCCATGACTCCTAAAGGGAGTAATGTATCATGTAAATCTCATGGCAAGTGTTAGGCCACTAAAATTTATGAACTTGGCCACTCCCTTTATATGCAAAGGGAGATTTTATTTCATGATGGGTTCTTCCCAAAAGCACAAAATATATCTCACACTTTCAGCCATAGTGAGATGACATGTGTAGCAAGTAAGTGGTGGGGAAACCACTTACCATACCTTAATATGATGCAGGAAGGAGATGCACTGTGGTGGTACCATATGTGGAACTATGACCCACCTCCTCATGCTCAAATTTCTGTTTGTGTATATGTAGTTTTACTTCTATACATTGATGATATACTTGTACTATTTTGGGATTGTATGGAGGGAGGATGGGGAGCATGTATGTACCTCATGGGATGGAGACTCTCTATGTACCTTATGCTACATGTTTCAGGGAGAGCATTGGTTCAACCATGTTTGTTTCATATGAGTTCTTGACTCCTTGTGGCATGGAATTTTTACATCTCATGATGAATTTAGAGGAAGAATTCATGGAGGGTTGGATTGGTGAACACTTAGCTCATGAAGAAAGGTTTATTCTTGATGGTGTCACCAATGGAGGAGGAGAAGTGTTGCAGAACACATCCTATCAGTTGCTTGAGGACAAAAAACATTTTGGAGAGGAGGATTGTAATATTCCCAATTAGCCCAAGCTAATGCGAATATACAGTTTTTTTTTCATTTTCTTGTTGCATGAATAAAATTGTAAAGGAGGCCCAATAAGACTCCTAAAAGTGAAAAATAAATCAATGCCCATGTGAACAAGGCTAAATCTGGGCTACCTTAATAAAACACCCTTATGTGTGGAAGGGATTAAGACATTTTACTGGGTCAACATGACCAAATCAATAACGTTGTCTAGATACATTGAATCTCCTAGATGCACAATGCAGTTTTAGTTGGAGGCTACACATGTGAATGCAACTAAATCATTGAGATGGTTTAGGTTTTGGAAAGGTTCCCATATTATTTAAGGAAGAGAAGGACAGCATGAGAAGGTTGTCGAAGAACATATTATTTCTAAATATTTTCTCTGTTTAGACATTTCTTATTCTCTTGGTTGTTTAGCAGAGAATAGTGTTGTTTAGCACTAGGGTGTTCCTGATCAGGAATCTCACCTTTTCCATTGAGTAGCTCAAGGAGGAGTCTTGTATTTCTTGACCACTATCAGGAATTTGGACAAGCTCTTCTTCCAACTACAATGCAGATCCTATTGAGGGTTTGGTTGTCTTTGTAAGCTGTAGCAATTTGAGGCTAGATCTACTCATATCTAGGCCATTCTAGTGCCTCTTTTCAGTGGGAAAGCCTTCTATCCCCCTGGAAATAGAGTATTGGATGAGGAGAGCCCATTTTAAAATCTTGGCTTGAGGCCACATCATCTTCTAGAGCCTGTAGTGTAGTCCATATTTTAGAACTGCATTATTTGCAAGGAGAAAGTTGCAGGGTCTTTGGCACTTCAAGGAGGAGAGATCTCTAGTGTTGGGAATCTTCCCTTCACTGTGGTGATCTGTGGATTACAGTTATAATCCATGTTCCATTCATATCTAATCTAAATATTAATGTATTTGCTTCAAAAATCCTGAATCATTCTACAAATCTGTTGCATTAGATCTCAGATCTACTCCATGTACTTCACTTTTTGCTGAAAACCCCAAGGGGCATTTGAAGAGGATACATTATCGTGTACAGATCTAATATAGATCTATATTTTTGTAAACATATTTTCTCTAGATATGAAGTGTAATATATAGCTCTTTTCAACTAATAAAATAATTCTTTCAAGCTTTTACATTCTTATCATATGGTTGCAGCCTCTTATTTTGAGCATTTCTTCATGTAATGTCTTCTTCTTTCTATTCTATAATTAAAGGGCTTCAATATAACTCTGATTTTTTGTTCTATATGATCATATTGAGCCTCCATATTGGCCTCCTACTGCTACTTTGCTAAACTACGTTATTTTCTGAGCAGTATTGTCATATATTGTTGTAGTCCCATTCTTGGGCATTTTCCAGCTGTACTAAGTGTGGGAGAGCTGTTTTGTTGGGTGTGGAGCCTGATTTTCTTCCAAATTCACAGATCCTTGTTTTATCTGGATGTATACCCCAAGAAAATTGTACACCCTTGCACGTGGGGGGGGACTTGTCCCCCCCACGAGGTTCGAGGGGGCTAACCCCCCGGTTGGGGGGTCCGGGGGCCAACGGTCCCCTAGCAAGGGTTTCGGGGGCAGTGCACCCAAAGCCAAAAATAGATGTAAAATTTCCTTGTAAAATTATAGTAATTTCTAGTCAATCTGGGCTGTTCATAGGCAGATGATCTAACGGTAGAAGTTATGTTTAGTTTAGGATTTTTTTTTCCCTAGAAGGCAACCCCCTTGTATATATGAGGGTATTGTATTGTGGATGTGTATTACATGTGTATTCTCAAAACGAGAAATAGATAGGGAGACTGTGAGAGAGAGCAGAGAATATTACAGTGAATCTGATGTAGGTTTTGTCTCTTCAATTTTTGCTGGATAATAGAAAGGAAGGACTGGTTGTTTTGGGTGGATGTAGCCCAAACTGGGTGAACCACGTATATCTTTGTCTCTCTGGTTTTATGTGTTTTTTGTGCTTGTATTTTTCACATATTTGATGTGTTACATTTCTCTGTAATATTTAATTTTCTAACAACTGGTATCAGAGCCAAGGGTTTTATTGGCCTGGTGAATAGAGAAATAAATGCAGAAATAAATAAAGTTTTTTTGCAGATCTCTCCATATGGAGCATGGTGTTGTAGAGTAGAATTTATATCTACATAACTCATTGGAAGAGTACTCTCACGATTGTAACGTGTAGGAGCACGTTGAGATGGAATTTAATTTCTTTGCTGCATGGTGAAACCACCGAAAGGAGATCAACAAATTTCCTTAGAAGGCTATGGGAACCACCGATGTGAATATGCTGGATGTTGTGCGAAATTTTCTTAAATGTGACAGATCAGATCCATTGTGAGAGATGGGCCTGTCGGAGGTCTGTGAGCACAGAAGACACAAGATGAATCGAGTAACTTTTCATTGGTTTTATGGCATGCAGGAGCTTGGCAGCTCTGCGAGAAGGATTGGAGATTCATGGCTACATTGTGAGAGGCAAGCTTCATTTCAATGTTTCTGTTTGGAATTCTGTAATATATATTGAACCCAAAGGAAGTGAATTTCTAGGCAGAGGCGAACGAGATCTCTTGCTTCCACAAGATGGTGCTGGTGGAATTTGCACCGCTCTATCTAGCGGATCTGGGGGATTCGTTGATTGTCATGTGCAAGGCCAAGGAACATGGAAAGGCAAGCGATGTATTCAAGGGTTACACCACAAGAGTGCATTCCAGTTGTGAGCGCATGTTATAATTCAAGGAGCAGCAGTGACTTGCTGGGGTGACGGCAGAAAGCGTGTTCGGGGCTATTTTTAGCCCATGACCTATGCATTAGTGGGCGTAAATCCATGTGGGGCATGGTGATGTCTCAAGTGGAATTGAATAGGATGGATATGCGTTACATTTGAGCAAAGCAGTAGTAACTGATCGAGAGAGGTTATGGGTTTTTTATGGTAGCATTTGTGCTACTGAGAATGAAGGCAGAAAACTAGAAAAGGCGAGGGTATTGTTCTGGACTGGTGCATTCGTGGGTGTGTTTAAGCATGAGAAGCATTCAAAGATCTGAGTGGAGAGTAAGAACCATTAGTGACAACGCCTTTGATATGCTAGCCGAGAAAGGCACTTGTCATGGTGCTAAAGTGGTTGTGCGTTCGAAATTCATGAGATCGGGTATGGTTTGCCGGTATTTTTATTTAAAAAGTCAAAGGAATAGGGTGACAGTAAATGCTTATGGAGGAGACACTTAGACCATGCATGTGGCAAATAAGAAATAATGGTAGAGATGTGCATGGAGAAAGCTCTCAAAGCAACTGTGGAAACAGTGCTTACGATAGTTCTGTTGGGGTTTTGATGCTGCCGGGAAAAGAAACGATGGAGAGAGTGTTGTTGCGGTGCGACAACAAAACAAAAATAAAAATAAAAATGAGTTGTGTAGCACTACGTGAATAGGGCCATGCTTATGGTAAGAGATGGAATGGTTTACAACAAGGGTTTGATAGATCAAAGAGAGCTTGTGAAAATGAGAGAGGATATGAACACGTGGATTAATTAATTGATGAACCATGTATCTGAAGAAAATTCCTAGAGGACTAGCAGTTACAGTGGCTGGTGACCCATGTAATCCGGTAGATGGATTCCTTTTATATGGACATTGATTTCATATGTACAAAGAGCAACAATGAAACAAAAAAAATATTATTATTATAATGAAGTTAATTTATTACATGTAAATGGGCATACTACTGTAAGACCTGGTATGGCATGCGTACCCCTGGGTAATCACTGGTAAAGTCTGGATTAGACCTAGGTGATAGGGGGGATGTCAATTTTACAATTACCCTGGGTAAAAATTTGAGGGGGGAAGAGCTAGAGTGAGCGAGGTTGTCTCATCTAGCAGGTTTGGCTGGATTTAATCAATAATCCCCAAGTCTAGTTTAAGGGGGGAATTGTTAGGTAAACATGACTCAGGGTAGAGTCAATGTTGACTAGGGTAATAGTAGTGGTTTTGGGGCACATGGTATTTTTCACCCATGGTTTTAGACCCATGGTATTGCATGTAATGGAGCCTATAAAAGGTTGGGAATACTTCATTGTAATGTAGGCCTGGAGGTGAGCGGTGAAGGCTCACTTGGCTAGATTGGACAGGGTTTTGGCCAATGGTTAATGAAATTTCATTGGTTAAGTTTTTCCCTGGATTTGGGGTTTTCCCGGATAAACATATATTTTTATGTTTATGATTTGTTGCTGGTCTTTTTGTATTTATTTCTCTCAATGAATGTTTATTTATCTCTCAGTAAATTCTTGTTTTATTTCTGCGGTAAAACAAGATGATCATATTGAGCCTCCATATTGGCCTCCTACTACTACTTTGCTGAACTACGTTATTTTCTAAGCATTATTGTCATATATTGTTGCAGTCCCATTCTTGGGCATTTTCTAGCTATACTAGGTGCGGGAGACCTGTTTACCTCACCTAGAAGGATTTGTTTCTGATCTCCTCTTGCATTCAGGTCTTAGATTGTTAGATCTAAGGGATCCAAGGGTTTGTTTTCAATATTGTAGCATACATTCCTGAAAATGTGTTTTTCATGCATGCCTTTCTAAGCAGTCCTAAGTTGGAATATTACACCTCTCCCTTCGCTTATGTGCCTCAGCCACCTCAACAAAAATCTACTCCTATTGTGAAAGACTCAGGTGAGGGGGGAAAAGCCTGCAAAAATTCACCTAAGGACAAGGCTACCCAGACAACCCCTCCTCCTCCTAAGCCTCCAAATCATACACCTCTATGTGCCTTTTGTGATGTTGTCAGTCATGCTACCCACAATTGTCCTGAATTGTCTCGTATCAAACCCATGGTCAATGAAATTTTTCCTGAGTCTGACATCCCAGAATTCCATGTTACTTTACTAGCTTCAACCAAGAAAATCAATAATTTGCACACAAATCAACCTTGTGCTTTGTGTTCTTTCCATGGCCACTATACTCACCTTTGTCCCCACCTCGATGATTTCTGCACCTCCTTGGAAGCGATTTTCCAATTCTAGGCCAAGCGCAACGAGTCCATTTCTCCCTTACTTGCGAGTTTTTCTTTAGCAAAACCACATGATACATCCACTCCCATTAACTTTAATATTCCAAAATTAGCATGCAGCTAATTGGAATATTGATTTTTGTTTATTTCACTTAGGAGATGAATAAATGGGTAAGGAGACCCATACATTTCAAAAACAATAATAAAATCCCTCATAATGTGAAAAGGGATCATAACGATAACTAGATTTTACACTCTCATGTGTGAAGAGGGACAAATGCATGTGGACAAGGTCAAGTTCGACCAAGTCAATAGTGGTGGTATGAGAGGAGGAGATCATCCATAGAGACAACGCAGTGCAAGTAGGAGGAAGATTCCTTGGTGGAGGAAACCCTAATGAGTGGGGCCCAAGGCAAGAAGGCACACACTTTTTTAAAAGGAGGGAAATGCAGCCATAGGAGGATATGATTGAATATTTTATTTTTGGTCTGCATGACTATTCTTCTTTCTCCAACTGTTTGGTTGAGATTGTTGTGCTGCTTAGCACAAGGCATTCCTGTTTAGGAATTCCTTTTCCTTTCTTGAGAGGCCTCTTGAGGGATATTTTACTATATTTATCCACATCTAGGCTAGAGGCCAAGCATCCTCCTTCAGCTACAACATTATTTCTACAGAGTATAACGTTGTGTTGCAGGGTGTTGCAGTGGAGGGTTCACAACACCACTTCCGAAGCTTGTTTTTCAGAGGAGAGAGCTTCCATTCCATTAGGAGATCAGTAAGGAATATTCTGGAGCATATTTTCATATCTTGGCACTTCTCTAAAGTACTTCCATCATCTACACCGCATTCCCTTGCAGGAACTGCGTCATTTTTCTCAGTGTTGCAGTGTGAGAGTTAAAACCCTTAAGATTGAGCTAATTTCTTAGAAAAAGGGCCAACCCTTCTCCCAGAAAGCTTGTAAGAAGGATCCTCATATTTTTCTTGTAATATTCAGCTATATGAATGCAGATATTTAGCTAAACTGCATTATTTCACATCCACTCTTTCGTACTCATACTTTTAAGAAACCCTTCCCGGGTTATCTTCATAATGTGTAAAAGGGGCTAGATCTCTATTTTTCTCTGTGTTTTGAGTAATAAAACTCAAGATATATGGTTTTATCTTATATTATATTAGAATCACTCATATAATCATGCTATTCTTACTTCAGAAAATTCTGTATAGTTCAGGTCATGGGATTTGGGTGTTTTTGAGCCATACTAAGACTGGGAGATCTGTTTAACACATCAAAAGGGATTTTTTCTGATCCCCTTCTGGATGTGAGTCCCATAATACATAGTTTAAGGTATCCAAGTTCTATTTCTCACAATTATAGCATATTTTTCTGAAATTAACTTTTTTATGGTCCACATTGCTACATTTCCCAACTTTGGGATAAAACAGCGGGACATATTTTTGCTGCTGTAACATTAATTGATGGATATGTATTCCTCTCACATTTTATGAGTTTATTTATCACTACAACTCCATTTTTGTGTTCATGTATTGCTGCATTCCCATTTTGGGATATTATAGTAGTATCAGAGCATAATCTTGGCTTAACCTGTGAGTTCCAGACATTATGCTATCAGAAGAATAAGAAGACAAATATAAGGAGAAATATTAGAATGATAGAGAGAATGAGCTTTGTCTCATCACTTTTCAGATCTAGGAAGAACCTCTCCAAGGAGGTTAAGAAGATGAAGGAGAAGAGATGCAATGAAACTCCTAGAGGGTTTCAAGAAGAGGAAGGGCCAGGTACTCCCTATTCTGAAAGAGGGTAATACAAGAGGAATGAAGTACACTTGGAACCTAAGATCCTAAGCGGGTACCTTGCATAATACAAATCTCAACCTAGAGCTTTCAAGGAGACTCTAACTCTTCCTCAGTTTATCCAGCTAGAAGAAGAAAGGAGGCCCTACAGCAATAGGATGATGAAAGGCAATAGATTTCTATTGTATAATTTAGATGGATCGTCCACATGTATAGAAAAGGCTTGGGTGATGAAGCTAGAGGCATTCTTCCTACTATATATAGTGGTAGAAAGAGAGGTTGTTGAGATCTCAGCGCTGCACCTGAAGGGTAAGGCAAGCACTTGGTGGTTCAACCATGTGAGTCATGCAAGAGTGTCTAATTTTTTAGATTTCACTCAAAGGGTGATCAAGAGATTTGATAAAGATAAATCAGGGAAGAAGGAGCCCTCACCACCACTTGAGGAAACTTGTACCAGCACTGTCACAACCATGGAGGGGCAGCCAACAACACTAGCCGTTGGTGGTACCATCACATTGGAGGAAGGAACTCTTACAGCCATACAAGATGTTCCCGAGTTTTACCAAGGTATTCCTAAGTTTCCATTTTCTCTTGTTTCCACAAATCTTATGGAGAATTTTATACCATTACATGTCCCATGGACAAAAGACAATGTTGATTTAGAGCAGCACACTCTCACTATGCTGAGAAGCCTTGATGAACTCAAGGAAAGGGTAACCACTCATCCTACTTTCTCATTGTTGAGTTGTACACAACTCTTGGGGTTGGATTATATATTTTTGAAGGATGGAATGAGCATTTTCCTCTACAATGCAATGAAAAATTATGTACTTAATAGTGACCATGATCTGGAAACAATAGATGTAGCAACATGGACACCAGTAATGCTTTCCTTGAGTGAAAATGATGATTTTGGAACCCAACCATTAGTGGGGCATTCCAATGACCACTCCACATGTGTAGCAAATGAAAGACAGATGGTTGAGGGGATATATCTTGTCTTCCATTACTATGATGGTATTCTTCATCCAGAGGATGAAAATTTTGAGCAGGATGATAGACACTCACCTTGGGTTGAGTAGATGAAGGTGGAGAGAAAGAGGTGGGAAATCCCCTTGCAAATCTATGACACAAGGCAGCAAGAGGAAAAGTTGTGTTGGCTACTCTTGAGAGAGTTTGGCCATCATGTGACATACCCTTTGTCAAAAAGTATGCTATGGATTGAGGCATTGCATGGTACCCATATGATATGGCAGCAGAAGATTTGGTTGTATGGGGCATTATACAAGTCAACCATCATGGAATTACTCTATGAGGGAGAGATAAGGGAGAAGCAAGAGATGTTGTTGCCTTGTAATTTCTTGAGAGGATATGGGTTGATCATCTCCCATGCTTTACATGATGTTGCAGGGGTAGGAGGTGGCACTGTCATGGTGTAAATGGGCTACTCCTTAGCCTTGGATGACCAGGAGGTTCTTCCACTTTGGAAGGAATTCCCTATACATATCAGCATTGTGAGGGATGTCTTCGATAATGGGCATGTCAAAGAATGGAGTTATGAATTGGTAGGAGCCTAGTTACCTAGGCCAACAACGCTATCAATTGGAAGCTTGAGTTTATGGATGGAGTGTCCCTAGGATCACTTCACATATGATGCACTTTGTGGACAAGGAGGAGGTGAGAGAGATAGAGAGGTGGATGGAATCAGTTATGACATTGACATGATCTTCTTAACTTGGATTCCCAAGCATAAGGAGAAATATCTTCATGTAGCACATAGTTCATTCCACTTCATGGGAGTATGGCATACCACTATGGAGAGCTCATCCATCGATCTTATTTTTCAGCTCACCCTTAGTACATGGTAATAATTATGTTGTTGCACTTATTGATTATCTAACATAGTATTTTCATTCTCTTACAATCTCTATGGAGTGCATTGCTCCACAAGAGGGCAAGCCTCTATCTGGGCTTCATGGTCATTTTTGGACCAAAATCTATGTTGGATATAGCTATGGCTTTGGGCAAGTGTTGTACTATTCTTTGTATGCTCAGTTTATGAACAAAGCCATCTGTTAGCCACCTATAAATTTTTGTCAAGCAAACAAGTGGCTAAAATTTTTATGAGCCTTCAAGAGAAACATTTCCCTTGAAAATATTTCATCCTTGAAGCCTCTATGTATCGTTTTCCTTTGAAGAGATCTTCACTATTGTTTCCATTGAAAAAAACCCTACTATTTTGTGAAAAAGAATGCTTCAAAAGGCCCTGTAATTGCCCATTTTCACTCATTTCCCTTCATTTTCATTAAGCCTCCTTGCATCTTTTAAACTCCCTTTTTCCCCTCTAAAAGCCTCCAAAATCCTTTTAAGCCACTAAAAATCCCATTTACAGGCTGAAAACACACTTTCCCCCTTTACCGAAATCCAAGAAATTCCTTGAAAAACACTGATTTTGGCTTAAAAAATCCCTTTTTTCATTTGAGGCCTTAAGCCCCTTTCAGCCTATCCCTTAGCCCCTTTCCCACATAAAACCCAGTGCTAGAACCAGGTTCTAACCCTCAGGCGCTAATCGCAATCGAAAGTTTCTGTGAGCATCTTTCCTTTGTTTTTCCAAAAATCTCCGATGTGATTGGTCCTTCCCTTCTTGACCCCTGCTGCAATCTACACCGTTGATCTACACGGATCAATGGCCACTGCTCTTTATCATTCTCTGCCCATTTCCTCTCTTCATTACCCCTCCACTTGAATAATGACTGTCGATCTTTCCAAATATCCAACGGCCAATGCTAATCGCCAATCACAAAAAATTCTTAAGCGCCATCCCTTGTCCCCTTCGATTTGCGATTTTCTGATTCAATCCTGGCCGTTGAACCCACAAGAACCAATGGCCAGGATTCGATCACGCTCCGTCTCATGTGCCCTCCATTATTTCCCCTACGATCAAATATCTACCATTGATCTCTTTAATGATCCGACGGCCTGCGCTAACTCACATAATCTCCAATCGCAAGAAGTCTTAAGCGCCACCCCTTGTTTCCTCTAATTTTCGATCTCCGATTGAATCTCAACTGTCCGTTTGTGTAGATCCGACTGTTGGAGATGAACCAAATAGCCTAAAATCATCGCTCCGCTGATTAATCTGGACCATTGAATCCACAAGAACCAAAGGCCTATATTTAATTGCACTCCGTTCATTTGTCCCCCATCGTCTCCCCTCTGATCAAATCCTCACCATTGATCTCCCTTTTGATCCGATGGTCCACACGTAATTACAGCATCAAAACTTAGAGTTTTAGCTCCCCTGCCTTTCTCCGATGCGATTAGATCTCAACAGTTTATTCCAATAGATCCAACGGCTCTCCTTCTCCCTGCCCATTCACTTGCCCCTCTACCTCTTCTTTCCCTTTTAAATCTCTACTGTCCATTCCATAGATCCGAGGGTCTGCATTAAAACCACCGCTGACTCTCCCCCACCTTACCTCTCATGCATCTTTCCATATCGCGTGCTATCTTGCACTGTCAGATCTCCCCATCCTACATCCAATGGGTGCGGTGCATATCACATGATTTTAGTGTCCGATAGTTAAATTTTTAAATTTACACGATGAAAGCAGTTTTGAGGGGGACACATGTCAGGTGGCGAGGCATATCGCGTTTTTTTGGGCAAAATTTCAAAACCACCCTAAAGGCGCGTGAAACCGGCAGTTTCCCCTCTAAAACCACTCCTCCCCACTATGATCCTTCATTTAATCTTGACCGTCGATTGTTTTAATCGGACAGCTCTGACTTAACGTGATCACGGTTCATTCCCCTCTTCCCCATTTCTCCCGAAGGCTCTATCCGAAGATCTCGACCGTCCATTTTATCTATATCAATGGCTCTCATTGCATCGTGTCCTCATCCATATTTCTTTCATCAGAGCTTCCAAATGATTTCATTGGAAGATCTCCATCATTAATCTCCTCATGTGATCTAATGGTCCACGTTCAATCGCCCTCCGCCCTTCCGGTCCCACCACCAAAGGCCCCGACTTCATTCATTTTGGCCTTTCCCCTTTGAAATTCATCCAAACACCAAACTTTTGTGTTTTACAATGAAAGTTATTTTCTTCTGCCTAACCTTATAAAAAAACTTAGCCGGTAAATCCTGACCATTGATCACCATCTATCCATCTAATCCAACGGCCCGGAACCGTCCTCGCACCAAACCTTCAATGGCTCAGTTCTTCACCGTTCCGCCATGATTTTCACCCTTTTCTTTGCTGCAACCACTATTTTCATAGCTTCTCTCCATCCTCCACGAGCCTCCAAAGCATCCATCCACCCTCCTGCATGGATTTCTTAACATGTTTATTGTGTTTTTGCAGGGTAACAGATGGTAAAAATCACTCTCTGTCTCACGGTCACAAACAAGGAAAATAGAGCACAAGAAGACATTTTTAGAGTCAGAGATCACAAAGGAAGGCGCCTATGATGTTTTAAACGTGATTTTTAGTAAATATTAAGTTTTTAGCTATGTTTCAAACCCTCCAGCGCCATTGAAACCTATGTATCCACAGACAGGACAGAAGTGAAGCGGCAAAGAGTATCAGTGAAGGATTAAAGAGATTAAAAGCCTGTTACTGAAGATTAAATGCTTTAATCCGGTGTTTAAAGGATGAATATACAGATTGAAGACGTTATGGATGATACAGAGGACTAATAAGGCCTAAAGCACATGAAAAAAGCCATATCAGTGTTTCCACATTATCAGAATGTTCTTTCCCAAGAAAGGACAAGTTCCCATAGTGTTTTTTATTCTACATCGAGTTCCTGAGAAGATCACTACCCTGACAGAAGTCCTAATATTGCCAGAGCTTTAGTTACAAAGTATGGAAGGCCATGAAAGTCATTTATCTGCCTTACTTTTCCCAGCGTACAAACAGAGTACCAATTTCCAGAGAGTACTTCAAGAACATACCTCTGAAGTTATTTTCATGCCTGTCGAAGACCACTAATTCATCCAAAGAGTTCTAAAAGTCAATACAAGATATTAAGACAGGATTGGCTGCAAGAACACTTCTCCCTCTATTTTAAATGATGCATTTAAGTTCTATCTACCTCTACAACCACTCTTTCAGCTATAAGAACTCCTCAGAAATACATTGTAAATGTTGGTTAACCGTGGATTGTAAGTTGTTTCACTGAGATAGAGTTCTGCGTGTAATAGTTGTAAAATAGGTTGGGAGATGATTTCTAGTTTATATCAAGCTGCTGGAAAATGATGTATGTGACTGGTGTTTCTCTTTAATATGACAAGCATGTTCATTGGATCCTGATCTAAATCAGTGGTGATGTGTTCTATCTTTGTCAATGTTTTCCCTATGTTATTCATCATATTTCATTTCTCTGATAAGAATCAGTAAACTAGCTTAGTATATACTACTTTAAAGTACCCTAATGCTTCTTGATCTTCTTATCTTAGATGTTTTCTACTAATTTTGTGATCTAAGAACAAATTCATATAATTTAACTAGTATAGTAGTTGGTTCTCCCTACTTGCTGATGTATAAATTTAGAGTCTGTTTTTAGATGTTCTTGTCTGGTTTTAGTTGAAAGAATTGGGATACTGGGAGGTTCCGAGTTGATTATGTCTCACTAGGGTCCTTTTCCAACAGTTCATCCTTGCTAAGATCCCTTAAAGTTGAATGTCAAAGCATTGAAAGTTAAAAATATTTCTCTGATCTTAGGCTTCACTTTGTGTCAAATCTTAAATGTTTTCTATTGTTTGAAGAGTTAGCCTCTTTAGGAGAATGATCATAGATGGTTAAGGCATTCCCTATCCCTAGATTTGCCCCAAAGTGGTCACCTTGGAAGCTTTCCTTGTCATTCACCTTCATTTCCTTATCATTTCATCCCATACTATCATCTTTAGAGATCCTCTGTTTTAGATGACTAGCCCATTTGAAAGCCTTGGATATTGAATTGCAAGTAAAACCTTTTATGAACCCATTGCCAAATGGATTTTTGTTTTCTTTGAATTATCTTCCCATTGCCTAAAATCCTTCTTTGCTCACTCCTTTGTCTTACACTAAACCCTTCTTTCATGTTTCCCACTGAAACAACAAAACAAAACAAAACAAAAAAATTTGTGCCCTATAACTAGCCTAAAACCTTAAAATTTAACTTCAAAGATATATATTTCTTTGCCTTTATAGAGAGATCCCTCTCTGGATTCAAGAGGGCTAGATCGTGAGATCCCAGAGTGGTTTGATGTTGTCTTGTCTTTTGGTATTGCCAAACTTACCAAAACATAGGAATCACAACATATTGGCGACTCCGTTGGGGAAAATTTGAGTAAAACACTCCTTGAAACATCTCTAAGAACACAAAGAAGACCATATTAGCCTTGGTTTGGTATTAAATCACTGCGGTGGACAGTAAATCTCCTTAAAACAGTCTAAACCTTCCACCTGGAGACTCCACAGTTCCTAAATGACCATAAGACTTCACTGATGATTAGTAGGCCTGTTGATTATCTTTGTTTTCACAAGACTCCACTGGGAGACCAGTTGCATTACAACATCATCCATATTAAAAGAAACACAAAGGATTAAGCTTCATGGTTTGAAGATAGTTTGCCTCTTAAAGACTGTCATACCTGGATAACTTTATTCGTTGGGGCCTAACATACTGGCTTCAAGAACAATCCATACCAGGGCTTATCCTAATCCAAACCCACCTGAGGTATTTGACAACCCTGAGAGTATTCTTAGGAAGCCTTATACATATAGGGATCCAAATATTATCAGACACATCAATAGAGCTAATTCAGCACCTGAAAAAATTGCAGCTCTATCAAACACTCAAATTGACTTAGAATTACCAAGAACTCAGTCATTCAATGTTATAGATCAGACTGAATTAGAGCCTCTGAGTTCACCACAACATAGTGGTCAATAGATTGGTGATAGAGAAACTCCTCCATCAACACTTCCTGATATTCATTTCATCCATAACTTGGGCCTCTCTCACCCTAGATCTTCTCAACAGTTTGATGTTGGTCCTAGCAATTTTGTCTTTCATATACCTGCTACTCAAGCCCAGACTTTACCTCCACAAAACACCATCATGGCAGCATGGTATGCTCCCTTGGTGTTACCACAGCCTCTAGTGCCCTTACCCAATGATTATCAGTCTAAAATCCCAAATTTCACTGGAAAATATTCTACCACATCTCAACACCATGTAGATAGGATGGAAGATGCCTTTGAATATATGGAGATAGATGAAGAGTCAGTCAAAATGAGAATATTTTCCCAGAGTTTAGGAGGAGATGTGAAGAAGTGGTTTAAAGGCCTACCTCCCAATAGTATCCATGATCTTCCCTCATTACATCAAACCTTCATAAACAAATGGGAATTCAAAAGCAACCCTCTCCAAATATTAGTTGAATATAAGAACCTTAAAAGAAATCAGGGAGAGAGTGTCCATGACTATTCTACCAGATTTAACAGTGTCTAAAATGCTCTTCCACCTCACATGAAACTTCCCCAAGGAATGGCCTTAGTGAAATACCCTGAAGGATTTGATGCTGACATGGCCTATCAGTTAAGGGAGAGAGATTATAACACATTAGAAGACATGTAGAAAGGAGCAGTGAGTGTAGAAGCTAACCTGATTGAAAAAAGATCTAGAATGAGCGTTGAAAAGAAGGTAACCTATAAGGATGACACTACAGCTTCTTCATCTGATTCCAAATATGATAGCCTAGCCAAAAACATGGAGAGGATGGAAAGGATGATGGAGAAAATGGTTATCCAAGTCAATAATCAGAGCAAAAACCAGAATCAAAACCAAAACCAAAACTTTAGGAGAAACAATTCCACAAATAGACAAAGAGAATCTGATCAACAAGTCATACCTCCATTCCAATAGAATTTCCTTGATGAGGATGAGGGAATAATAGAAGAATCAAAGGGAGCCACTATAAACATGGTGGAGGTGGATAATCAAGATCACACCTTTCCTACAGAGGATAATCAGACCTCATACTCACATTGAGATGAGGAAGGGTTAGAATATAAAGACTATAGGTTAGGATTCAAAAATGCCATCATGCAAGTTCGAGAACAATATGATCTCAAAAGTAAAAATAACCTAGATACTCCCAAAGAAAAATCTTCTGAAATCACCATTAAGAAAAGACCTGAAAAGACTCCTAATAGCCTAGCAAAAACAAAGGAAAAGACATCCAAATTACTGATAAACCAAGTCAAGAAACTAGCAGCACTAGCACTACAGCTAATGCTCCTGATAAAATAGCTTCAAACATTGTACATAGTGAGAAACAACAAGCTGATTTTGCCAATAAAATGGTGACCAAAAAAACTGAATTGAACCCTTCAAAGAGTCACTCTCCTTTCAATTTGGAAAGTGAGATAGCCAAAATCAAAATTTCAGTTCCTCTCACTGAGTTTCCCACCCAAGATGTGTATTAAGGTCAAATTTTGAAAGATTTAAACTTAGGAGAAAATAGTGATACTGTCAATCTAAATGATGATCAACCAGCTCTTTTGTTTGGCCCAAAAATTGAAGGGAAATTTCAGGAAGGGGTAGTACCTCCTGTTTATGTCAGCCTCAATATCCATGAAAAAATCCTGCATAATTATATGCATGATTCTGAGGCTTCACACAACCTTATGCCAAAAGTGATAATGGAAAAGCTAGGCCTAGAGATAACTAGACCTTATAAGGATTTATATTCATTTGACTCTAGCAGAGTGAAGTTCCTTGGCCTAATCAAAGATCTTTGTGTGAATTTGACCCAAATCCCAGCCAAGTGCATGGTAATGGATGTCGTAGTGGCAGATGTGCCTCCTAAGTATGGCATGTTGTTTTCAAGGTCATGGGGTGCCAAGCTGCAAGGTAAAATGCAGATGGACATGAAATATGCCACAATCCCTGTCTTTAACCAACTTAGAAGACTATATAGAGAGGCACACATGAAATTTATGGTTAGCATCCATGAGAAACCTGAAAATTCCCCTTTCTACTCTGTCCATACAGGTCTGGACTCTTTTATCCTTTACAATGATGAACTTATGGATGAGCCAAAGCTAGAAGACAGAAATCCAAACAACAAAGTAGAGCTCACAGATTTTAACATAATGGCAACTCTAGATGTTGAGGAAAACGAGAGAGAAAATTTAGAATAGTGTATTGAATCAAAAGACCAGAGTGAACAAAACCAAGACTGCAAACAACAGATTACTCATCACTCTGAACTCCATGCAAATCCCGAAGAACAAAACATTACACAGCATAGTGCAGACCTCAGAATATTACATAAGGGTGAACATAGCATTAGGGGTGAAAATGATAATAAGACTGTGAACGATCCCTTATGGGGAATGAACTTTGATGGGTCATGCACTAGAAAGAATGTAGGGGCTGGAGTATGGTTTCACAATACCGAAAGCAATTATGCTGAGATTCATGCCTTCAAACTAGACTTTAAATGTACAAACAACATCGCGAAGTATGAGGCTCTCATCCTAGGATTGAATCTATTGAAAAAACTAGGAGCCCAAAGGATAGTCGTACATGGAGACTCTAAATTAGTCATCAAACAAGTAAATGGAGAGTACATTGCGAAACATCCTAGATTGCGGGCATACAAAAATGATGCCATGGATCTGCTAAAAACCTTCGTAGAATATGAGCTTGTGTCTATCCCTAGGGACCAGAACATTATCGAAAATGGATTGGCCTGCACTGCTTGTTCATATCAGAGAATACCTAGTGATAAACGGATCAGTATTCAAACAAAATATAGACCAACGGTGCCAGATAATGAGAAACATTGGTAGGTCTTTGAGGGGGACAAACAGATAGAGGATTTCTTGCTTTGCAGGAATGAGTTCGAATTGCCAGAGTCAGGCTTTAAGTCTGATGAAAGAAATTTGGATAAAGAGCCCCCTGATGAAGAAAAACCATCCTGTTCTGTAGAAATAAACATGTTGACCAAGGATTTTGAGAATCAAACAAAAGAATACATAAACGCAGAAAAAGAAGACATAGAGGTGTTGCAGTCCAAAGACAAGAACATACCTAGAGGACTAACACCCCTAGAGGACCTTTTTGATTTTAACGATGTGGAAAATAATCCCACTATATAACACGTTAAATCAGATGTTGAAGAATGCAATATAGGCAGCAAAGATAAGCCTAAAATGATTAAGTTATCTAAATCCTTGCCAGCACACATCAAGAAGAAATACGTTGATTTATTTAAAGAGTTTGTTGATGTGTTTTATTGGAGCTATGAGGAATTAAAATCCTATGACACAAAAATCATCCAGCATAAGATCCCATTAAAAGAAAACCAAAAGCCCTTTAGGCAAAAAATGCGCAGAATTAACCCAGTACAACTGCCTCTCGTAGAAAGGGAAATCAAAAAAATGTATGAGGCGGGAATCATAGTGCCTGTGAGGTTTTCTTATTGGGTATCTAGCCTTGTAGCCGTGACGAAAAAGATAGGAGAGATCAGACTATGCATCGATTTTAGAAACCTTAACAGAGCCTCCTTAAAGGAAAATTACCCCTTACCCAAAATGGAACACATCCTACAAAGGGTATTTGGCTCAAAGAGGATATCTCTATTAGATGGCTTTTCAACGTATAACCAGGTCTTAGTACTCCCAGAAGATCATCTGAAAATAAATTTCACCACTCCATGGGGCACTTTCATGTACGTGAAAATTCCTTTTGGACTAATGAACGCTGGTGTAACCTTCCAAAGAGCTATGGACACTACGTTTTCAAAGGAAATAAGGCACTTCATCGTGATTTATGTCGACGACATAACAGTTTATTCCAAAACCGATGAAGAGCACCTTAAACATCTGAGAAAAGTATTTGATAAATGTAGAAGGTTTGGGCTATCTTTAAATCCCAAGAAGGCCATATTCGGGCTTCAAGATGGTAAACTTCTCGGCCATATTATATCAGAAAAGGGAATTAAAATAGACCCAAAAAGAGTTGAGGGAATACTGCAGATTAGCCACCTAAGGAACATAAAAAAGCTGCAGTCCTTTATTGGAAAAATTAACTTCCTAAGGAGGTTTGTTCCCAACTTAGCGGAACTCTTGAGAAATATGACTGACATGCTTAAGAAAGGAGTGGGTTTTAAGTGGACTGTAGAAGCCAAAAAATATTTTGAATTAGTTAAGCATGCACTCACCCAGGCACCAGTCCTAATTAGCCCTAATTTTTCTAAAGATTTCCTTATATTCTCCTTTGCATCAGAGCATACCGTGGCCGCTGTCTTGTTGCAGAAAAACCTAGAAGGACAAGAACAGCCAATCTCTTTCTTTAGCAAAGCATTGAGAGACTTACCCTTGAAATATAATATAATGGAAAAACAGGCTTACGCTTTGGTAAAGGCCTTAACAGACTTCAGGGTGTATATTCTGCATTCTCACATCGTTGCCTATGTGCCCAACATAGTGGTGAAAGACATTTTGTCACAAGACCCGAATGGAAAAAGAGGTAAATGGATAGCGGTGATACTAGAGTATGATCTGGAGATCAAACCCACAAAACTTATCAAGGGTCAAGGCTTAGCTCAATTAATGGCTGAATCTAACTTACAAGCCCTTGACATAAACATGGTAGATGTATTGGATGAACATGAAGGATTACCTGCTCCCACTATTGAAGAACAATTCCAAAACTCACCTTCGTATGTTGACATCTTGTATGTGCTCACAAATCTTAATGCTCCTCCTGATTTATCTAAGACTAAGGCAAGGTTCCTAAAGTTAAAATCTAGAAATTATTGAATTTTAAATGAATTTTTATACTGGAAAAATGCAAATGGTTTGTTTCTTAAATGTTTGCTTGAAGTCGATGCAAAGAGGGTCAAACATGAGTTCCATGAAGGAGAGCGTGGAGGTCATTTATACTGGAAAACCACAGCCAAAAAAATCCTTAGAGCTGGCTTTTACTTGCCCACCCTTTTCCAAGATGTACATAAAATGATAGTTTCCTGCCATAAGTGCCAGATCATTGAGGGCAAAAGAAAACTCCTCCCTTTACCATTACAACCTATCACTGTTGAAGCTCCTTTTCAACAATGGGGCCTGGATTTCATAGGAGAAATCCATCATGCTTCCTCAGCCCAACACAAATGGATTCTCACAACCACAGAATATTTCAAAAGATGGATAGAGGCCATCCCTACTAGGAATGCCACATATTCTGTCATCATAAAATTCCTGGAAGACCACTTCCTATCTAGATTTGGCTGCCCTAGGAAGATTATTACTGATAATGCTTCTGCTTTTGGTTCCAAAAAGATGATTGATTTTTGTCACAGGTATCAGATTGCACTTGGTCATTCTACTGCTTATTACCCTCAGGGTAATGGGTTAGCATAATCATAAAATAAAATTTTGGTGACCATCATCAAGAAGCTGCTTGAAGAGAACAAAAAATCATGGAACAACAAGTTGGTGCATGCTCTGTGGGCAGACAGATTGACTACAAAGAAATCCATTTGAATTTCCCCATATCAGTTAGTCTATGGAGTAGATGTAATCTTCCCCACCAGCCTAGGGGTACCAGTGATAAAATTAGTCCAAGAAATACAGTCAAAAGAGGACAGCATGGTAAGGAGGATCAATAAAACAATACATCTCCAACAGACAAGGGAAGAGGTCTACAACAGAGCTCAAAAAGTGTAAGAAAGCATCAAAAGGTTGTTTGATAAGAGAACAAAAGCTTGTGACTTCAAAATTGGAGACAAGGTGCTCAAGTGGGACTCTAGAAGAGAAGATAAGGGTAAGCATGGAAAATTTGACAGTTTTCGGCAAGGCCCTTATGTTATTCAGTCCACCATTGGTCCAAATGCATTATTTTTGCAAGAGTTAGATGGTACAGATATGTTTAGGGGTCCTGTCAATGGCAAGATTCTCAAACATTACTATTGTTGAAGTCCAAAGTTTAAAGTTTCCACTTCCATTGTAAATACCATTGCTTTGTTCAGTTTCAAAGAAAAAGGAAAAATACAAAAAAAGAGAAAAGAAAAGGTTCAGACAAGCTCAAAACTTGAACCTCTGAGGTTCCAAAAGAATGGCTCAAACATGCTCAAAACTTGAGCCAAAGAAAGGGAAAGTTGTTTCTAATATGCTCAAAACCTGAACCAGCAAAGAAAGAAGAAGAATCATCTCTAATAAGCCCAAAACTAGAGCTGAAATGAAGAAGAAAAGTGACTCTAACAAGCTAAAAATCTGAGTCACAAGAGAAATAAGGATGCTCTAAAGTTTCACAATTTCAAGCCTTCAACATTTTGGTTTCGATTTCCTGCAAAGTTTAGTTCATGTGCAGATGTCTTTATGCGATGGACCCACAGCAAACCAGAGAGTCTAATCCTGGTTGGACTGTTTTTAAATTTCTGTCTTAGAATGTAGAGAAAGAAATCTACTAGACAGTTTAATCCTAGCAGATATTAGTGTAGGTAGAGAAGCTATGAGGCCAACTATCTAATCTAGTCTCATGGAAGAATAAGGGTAGAATTATATTAGATTTTTCTGCTTTCAATAAAAAATGATGAAGAAGGTCTGCAAGTCTAAATGCACCTTGAAGAAAAAATGTTAGGACTATAGGAAGGATAGGTATACTGTTTGGGAGAATATTGCTGCTGATATGATGTTTTCATGAGTTGTGGCAATTGATTAAAGAAATAAGAGATGTGTCAAGTACCAGGCATCTGGCCTACTTCCAAAGATTATTTTCTGAGATTCTTGACACCTTCAAGAAGATGACATCCCTATGTGGAGCCACTGTTAGCCACCTATAAATTTTTGTCAAGGAAACAGGTGGCTAAAATGTTTCTGAGCCTTCAAGAGAAACATTTCCCTTGAAAATATTTCATCCTTGAAGCCTTTATGTGTCTTTTTCCTTTGAAGAGATATTCACTGTTGTTTCCACTGAAAAAAACCCTTCTGTTTTGTGAAAAAGAATGCCTCAAAAGGCCCTGTAATTTCCCATCTTCACTCATTTCCCTTCATTTTCATTAAGCCTCCTTGCATCTTTTAAACTCCCTTTTTCCCCTCTAAAATCCTCCAAAATCCTTTTAAGCCACTACAAATCCTGTTTACAGGCTTAAAACACCCTTTCCCCCTTTACTAAAAGCCATGAAATTCCTTGAAAAACACTGATTTTGGCTTAAAAAACCCCTTTTTTCATTTGAGGCCTTAAGCCCCTTTCAGCTTAGCCCTTAGCCCCTTTCCCACATAAAACTCGGTGCCAGAACTAGGCTCTAACCCTCGGGCGCTAATCGCAATCTGAAGTTTCTGTGAGCCCCTTTCCTTTTTTTTTCCAAAAATCTCTTATGCGATTGGTCCTTCTCTTCTCAATCCCCGCTGCAATCTACACCGTTGATCTACACGAATCAATGGCCACCTCTCTTTATCATTCTCCGCACATTGCCTCTCTTCATTACCCCTCCGCTTGAATAATTACCATCGATCTTTCCGAAGATCCATCGGCCAGCGCTAATTGCCAATCGCAAAAAACTCTTAAGCGCCATCCCTTGTCTCCTCCGATTTGCGATCCTCCGATTCAATCCTGGCCGTTGAACCCACAAGAACCAACGGCCAGGATTCGATTGCGCTCCGCCTCATGTGCCCTCCATTATTTCCCCTCTGATCAAATCTCTACCGTTGATCTCTTTCATGATCCGACGACCTGCGCTAACTCACATAATCGCCAATCGCAAGAAGTCTTAAGTGCCACCCCTTGTTTCCTCTGATTTTCGATCTTTGATTGAATCTCAACCGTCCGTTTATGTAGATCCAACAGTTGGAGATGAACCTGATAGCTTAACATCATCGCTCTGCCGATTAATCTAGACCATTGAATCCACAAGAACCAATGGCCCAGATTTAATCATGCTCCGCTCATTCTCCCCCCATCATCTCCCCTCCAATCAAATCCCGACCATTGATCTCCATTTTGATTCGACAGTCCACGTGTAATCGCAACATCAAAACTCAAAGTTTTGGCCCCCCTGCCTTTCTCTAATGCGATTAGATCTCAGTCATTTATTCTGATAGATCCAACGGTTCTCCTTCTCCTTGCCCATTCACTTTCCCCTCTGCCTCCGCTTTCCCTTTTAAATCTCCACCGTCCATTCCGTAGATCCGGCAGTCCACATTAAAACCACCTCTGACTCTCCCCCACCTTACCGCCCATGCATCTTTCCATATCGCGCGCTATCCTACACCGTCAGATCTCCCCATCCTACATCCAATGGCTGAGGTGCATATCGCGTGATTTTAGTGTCCGACAGTTAAAGTTTTAAATTTACGTGATGAAAGCGGTTTTGGGGGGGACACGTGTCAGGTGGCGAGGCATATCACATTTTTTTGGGAAAAATTTCAAAACCATCCTAAAGTCACACGAAACTGGCGGTTTCCCCTCTAAAACCACTCCTCCCCGCTATGATCCTTCATTTAATCTCGACCGTCGTTTGTTTTAATCGGACGGCTCTGACTTAACACGATCACTGTTCATTCCCCTCTTCCCCTTTGCTCTCGAAGGCTCTATCCAAAGATATCGACCTTCAATTTGATCTAGATCAGTGGCTCTCATTGCATTGCGTCCTCATCCATATTTCTTTCATCAGAGCTTCCAAATGATTTCATCGGAAGATCTCCACCATTGATCTCCTCCTGTGATCCAATGGTCCACGTCCAATCGCCCTCTGCCCTTCTAGTCCCACTACCAAAGGCCCCGATTTCATTCATTTTGGCCTTTCCCCTTTGTAATTCATCCAAACATCAAACTTTTGTGTTTTACACTGAAATTTATTTTCTTCCGCCTAACCTTCTAAAACAACTTGGCCAGTAAATCCTGACCGTTGATCACCATCTGTCCATCTAATCCAACGGCCTGGAACCGTCCTCATACCAAACCTTCTTCGGCTCAGTTCTTCACCGTTCCGCCATGATTTTTACCCATTTCTTCGCTGCTACCACTATTTTCATCACTTCTCTCCATCCTCCATGAGCCTCCAAAGCATCCATCTTCCCTCCCGCATGGATTTCTTATTATTTTTATTGTGTTTTTGCAGGGTAACAGATGGTAAAAATCGCTCTCTGTCTCACTGTCACAGACAGGGAAAATAGAGCACAAGAAGACATTTTTAGAGTTTGAGATCACAGAGGAAGGCGCATGTGATGGTTTAAACATCATTTTTAGTAAATATTAAGTTGTTAGCTCTGTTTCAAACCCTCAAACACCATTGAAACCTTTGTATCCACAGACAGGACAGAAGTGAAGCGGGAAAGAGTATCAGTGAAGGATTAAAGAGATTAAAAGCTTGTTACTAAAGATTAAATGCTTTAATCCAGTGTTTAAAGGATGAATATACAGATTGAAGACCTTATAGATGATCCAGAGGCCTAATAATGCCTAAATCACATGAAAAAATACATATCAATGTTTCCACATCAACAAAATGTTATTTCCCAAGAAAGGACAAGTTCCCATAGTGTTTTTTTATTCTACATCGAGTTCCTGAGAAGATCACCACCCTGACAGAAGTCCTAAGATTGCCAGAGCTTTAGTTACAAAGTATGGAAGGCCATGAAATTCATTTATCTGCCTTACTTGTCCCGGTGTACAAACACAGTTCCAACTTCCAGAGAGTACTTCAAGAACATACCTCCGAAGTTATTTCCATGCCTATCGAAGAACACTAATTCATCCAAAGAGTACTGAAAGTCAATACGGGATATTAAGACAGGATGGGCTGCAAGAACACTTCTCCCTCTATTTTAAATGATGCATTTAAGTTCTATCTACCTCTACATACACTCTTTCAGCTATAAGAACTCCTCAGAAATACATTGTAAATGTTGGTTAACCGTGGATTGTAAGTTGTTTCACTGATATAGAGTTCTGTGTGTAATAGTTGTAAAATAGGCTGGGAGATGATTTCTAGTTGATATCAAGCTGCTGGAAAATGATGTATGTGACTAGTGTTGCTCTTTAATATGACAAGCATGTTCATTGGATCCTGATCTAAATCAGTGGTGATGTGTTCTATATTTGTCAATTTTTTCCCTTTTTTATTCATCATATTTAATTTCTCTGATAAGAATCAGTAAACTAGCTTAGGATATACTACTGTAAAGTACCCTAATGCTTCCTGCTCTTCTTATCTTAGATGTTTTCTACTAATTGTGTGATCTAAGAACAAATTCATATAATTTAACTAGTATAGTAGTTGGTTCTCCCTGCTTACTGATGTATGAATTTAGAGTCTGTTTTTAGATGTTCTTGTCTAGCTTTAGCTGAAAGAATTGGGATACTAGGAGGTTTCGAGTTGGTTCTATCTCACTAGGGTCCTTTTCCAACAGTTCAGCCTTTCTAAGATCTCTTAAATTTGAATGTCAAAGCATTGAAAGTTTAAAAAAATTCTCTGATCTTAGGCTTCACTTTGAGTCAGATCTTAAATGTTTTCTATTGTCTGAAGAGTTAGCCTCTTTAGGATAATGATCATAGATGGTTAAGGCATGCCCTATCCCTAGATTTGCTCCTAAGTGGTCACCTTGGAAGGTTTCCTTTTCATTCACCTTCATTTCCTTATCATTTCATCCCATATTATCATATTTAGAGATCCTCTATTTTAGATGACTAGCCCATTTGAAAGCCTTGGATATTGAATTCCAAGTAAACCCTTTTATGACCCCATTGCCCAATGGATTTGTGTTTTCTTTGAATTATCTTCCCATTCCCTAAAATCCTTATTTGCTCAC
Source organism: Pinus albicaulis (assembly GCA_034641835.2). Classification (NCBI taxonomy): domain Eukaryota; kingdom Viridiplantae; phylum Streptophyta; class Pinopsida; order Pinales; family Pinaceae; genus Pinus; species Pinus albicaulis. Next base: position 552,276,544 of record CM076573.1, on the reverse strand, counting down.
TCCTTTATCTTACACTGAACCTTTCTTTCATGTTTCCCAACCAAACAACAAAACAAAACAAAACAAAAAACCCTTGTGCCCTATTACTAGCCTAAAACCTTAAAATTGAACTTCAAATATATATATTTCTTTGCTTGTATAGAGAGATCCCTCTTTAGATCCAGGAGGGCTAGATCGTGAGATCTATTGGGGTTCCCATGTTTTGTAAAATATAGCAATACCAAAAGATGAGACAACATCAGAACCACTTTCAGACCTCAGGATCTAGCCCTCCTGGGTCCAAAGAGGGATCTCTCTATAACCAGAAAATTTTTGTGTCCTTAAAGCTCTGCTTTTAGGTTTTAGGCTAGTTATAGGCACGAGTTTGTTTGTTTGTTTAATTTGTTGTTTGGTTGTTGGGAAACAAGAAATAAGGATTCACTGTGAGATAAGGTTGAATAAAGAGGATTCTAGGCAAAGGAGAAATTATTTTAGGGAACACTCAAGACCTTTGGGCAATGGAGTCGGGAAAGGGTTTACTTACTATTCAATATGCGGGCTTTCAGTTGGGCTAGTCATCTAAAGCATTGGATCTTAAAGATGATAGTGTGATATGAAATGGTGAGAAAGAAAGAGAAAGGCAAGGAAACCTCCAAGGTGACCAATTAGAAATTAGGTCCAAGGACAAGACATGCCATTAGACACCTGTGACCCAACTCCTAAAGGTAAACTCTTCAGACAAAGGGAGCAGTAAAGATTCAAACACGAAGGTGAAGACCTGAGATCAGAGAGAGACTTCGAACTCTCAATGCTTCGGCATCTAGCTTAAGGGATCTTAGAAAGGCTCAATTAATCGAAAAGGATCCTAATGAGGCAGATACTGTGTTCTAAACTCCCATTATCCCAATTCATTCAATTAAAGCCTAACAAGAACATGTAAGAACAGATTCGTTAATTCATACATCAGCTAGCAGTAAATTATAGCCACTACACTGGTTAAATTAACTTAAATCAACGCTCAGATAGCACATATAGCGGAAAACATAAAAGGTAGGGAGAGAAGAAGCTTAGAGTACCATGCGAGGGTATATCCTAAACTAGATTTCTGATGCGTACCTAAGAAAGGAAAATTGATGAATTACAAAGGAAAACAGAGACAAAGTAAGAAAAACATCACCGCTGCTTTAAATCAAGATCCAAAGAAATGTGCTTGTCATATTAAAGAGCAACCCTAGTCATGTACAACATTTCCAACAACTTGATATTCAGTCTAAAAACATCTTCCTCAACCTATCTTACAACTTTACACAGAGAACTAAATCTCAAGAGAAACGGCTTACAATTCACAGATATCTGATCAACAACCCTTACAATGAGTTTCTTCATGAGTTTTATAGTTGAAAGAGAGGCAGAGGAGGTAAATGAAATACTAAATGAAACATTAAAAATAGAATAGACGAAGTGGGTCGAAACCCATTCCGTTTTAATATCTGAGCATTAATCTTCAGTACTCTTTGGATGAAAGAGTAGTCTTTGACAGGTTGCAGTTTACTCCAGGCATGCTCTTGATGTGATTTCACTGCAGAACTCATAGTACTCTTCGTGAATAAACAAAAGGTAGATAAATGACTTAAAATTCTGCCATACTGTGTAACGAATGCTCTAGTAGCATTAGGACTATTGTCAGGGTGGAAACCTTCTCATGGACAAAATATAGACTAAAACAGTATGAGTACTGTGTCCTTTCTCGGGAGGAGACTTCTGCTGATGTGAAACCTTGATGATATTTTTTTCTACGCATTAGGCCTTCTGTGTGATTCATGAGGTCTTCAATCTGGTACTTTGCCTTTAAAACACTGAATTAAGGCTTAACATCTTCAATAGTGTGCATTAGAACTCCTTAACTCTGTAATGATACTCTTTGTCGCTTCATGACTGTCTCTGTCAGTGAAATCTGAGCTTTGATGGTACTGAAAGGTTTCGCACAATTGAACTTTGTAATTTTAATGAAAATTATGCTCTAGTACCCTCCTCAGCTCTTCTCTGTGATCACAGGCCCTGAAAAACTTCATATGCGCTCTGCGCCACTATAATAGTGACCTTGAGCAATGGCGGTTCTCACCGCCTGTACACCTGCAAAACACACAAGTTTGTTAAGAAATCCATGCATGGGGAAAGGTGTCCGTGGTGGAATGCTTTGACGATGGCAACACAACAAGAGTGAATGCTATGGATGCAATGGAAAGAGGTGGGAAACATGCAGTGAAACAGTGGGAAAATGCATGTGGAAGTTGGGCGAAATGAAAAAACTTTAATGTAAAACATTAAAATCTTAATGCCGGGCGGAATGATATAATGTTTTAATGTAAAACCCAAGGTTTGGGCCTTTGAAAATAATACACAGAAATGCACGGAAAGCATATGAAATGGGTTGATATGGTGGGACCCAGTCATGGGTGGAGGGCGATTCAATCAGGATCGTCGGATCTTAGGAGGAGATCGACGGTTACGATCTAACCGAACGGGAGCGATGGGAGGGTCAAAACTCTGATGAGCGATGATGCGATCAACTCATGACCATTGGATCTTATGTGAGATCAATAGCCGGGATCACGTCAAAGGATCTCAATCGAGAGGACCAAAAGGTGGCTCCATTTGAAATTTGCGATTGCGATCGGAGCGGGGATGCGAGGGTCGTTGGATTGAAAGTGAATTGATGGTGGGCGTGCAATCGGCAGGAAGACGAAAGGGAGATGCGGGCGCGATGGGACTTGTGATGACCGTTGGATTATCGGGAAATAAACAACGGAGATTACAATCGCGAATCGCAATCGGGGAGTGCAGAGGGCGACACAGTTTGAAAATTGCGATTGTGATTGGAGCAAGGTTGTGATGATCGTCGGATCTGAATGGGAATCAACGGTGGAGGTTACAATCAGAGGATCACAATCGGGGAGTGCAGTAGGTGGCATCGTTTACAATTTGTGATTAGAGATCAGGTCACGGTGCAATGAGACTTGCGCGGACCGTCGGATCTATTAAGATCGACGGCAAAGATCGTTCCTGAGACCAACAGAACCATTACACTATCGCATCAGAGATTTTGTTTACAAAACAAAAAAGCGTTCCGCTCCAATCCTCCGATGTGACAAGCACCTTATAGGCTAGCGCTTGGTCTTAGCGCTGGGTTCATGTGGGGAAGTGGTTTTGGGGCTGGGCCGAAGGGGGCTAGCCTGTTATAGAGAAAAATGGGTTTTTTAGCCTTAGGGACAGCGTTTTAAGGCTAAAAGGAGGCTTTCGGTAGAGGTAAAAGAGGGATTTAAAATCAAATGAAGGATTTTCACTTGGTTCTAAGGATGAAATGGGTGTTTTGGAAGACTTAGGAGGGATTTTGGGAATCAAAAGGGGAAATTCTAAAAATGGGAAAAAAGGTTAATAATGAGGAAATTTGCAGAGGTACAAGGGAAAATGGGAGATTTTCCGAGCACAATTTTTCACAGGAAGTGAGGCTTAGCGAGTGGGAACAGCAGTGAGGATCTTTTCAAAGGTAAAGGGCACACAGAGGCTTCAAGGATGAGAAATTTTCGTAGGAAATGTATCTCTTGAAGTCTCAGAAAAATATTTAGCCACCAGTTTGCTTGCCAAAAATTCATTAGGTGGCTAACAGTGGCTCCACATGGGGATGGCATCTTCTTGAAGGTGTCAAGAATTCAGGAAATAATCTTTGAAGTAGGCCAGATGCTTAATCCTTGAACCATATTTTCTTCTTTGATTTCAGCTGTTACAAACATGATGGATATTAATCAGCAGAAAACACTCCCCAAACAATCTACCTACCCGTCCTACAGTCCTAACATTTTTTCTTCAAGATGCATTTGAATTGGCAGACCTTCTTCATCATTTTTATTGAAAACAGAAAACACACTAATCTAATTCCACCCTTATCACTCCATGAGACCAGATTAAACTATTGGCCTCATATGTTTCTCTACCTAATCTGATATCTTCTGGGATTAAACTGTCCAGCAGATTTCTTCTCTACATTCTATAACAGAAATTTAAAAACAGTCAAAATAGGATTAGACAGTCTAGTTTGTTGTGGATCTAAGGCATAAAGGCAGTTGCACATGGACTGAAATTATAGAAAATTGAAAACAAAGGTCTTGAAGGCTTTAAGTCTGAAACTTTGAAGCATCCTTCTTCTCTTTGTGACTCAAGTTTTGAGCTTGTTAGAGTCACTTTCTTCTTCATTTCAGCTCTAGTTTTGGGCTTGTTAGAGCTGATTCTTCTTTCTTCTTTGCTGGTCCAGATTTTGGGCATGTTAGAACCAACTATCTTCACTTCTTTTGGCTCAAGTTTTGATCGTGTTAGAGCCAATATTTTCAATTTAGAGGTTCATGTTATGAGCATGTCTGAACCTTTCTTTCTCTCTGTTTTTTTAAACCTTTTCTCTTTTTCTTGAAAACAAAACACAGCAACAGTATTTACAATGGAAATGAAAAATGGAAATTGAAAATCAACAGTAGCAGTGTTTGAGCATCCTTCCATTTACAGGACCCCCAAAAAGCTCTGTACCATCTAACCCTTGCAGAAAAAAGGCATTTGGACCCACAGTGGCCTGGATGATGTAAGGACCTTGCCAAAAACTATCGAATTTTCCATGCTTTCCCTTGTCTTCTCTCCTAGAGTCCCACTTCAGAACTTTATCTCCAATTTTGAAGTCACAAGCTTTTGTTCTTTTATCAGATAACTTCTTAATATTTTCCTGGACTTTCAGATCTCTGTTATAGACCTCTTCTCTCGTTTGTTGGAGATGAATTGTTTGATTTATCCTCCTTACCATGCTGTCTTCTTCTGTCTGAATCTCTTGGACAAGTTTAATCACTGGTACCCCAAGGCTGGTAGGAAACACTGCCTCTATTCCATAAACAAGTTGATATGGTGACATGCCAATGGATTTCTTTTTTGTAAGCCTGTCAGCCCACAAAGCATGCACTAACTTGTTATGCCATGACTTCTTGTTCTCCTCAAGAAGTTTTTTGGTGATGATCACCAAGCTCTTGTTTGATGATTTAGCTAACCCATTACCTTGTGGGTAATAAGCAGTTGGATGACCAAGTGCTATCTGATACCTGTGAAAAAAATCAACCATTTTCTTGGATCCAAAAACAACAGCGTTATCAGTGATTATTTTTCTTGGGCAGCCAAATCTAGAGAGGATGTGGTCTTCTAGGAACTTAATGATAACAGAATTTGTGGCATTCCTAGAAGGTATGGCCTCTATCCACTTTGTGAGGTAGTCTGTGGCTATAAGGATCCACTTGTGTTGTGCAGAAGAAGCAGGGTGTATTTCTCCAATGAAATCTAGGCCCCATTGCAAAAAGGGACCCTCAACAAAAATGGGTTGTAATAGTAATGGGAGGAGATTTCTTTTGCCCTCGAAAATATGGCATTTATGGCAGGAAATTATCATTTTATGGATGCCATTGAAAAGTGTAGGCCAATAATAGCCGGCTCTGAGTATTTTGTTAGCAGTGGCTTTCCAGTTCAAGTGGCCTCCACACTCTCCTGCATGGAACTCCTGTTTGATCCTCTCTGCTTCAGTTTCAGGAAAACATTTAAGAAATAGGCCATTTGTATTTTTCCAGCATAAACATTCATTTAGTATGCAATAGTTTCTGGCTTTTAGCTTTAGGAATTTGGCCTTATTTTTTGATAGTTCAGGAGGGGCATTGAGGTTTGTGAGCACATACAGGATATCAAAATACCAAGGAGAGTTTTGAAATTTTTCCTCAACTGTAGGATTAGGCAGTCCTTCTTGCTCATCCGAGGCATCTACCAGGTTAATGTCAAGGGCTTGTAAATTTGATTCGGCCATTAATTGAGCTAAGCCCTGACCTTTGATCAATTTTGTGGGTTTTATTTCCAGGTCATACTCTAAAATCACGGCAATCCAATTACCCCTCTTCCTATCCGGGTCTTGGGACAGAATGTCTTTAACCACTACGTTTGGCACGTAGGCTATGGTGTGGGAATGCAGTATGTACACCCTAAATTATTTCAAGGCCTTAAATAAGGCATAGGCATATTTTTCCATTATGTTGTATTTCAAGGGTGCATCCCTCAGAGCTTTGCTAAAGAAAGAAATAGGTTGTTCCATTCCCTCTAGATTTTTCTGCAGTAGAACTACAGCCACTGTATGCTCGAAGGAAAAGGCAAATATCAGGAAATCCTTTAAGAAATGTGGGCTACTTAGAACAGGAGCCCGGGTGAGTGCAAGTTTAACTGATTCAAAAGAATTTTTAGCCTCTACAGTCCACTTAACTCCTACACCTTTCTTCAACATGTTAGTCATATTCTTGAGATGTTCAGCTAGGTTGGGAATAAACCTCCTTAGAAGGTTAATTTTTCCAATAAAGGACTATAACTCTTTAATGTTTCTTAGGTGTGTGATCTGTAGTATTCCCTCAACTCTCTCTGGGTCTATCTTAATTCCCTTCTCTGATATAATGTGGCCAAGGAGCTTACCTTCTTGCAGTCCAAATACAGTCTTTTTGGGATTTAATGATAGACTGAACCTTCTACATTTTTCAAAAACTCTTCTCAGATGTCTTAGGTGTTCCTCATCAGTCTTGGATTAGACTGTTATTTCATCCAGGTAGATGATAATGAAGTTCCCTATCTCTTCCTAAAAGGCTATGTCCATCGCTCGTTGGAAGGTTGCACCAGCGTTCATCAGTCCAAAGGGCATTTTTACGTACATAAAAGTGCCCCATGGAGTGGTGAAAGTGATCTTGAGTTGGTCTTCTAGGAGTACTAAAACTTGGTTGTAACCTGAAAAAACATCTAACAGGGAGATCATTTTTGAGCCTACTACCCTTTGAAGAATGTTTTCCATCTTTAGAAAAGGGTAATTGTCTTTAAGTGAGGCTCTATTAAGATTCCTGAAATCTATGCACAGTCTGATCTCACTTTTTTTCTTTCTCACAGCTACAAGGTTCGAGACCCAATCAGAAAACCTCACAGGAACTATTATTCCTACCTCGTACATATTTTTAATTTCCTTTTCTACCACAGGCAGTTGTTTTGGGTTTATTCTACAAAGTCTCTATCTGAAGGGTTTCTGGTTCTCTTTCAAGGGTATTTTGTGCTATATAATGTTTGTGTCGTAGGCCTTTAAGTCCTCGTAGCTCCAGGCAAACACATCAATGAATTATTTAAATAAGTCATTGTATTTCTTTTTCATGTCTGCGGGCAAGGGCTTAGCCAATTTTTTCATCTTAGGCTTGTCTTCAGTGCCCATATTGCATTCCTCAATGTCATAGTACGAGTGTTATATGGTGGGATTTTTCGCTACATCATCGAAATCGAAAAGATCCTCTAAAGTTGCCAGACCTCGGGGTATGTTTTTATCTTTTGCCTATAGCACCTATATTTCCTCTTTATCTATGTTTTCGTATTCTTCGGTTGGATTTCCAATCTGTTCAGTTAAAGTGTTTATTTCAATGTTATGGGGTGATTTTCCTTCGTCAGGCAGTTCCTCACTTAGGCAGCTATCATAGGATTTAGAGTCTGAATCAGAGAATTCAAACTCATTCCTGCCTATCAGGAAATCCTCAATCTGCTTATCGCCTTCAAAGACCTGCCAATATTTCTCGTTGTCGGGCATTGCAGGTCTGTATTTTGTCTGAATGATGATGTGTTTGTCACTCGGAGGCTTATGATATGAACTAGCTATGCAAGCTAATCCATTCACAATTACATTCTGACTCCTAGGAACAAACACCAGTTCATATTCCACGAAGGTTTTCAATAAATCGATGGCATCGTTCCTGTACGCTCTCAACCTAGGGTGTTTCGCTGTGTATTCTTCGTTCTTTTGTTTTATGATTAACTCAGAGTCTCCATTCACAACTATCCTGCGGGCTCCTAGTTTTATCAGTAGATTCAAGCCTAGGACGAGAGCCTCATACTCCGCAATATTGTTGTACACTTGAAGTTCAGATTAAAGGCATGACTCTCGGCATAGTCACTCTCAGTGTTATGTAACCACACTCCCGCCCCTGCAGTCTTTCTAGTACAAGAACCATCGAAATTTATTTCCCATAAAGGTTCATTCTCGGGTTTATCATTGGTTTATTTCCTAGCGTTAGTTTCATTGTTATGCTGCAGTGGGGGGGCTGTGTTATGGTGTGAAGGGTTTCATTATTCATGTGGTGTATGAGTTTCAGAGGGGTGACTAGCCAGTTGTTTGCATTATGTTTATGGCTCACTCTGAGTTTCAGATTCAGTGCACTGTCTAGAGGATTCTTCTTCATTTTCCTCCAAGTCCGGAGTGGCCATTATGTCAAAATCTATGGGTGATGTCTCATGTTTTGTATCTCTATTTTCTAATTCTGGCTCCTTTAAATTTTCATCGTTGCAGAGGATAAAGGAGTCTAGATATGTGTGTACAGAGTGCAAAGGTAAATTTTCAGGATTTTCAGGGCTGCTGACCAAAAATTTCATTTGTGACTCTCTATACAGTCTCCTAAGTTGGATAAAGACATGGATTGTGGCATATGCCCCATCCATCTGCATGGTACCTTGTAGCTTGGCTCCCCATGACCTCGATAATAACATACCATACTTAGGTGGCACATCTGCCACTACAAAATCCATAACCATACATTTGGCTGGAATCTAGGTCAAGTTCACACATAGGTCTTTGATCAGGCCAAGACACTTTACCCTGCTAGAGTCAAACGAATACAAATCTTTGTAAGGATGGGTTATCTCTAGGCCTAACCTCTCCATAACTACCTTAGGCATTAAGTTGTGTGATGCCCCGGAGTCATGCATGGCATTGTAAAGTATCTTGTCATGGATATTGAGGCTGATATAAAAAGGAGGTACCACCCCTTCCTGAAACTTACCTTCTATCTTAGGGCCAAACAGAAGGGCTGGTTGATCATCACTTAGATTGACAGTGTCACTATTTTCACCTAGATTTAAGGCTTTCAAAATTTGGCCTTTATATACATCCTGAGTGGCCAGCTCAGAGAGTGGGACAGAGATTTTAATTTTTGCAATCTCACTTTCCAAATTGAAGAGAGATTGACTCTTTGTGATACTCAACTCTGTTTTGTTAGCCACTATTTTAGTGGCTGAATTGGTGTGTTGATTCTCACTATGTACAATGTTTGTAGTAGTTTTATCAGGAACACTAGCTGCAATGCTAGTGCTGCTAGTTGGTTGACTTTGTTTATCAGGGACTTGGATGTCTTTTCCTTTGTTTTTCTCAGAACTTTCAGCTACTGATTTGCTATTTTCAGTAGTTGTTTTAGGAGTTTTCTCAGGCCTTTCTTAATGGTAATCTTAGAAGCTTTTGGTTTGGAATTTTCTAAGCTCTTTTTGCTTCTAAGCTCATATTGTTATCTGACCTGCATGATGGCATTTTCAAAACCTAGCCTGTAATCCTCAGATTCCAATCTTTCCTCATCCCAATATGAGGGTGAGGGCTGATATTCTTCTTTGGAATAGTTGTGGATTGAGTTTTCTATTTCAAACATGTTTATTTTGGTTCCCACAAACTCTTCTATGATTCCCTCATCTTCATCAAGAAATTTCTCTTGAAATGCGGGAATAACTTGCTGATCTAAGTCTCTTTGTCTATTCGGAGTGGTATTGTTTCTCCTAAAGTTTTGGTTATGATTTTGATTTCTGTTTTGATTACTAACTGAGACAACCATTTTTTCCATCATTTGCTGTAGATTTTTAATGTTTTTGGCTAGATGATCATACTTGGGATTAGATGTGGAAGCTGAAGTGTCATCCCTATATGTTACCATTTTCTCAGCCCTCATTCTGGCTTTTTTTCTCAATCAGGTTAGCCTCTACACTCACTGCTCCTTTATGCATATCTTCCAATGTGTTGTAATCTCTTTCCCTAAGTTGGTAGGCCATATCGGCATCGAAGCCTTCAGGATATTTCACTAGAGCCATACCTTGGGAGGGTTTCATGTGTGGAGGAAGAGCATTATAAATGTTGCTGAAACTTGTAGAGTAGTCATGGACACTCTCTCCTACGTTTCTTTTAAGGTTCTTGTATTTTGCTAGGATTTGGAGAGGGTTGGTCTTGACTTCCCATTTGTTTACGAAGGTCTGATATAAGGAGGGAAGTTCCTGGATGCTATTAGGAGGTAGGTCTTTAAACCATTTCTTCACATCACCTCCTAGACTCTATGAAAAAATTCTCATCTTGGCCGTCTCATCATCTATCTCCATATACTCAAATGAATCTTCCATCCTATCTACATGGTGCTGAGCAGTGGTAGACTCTTTTGCAGTGAAGTGTGGGATTTTTTATTGGTAATCGTTGGGTAAGGGCACTATAGGCTGAGGCAACACCAAAGGTGCATATTAGGACCAGCAACACTCTGTTAAGTTGATTTAGGATGGCAGAGCCCCAAGTTTTGAATGAAATGAATATACAGAGGTGTAGATGGGGGAGTCTCTCTATCCCTAATTTGTTGACCACTGTGAGATGGTGAACCAAGAAACTCAAGGTCCGACTGGACTAAAGCATTGAATGACCTAGTTCTAGGTAAACAATTTTGTGAGTCTAAGTCAAATAGAGGGTCCGATAGAGCTGTAAATTCTTCTGGTGAAGATTTAGCTCTATGTATATGACTAGAAATAGTTGGCCTTCTAGGTGTGTGAGATTTCTTGAGAATTCTCTTAGGTTATTCAACTATTTCGGGTGGGTCTGGGTTAGGATAAGCTCTTGTGTGAATGGTTCTTGGAGCCAGAATGCTGTCTGCTAACAAATAAGCTTACTCCTACTTGTTACTTCTAATATGACTGATGTTGTTATAAAGGTTGGTCTCCCAGTGGAGTCTTATGTAAACTAAGATAATCAGCAAGCCTACTGATCACCAGTGGAGTCTTTTAATTATTAAAGGGATATGGAGTCGCCAGGTGGAAGGTTTAGAATGTTTCAAGAGGGTGTAATGTCCACCATAGTGATTACTTCCAGACTAACCAGAGATTTTGGTTTTCTGAGATCTTAAGGATGTATAAGATAAAAACAATCAAATATTCCCCAGCGGAGTTGCAATTATGTTGGGGTTCCCATGTTTTGGAAAATCTGGCAATACCAAAAGATGAGACAACATAAAAACCACTTTCAAACCTCAGGATCTAGCCCTCCTAGGTCCAGAGAGGGATCTCTCTATAACTGGAAAAATTTTATGTCCTTGAAGCTCTGTTTTTAGGTTTTAGGCTAGTTATAGGCATGGGTTTGTTTGTTTGTTTAATTTGTTGTTTGGTTGTTGGGAAATAGAAAAGAAGGGTTCACTGTGAGACAAGGTTGAATAAAGAGGATTCTAGGCAAAGGAGAAATGATTTTAGGGAACACTCAAGACCTTTGGGCACTGGAGTCAGGAAAGAGTTTACTTGCTATTCAATATGCAAGATTTCAGTTGGGCTAGTCATCTAAAGCATTGGATCTTAAAGATGATAGTGTGATATGAAATGGTGAGAAAGAAAGTGAAAGGCAAGGAAACCTCCCAGGTGACCAATTAGAAATCAGGTCCAGGGACAGGACATGCCATTAGAAACCTGTGACCCAACTCCTAAAGGTAAACTCTTTAGAAAAAGGGAACAATAAAGATTCAAACACGAAGGTGAAGACCTGAGATCAGAGAGAGACTTCGAACTCTCAATGCTTCGGAATCCAGCTTAAGGGATCTTAGAAAGGCTCAATTAATCAAAAAGGATCCTAATGAGGTAGAGATTGTGTTCTAAACTCCCAGTATCCCAATTCATTCAATTAAAGCCTAACAAGAACATCTAAGAACGGATTCGTTAATTCATACATTAGCTAGTAGTAAATTATAGCCACTACACTAGTTAAATTAACTTAAATCAGTGCTCAGATAGCACATATAGCAGAAAAAATCAAAGGTAGGGAGAGCATAATTTTAGAGTACCATGCGAGGGTATATCCTAAACCAGATTTCTTATGCATACCTAAGAAACAAAAAGTTATGAATTACAAAGGAAAACAGAGACAAAGTAAGAAAAACATCACCGCTGCTTTAAATCGGGATCCAAAGAATTGTGCTTGTCATATTAAAGAGCAACACCAGTCATGTACAACATTGCCAACAGCTTGATATTCAGTCTGAAAACATCTTCCCCAGCCTATCTTACAACTTTACACAGAGAACTAAATCTCAAGAGAAACAACTTATAGTTCACAGATATCTGATCAACAACCCTTACAATGAGTTTCTTCATGAGTTTTATAGCTGAAAGAGAGGTAGAGGAGATAGATGAAATACTAAATGAAAAATTAAAAACAGAGTAGAAGAAGTGGGTCGAAACCCATTCTGTTTTAATATCTGAGCATTAATCTTCAGTACTCTTTGGATGAAAGAGTAGTCTTTGACAGGTTGTCGTTTACTCTAAGTATGCTCTTGATGTGATTTTGTTGTAGAACTCGTAGTACTCTTGGTGAATAAAAAAAAGGTAGATAAATGACTTCAAATTCTTCCATACAGTGTAAAAAATGCTCTGGTAGAATTAGGACTATTGTCAGTGTGGAAACCTTCTCATGGACACAATATAGACTAAAACAGTATGATTACTGTGTCCTTTCTCGGGAGGAGACTTCTGCTGATGTGAAACCTTGATGATATTGTTTTCTGCGCATTAGGCCTTCTGTGTGATTCATGAGGTCTTCAATCTGGTACTTTGCCTTTAAAACACTGAAGTAAGGCTTAATATCTTCAATAGTGTGCATTAGAACTCCTTAACTCTGTACTGATACTCTTTGCCGCTTCGTGACTGTCTCTGTCAGTGAAATCTGAGCTTTAATGGTGCTGAAAGGTTTCACACAGTTTAACTCTGTAATTTTAATGAAAATTCCGCTCCAATACCCTCCCAAGATCTTCTCTGTGATCACGGGCCCTAAAAAACTTCATCTGCGCTCTACGCCACTATAATAGTGACCCTGAGCAATGGAGGTTCTCACCGCCTATACACTTTCAAAACACACAATTCTATTAAGAAATCCATGCATGGGGAAAGGTGGTTGCAGTGGAATGCTTTGACGATGGCAGTGCAACAGGAGCATGCAGTGAAACAGTGGGAAAATGCATGTGGAAGTTGGGCAAAATGAAAAAAATTTAATTTAAAACATTAAAATCTTAATGCCGGGCGGAATGATATAACGTTTTAATGTAAAACCCAAGGTTTGGGCCTTTGAACATAATACATAGAAATGCATGGAAAACATATGAAATGGGTTGATATGGTGGGACCTGGTCATGGGTGGAGGGCGATTCAATCAGGACCATCGGATCTCAGGAGGAGATCGATGGCTGCAATCTAATCGGAGGGGAGCGATGGGAGGTTCAAAACTCCGATGAGCGATGATGCGATCGGCTCATGACCGTTGGATCTTATGTGAGATCAACGACTGGGATTGCATTGGAGGATCGCAATCGGGAGGATCAAAAGGTGGCTCCATTTGAAATTTGTGATTGCGATCGGAGCGGGGATGCGAGGGTCGTCGGATTGAAAGTGAATCGACGGTGGGCATGCAATCGGCAGGGAGACGAAAGGGAGATGCGAGCGCGATGGGACTTACGATGACCGTTGGATTATCTGGAAATCGACGGCAGAGATTACAATCACGAATCGCAATCGAGGAGTGCAGTGGGCGGCACAGTTTGAAAATTGCGATTGCGATTGGAGCGAGGTTGGGATGACCATCGGATCTGAATGGGAATCAACGTGGAGGTTACAATCGGAGGATCACAATCAGGGAGTGCAACGGGTGGCAGCATTTATGATTTGCAATTATCGATTGGGAGACAGTGCGATGAGACTTGTGCGGACCGTCGGATCTATTACGATTGATGGCGGAGATCATTCTCGAGACCAACAGAACCATTACACTATCACATCAGAGATTTTTTTTACAAAGGAAAAAAGCGTTCCACTCCAATCCTTCGATGTGATAAGTGCCTTATGGGCTAGCGCTTGGTCTTAGTGTTGGGGTCATGTGGGGAAGTGGTTTTGGGGTTGGGCCGAAGGGGGCTAGCCTGTTATAAAGAAAAATGGGTTTTTTAGCCTTAGGGACAGCGTTTTAAGGCTAAAAGAAGGCTTTCGGTAGAGGTAAAAGAGGGATTTAAAATCAAATGAAGGATTTTCACTTGGTTCTAAGGATGAAATGGGTGTTTTGGAAGACTTAGGAGGGATTTTGGGAGTCAAAAGGGGAAATTTTAAAAATGGAAAAAAAGGCCAATAATGAGGAAATTTGCAGAGGTACAAGGGAAAATGGGGGATTTTCCGAGCACAATTTTTCACAAGCAGTGAGGCTTAGCGAGTGGGAACAGCAGTGAGGATATTTTCAAAGGTAAAGGGCACACAGAGGCTTCAAGGATGAGAGATTTTCATAGGAAATGTATCTCTTGAAGGCTCAGAAAAATATTTAGCCACCTGTTTGCTTGCCAAAAATTCATTAGGTGGCTAACAAGATCCCATAGTGGTTTGATGTTGTCTTGTCTTTTTGTATTTCCAAACCTGCCAAAACACAAGAACCACAACACCATCTACTATTTACTATTGGATGAGATGACATGCACAACTAGAAAATTGTTGGGAGACAACTTGCCACATCATGTTCTGAAATTGAAGTTGGAAAAATTACGTTGTGACTACTTGAGAAGTTTTTGGTACCTTCTAACACTATGTAAACCCTTCAGCACTTCTCTCATTTTGATTCCCTTTGAGGATAATGTCATATTCACTTTATATGGGATGATCTGGGCATGAACTAAAGAGTGGGTCTTTGAGGATCCAATTGCCTTCTTGCTTCATGAAGGTGACATTGAAGGAGCCCAAATTCAGCAGCATCTCTACACTTATCATAAGTGGAGAGAAAGATAGCATGGGGTAGGCCATTGGGTCTATCAAGTTCAACAATACAACCCACCTTCTTTGCAGGAGCCTAAGGTGGAGGAGATCTTTCATGAGTTTCCATGTTGGAGGGTGACTCATTTTGTATGGATGATAGCATGGGGATGGAGGTTTCACATGGGAATGATAGCTCCCAATGCATTTCAGACTCCATACCTTGAGGAGACCTCTAGATAACACCTTATTTCCTCCTTGAGTACTCTACTTATTCATAGATTGCATGCTTGGGGGGGGGGGAATATGGAGATTTATTGATGAGATAACATCTCATTCCTTGGAGGAGGTTATCATATGTGGATGCTACAGTAGGAGGAGGAGAGCCTTATCAGTTTTATCCTTGCAGTTTCTTGAGGACAAGCAACATTTGGGAGGGGAGGACTGTAATATTCCAAAATTATCATGCAGCTAATTGGAATATTGATTTTTGTTGATTTCACTTAGGAGATGAATAAATGGGTAAGGAGGACCATACATTTCAGAAATAAGAATAAAATCCATCATAGTGTGAAAAGGGATCATAATGCTAGCTATATTTTACACTCTCATGTGTCAACAGGGACAAATGCATGTGGACAAGGTCAAGTTTGACCAAGTCAATAGCTCTGGTATGAGAGGAGGAGATCATCCATAGAGACAGCGCAGTGCAAGTAGGAGGAAGATTCCTTGGTGGAGGAAACCTTAATGAGTGGGGCCCAATGCAAGAATTCTCACACTTGTTTAAAAGGAGGGCAAGGGAGCCATAGGGGGATATGATTGAATATTGGATTTTTGGTCTGCATGATTATTTTTCTTTCTCCAACTGTTTAGTTGAGATTGTTGTGCTGCTTAGCACAAGGCATTCCTATTTAGGAACTCCTTCTCCTTTCTTGAGAGGCCTCTTAAGGGATATTGTACTGTATTTATCCACATCCAAGCTTGAGGCCAAGCATCCTCCTTCAGCCACGACGTTATTTCTGCAGATTATAACGTTGTGTTGCAGGGTGTTGCAGTGGAGGGTTCACAACACCACTTCCAGAGCTTGTTTTCCAGAGGAGGGAGCTTCCATTCCTTTCGGAGATCAATAAGGAATATTATAGAGCAGATTTTCATATCTTGGCATTTGTAAAAATCACTTCCATCACCTACAATGCAATCCCTTGCAGGAACTATGCCATTTCTCTCAGTGTTGCAGTGTGAGGGTTAAAACCCTTAATCTTAAGCTACTTTCTTAGAAAAAGGGCCGACCCTTCTCCCAGAAAGCTTGTAAGAAGGATCCTCATCTTTTTCTTGTAATATTTAGCTATATGAAAGTAGAGCTTAAGCTAAAATACGTTATTTCAGATCTAGATCTGCAGATCCACTCTTTTGTACTTATACTTTCAAGAAACCCTTCCCGAGTTATCCTCATAATGTGTAAAAGGGGCTAGATCTCTATTTTTCTCTATTCTTTGAGTAATAAAACTCTAGATCTATGGTTTTATCTTATAGTATATCAGAAACCCTCATATAATCACGTTGTTCTTGCTTCATAAAATTTTGCATAGTTCAGGTCATGGGATTTGGGTGTTTTTTAGCCATATTGAGACCGGGAGATTTTTTTAACACATCAAAATGGATTTGTTTCTGATCCCCTTCTGCATGTGAGTCCCATAATACATAATATAAGGGATCCAAGTGCTACTTCTCACAGTTATATCATAAATTTCTGAAATTATCGTTTTTATGGTCCACATTGCTACATTTCCCAACTTTGGGATAAAATAGCGGGACATATTTTTTCCACTATAGCATTAATTGATGGCTATGTATTCCTCTCACATTTTATGAGTTGATTTATCACTGCAACTCTATTTTTGTGTTCATGTATTGCTACATTCCCATTTTGGGATATTACATTAATATACCCCCTCTTGATGTCAAGATGACGGATTCTTTGGCCACTATCCTCTACCTGTCATCATCTATGATATCCATGGTGGAAGACCCCTCTGGGGAATCCCCTTCTGTTTTTCCTGACCTCCCTTCAGCGATCACCTTGGGCTCAACATCGGTAGATTATTCATCTACTTGTTCTTTGTTCACCCTCTGTGACAATGTGCATGTGATCCTCACTTATCATAATGATGAGTCAAGTAGATTCACCACACCATGTGGTCTTTCTTCCACTAGTCACCCCATATTATATTGTAAAAATGAAATTATGGAAGCAATCACCACCCCTGAATTTATCTATCCCCAATTACATCGAACCCATGCATTTGAACCACATACACCTTGTGGCCATTACATTAACACCCAATTTTTGGGTAAGGGGGCACCCATATTTGAGAGTCTAGGAGAAGAAATTCTCCACAACCCTCCTAGTGCATCTGGTCGTGTCGACTCTAGTACCATTATTATTCCCCATTTATAAGAACCTCTAGAGTCCCATATTACTTTAGATCACTCTAGGGATGATCCCCCTCATCATTCCTTCATCTTACATCAACAACCCAGTCCCTTAGACATTGTTTTTGACCAACATGTGTGTTTTCTAGGTGAGCACCAGTTCATTATATCCAAATCCACTCTTTGGGATAGTGACACCATGTATGCAAACCCAAAAATTTAGTCCATTTGATTCATATATGCAGTACCAAAAGAGATTGGTAATCCTCCATTCCCTTTCTCAAACTGCATCTATCCATTCTTCCCACAGAAGATAACCATAACATAAAAAAATGGCGAACCACATCATAAAAATGTGTTTATATTCCACTTTTCGAAATACATTTTGTATGACCACAACATTCTTGGAGGCACCTATGCCCCTATACCTTCTCATCATCCTCTTAAGGATTTAGTGCCTATGATACTGAAGGCTTGAATCCATTATTTTAGCACTTGGAACACCATGGCACTCCACAAAATCCTCTAGCTAGGGGCATCATGTTACACTAAAATTTGTCACCATCACATTTAGCCGTTCATATGGGTCTATCAACACCTATATCATGCTCCCTTAGAAGTAAAAAACCCAAAAGTTCCTAGACCAAGTCTTGAATTTGGAGAAAAGCTCATAAAAATCTTAAAAATTCTTATACCGCACTTTTCCTTAGCTTTACCTGCGGCACTGCACTCTTTGGCTTTAAAAATTGCAGATCCGACTGCACGTTTTGTGTATTAAAAATGCGGACCCCTGTAAAAGATAAAATGAGCGAAAACGTAAGTTCTAGAAACCCAGCCGGTTGAAAATTTTCCCGGCTAGAAGTTTCTAGAAGGCGTTATCTAGTCGAAGCTTTACTCTATCATGAACATTCATTCATTCATAAAAGGAGCCTATTCCTTGGATTTTGGAACTTAATTCCTTGATAAGGGGACTCTATCCCTTCCATTTTGGAGCTGTAAACACTTTCCTTTTCCTATAAATTGAAGCTTTGGTTCAGTTTCAAGGAATGGGGATTTTGAGAATTGGAGTTAGACTTTGAGAATTCTTGAGAAGAAATGTTGTTGGAACTTAGACCCTTTTAGCTGAGATTTTATGTGGGAAAGATTACATACCTGTATGTATTTTGGTTGGAAGAGTTCAAGGCTGGTCAGAGTAAAGTAAATGCCTATTCCAGACCCTAGGAAGGCCTGTATGACATCAAGGCAGACACGGTTTTAAGGCTCTTCTTATTTAAGTTAATACAAATAAATCCGTTTTTCTCAATAAGCTGCCAATTGATTGATTTATTTTATGGATTCCTTGATCACCATAATAGATATGATTTATGAATATATGTTATGCAGGTGCTATTTGATGTTTGTTTGTTTGTGATTGCAGATCTTCGAAGGCAACTCTTTCGGGCAACTAAAGGACTACTACTACAAACAAGCATTGGATCAAAGGTAGGATCGTTAAACCTTTATAGCATTTAATTATGAATCGGAATATATCTATAGAAAGATAGATTTAATTGTCCATTTGTTGCTAGTTGTCCGTAGGACACTTGGGAGGTCTTTCTTGTCTGCAAGAACGACTTGTGGGGCCTAAATTGTGTATGAGTGTTAATCGCCTTTGAGTGTTTTTATTTTTTTATCTTTGGAACTCTCACCCAATTTTCTTTACTTATACTTGATTGGTTCTCAAATTACATTAGAATCATCTTGTGTTTGAGAATTATATTGCATAGATCACATTTTCATAATTAGAATTCTCAGTTTCAGAATATGAATGAAAAATGTGCATAGATTACATTTGCATACTTTTCAAATGAATTGTGCATAGATTACAACTGCATAGTTTACATTCTGAAAAATAAATCATGGATTTAGATCAGTTTCTTTAATTTGAATTTACATGTTTTTTATGCTTGTTTTAAAAACACAAAAATAAAAAACAATTGTTTTGGAATTGATTACCATTAGTTTTTCTTGATGAAATTAGTGCATTAGAGAATTTGTTATATTTTCTCTTATTGATCAATTTTTGCATTGTTGGAAGTGAATGGAAACTCTCTCCTTACTTTAATTAGGATTCATCGAATTGAAAACATTACATTATCATATTCAATTGCATTCAGTTTTGAGTCGGGTCATAACACCATTAGTTTCATATCCATTTACCCTTTGAGTAATAACAGCCTAAATAACACAGCACTTAATAAAATTCATCTAGTAATTTTTACATTTTTAGGGCTCTTTCCACCAACTTAGCTTAGGCTAGTGTCTTGGAATAGGTTTTAGTTAACTCTCCAAGACAGTAAAACAAACAAGTAGTCTATCTTGCGATAGGATAAATTCCAATTGTTGCATGTATGCTCTGGGAAGCTCCTCCTAAAGGAGTCAAGCACGAGATCATATCCGAACCAGTGAGGTAATCAATCCTTCCTCATTGGGAATGATAAAAGATATACATGTATTAACAATGGTAAACCTCAGATTGACCATTGTCGAGGAGCTTGGGGTCAGTTGTTGGTAAACCTTGGATTATGTCAAGGAGCCTTCAAGGGGATTGAGCTTTGTTACACTGCCCTTGCGTGTGTATCGGATCGTAGACTATTCCCCCAGGTATATTTTTTCCTGTTGGTCACCTTAGTGGCCATAAAATTTAGGATTATTTCCCAAGGTGACGGTGGAGGGAAGATCCCACTGTACCTGGAGCATACATTGGCTAGACTCACTTGGACTCTCCGGAGGGTTATCTGTAGAAATTTACTGAATAATAAATAATTATCCACCGAGAATATCCTGGTCACATACTATTTGAAATTCATACACAACACATAATCTCTTCCACTCAACTCAACTCAGATCATCAAACATGCGGAAATAAAATCAAGCGATAACACATCAAATCATCATACACATTAACACAGTATGTATGGGGAAAGCTTATAGCTTAAAACCCCGCAGATATTGTGTATATTATAATGGAGAAATCATGTAACAAACTCAGTACAATACTCCTCACAAGTACTCAGTACTTTCTCATAAAGTTACTCACAATCTAGCTCAGTTTTGAACAGGTTACTGGTTCAAAACTCACCACTAATTGCCTTGCCTCTATTGCGTGTTTCAATGCTATGGGATAGCCTCTTTATATAGATAAACCACCAGCCTGAACTGCGCAATCCTCATGGGCTTACTCAACCTATCTGTGTGTTGCAAATAGCAACAGTATAGTCATAACTGATAGCTAACTCCACCCTTTCATCTACCTCTTTCACTGGTCTCCACTGAACTGATCATGCACTGTAGTGAACTGATGTGTTCTTGAGTTGAATAATGAGTTACTAATTAATGAATTAAATAATATTTAATTCACTCCACTCATAACTAATTTATTAGCTAGTTAAACTAATCTCAATCAGTTCAACTAAAATAAACAGAACACAACTCCACTCTCTATCTCATTAACTCCTCCAAACTTCTGCCACTGAAGTCAACCATGCATGATGCCATCAAACCCTTGGGAACCACGTGATTCCTCTGTTAGATGCATGAGCCACTTCCAAGGCTCGAACTAAAGTGCTCCAAGAGAGTAAACTGAAGTTTATAGTCTAAATATTATTAAGGGTAAATAATATTTGACTTCCCTATTTTTAGGAGAGGCAGTCTAAAAATAGCCTTCGACCTCTTCAACCTAAAAAATAGAGTCTCATATATTTTTACCAACATGACCAATGCTCCAAGAATCTCAAACTGGAATCCCCGAACCATGCTCCATATGTCTAAAAATAGACATAGTCTAAAAATAGATTTTGCGCCAGAATTTGCCTGCGGGCCCACTTAGTGAAAGCGACTTCATTTCACTAAGCTCCATCATCTTGCTGCATTCTCAACACTCCCTCTCAGCAAGATATGGATTATCTGCAACCCCTATCCTGCCTCTGTGGAATTCGAACTTGCTCCTGGTGAGTGCCTTCGTCAGGATGTCGGCATCCTGATCCTCCGTGGGAACATATGAAAGCATCATGATTCTCCACTGAACACAATCTCTGATATGATGATACCAATTCATGAAGCCATGCCGCCTCAACCGATCCTCCTGTCTTTACAATGAACCATATCTTGATGTGCCTCTAATATAGCGCAATACATGCTTGCCTGCCTTCCAAAAGAGCTTGGTAGGCTTAACCATAGCTTGCGAAAGCTGGTTAACTGCATAGCATATATCGGGTCATGTATTGACTAGATACATAAGCGACCCCACCAACTGTCGATAGACAGTGGCATCCACTACCTCCGTTGAAGTAGCATCCTCCTTCCTCCAACCACCAGGAAGAGGAGTGTCAACAGGCTTGCAGCCTTGCATGTTGAACCTCTCTAGAATCTCCCGGGCATACTTGCCCTGAGAAACAAACAGTCCTCCGCTGCGCTGCCAAATCTCCAATCCCAGGAAATAATGAAGGATGCCCAAGTCCTTCATCTCAAACTCTCATGCAAGATCCTCCTTGCATGAAAGTATCAACTGCTCATCGCCAATCAAAATCAGATCATCTACATACAGTACGATGATCAACAGCTTCCCCTCCACCACAATCTGGTACAGGTTTGGATCCGCCTCACTCTTGGAGACTCCAAGCCCGGTGAAGTAGCTGTCTATCCGAGTGTACCAAGCATGAGGTGCTTGCTTCAGCCCGTACAGTGCTCTCTTGAGTCGGCGCACATGCGAATCACTGCTAAAGATCTCGAAACCTTCAGGCTGCTCTATGTACACCTCCTCCTCAATAACTCCATTGAGGAATGCAGTCTTCACATCCATCTGATGAATTTTCCACCCCATCTGCGCTGAGAGAGCAAGGATCGTCCGTATGGAAGAGTACCTTGCGACAGGTGCAAAAGTCTCCTCATATTCAATCCCCTCGATCTGTGAAAAGCCATGGGCGACAAATCTCGCCTTGTACTTCTCCACACTCCCGTCAGCCACCTGCTTCACCTTGTAGATCCATCGCGAACCCACCACTGATTTCCCAACCAGTCTTGGGACAATCTCCCATGCACTGTTCCTGACGATCGAATCATATTCTTCGATCATGGCATCAACCCATGCGGGTTCCTCCACATCTTCCTCAAAAGAGGATGGCTCCGTCACAACACATTTACTCACAAGAGCCATGTATCCAGTGTACCGATCTGGTGACTGTCTCTGTCTGTGTTGTGCTATAGGTGGTCCTACAACCTTCTCTGCATCCCGAGCCAATCGCTCAGCTTCTGTAGTGTGCATGCGCCCTCTGATGGTTGGCGCTGCATGGGTGGTTTCTTCCACCTCCTGAACCTCCTCTTGTGGCTGATCCACATCCGGAAGCTCCTCCTTAGGAACTAACAGCTCCTCATCTGCATACAAGTGTAGCTCCCTCTCAAGCGAACACTGCATGGCTTTCTCCTCCTGAAATTTTATATCCCGTCGCACAACAGTCTTGCGACTGTCTGACAAATACACCCGATAGTTGTGAGGTGTATCAGTGTACCCCACAAATATTCCAACCTCGGCGGTTGGATCCAGCTTCCTTCTTGCATCCTTCATCACATGCATGTAGACAGGAGAACCAAAAATCCGCAAATGGGAAATATCAGGCCTCTTGCCAGAATAAGCCTCCTCCGGTGTACTCATGCCAAGAACATTGTGAGGACAACGGTTCTGCACATACACTGTTGTATTACATGCCTCAGCCCACAAGTGAAGGGGTAGGACCTGATCATGCAACATCGCATGTGCAGCACCCACGATCGTTCTGTTCTTCCGCTCAGCCACCCCGTTCTGCTGTGGGTTATGGGGTGCGATGAGCTCTCTCCGAATCCCTTCTGCGCTACAAAACTCTTTAAATTCAGCCGAGATGAATTCACCACCGTTATCACTCCTTAGATAAATCACCTTCTTCCCTGACTCCTTCTCGACCAGTGCTTTAAACTTACAGAACTTCGCGAATGTATCGCTCTTCTTCTGCATGAAGAAGATCCAACACTTTCGAGAGAAATCATCAACAAAGATCACATAATACCTGTGCTTTGCTGTCGAAGCAACTGAGAAAGGACCACACACGTCTGTGTGAACTCTCTCAAGGATCTTCGTGGCGCGACTATCCTTCTCGTGAAAGGTGGCTTTCACATACTTCCCTAAAGTACACCCCTTGCACTGATCTGACTGCGCAAGGGTGCCCTTAGGAAGCCCAGTAGAAATCTGCTGCAGAATCTTCAAAGCTCCATGGTGAAGGTGGCCCAATCTCCTGTGCCACAGTTCGCCCTCATCATCCCGGCTCACCACTTCTCTCGCCTTGCATGCCATAGCTGCACAACCATCTACCTGCAACTGATAAAGGTTCTGAGTTCGAAGCCCTATCTTCCGGGTCTCTCCAGTAGTCTTACTGCGCAGGAAGGCTTTTCCTTCGCTGAAGACCACATCATACCCCTTATCCTCCAACATCGCCACAGAGATCAAGTTCTTCTTCAATCCAGGTACATGCATGACATCCCTCAATACAAAGGGTTTACCAGACTCCCTTTGAAAGGATATGGTATCGATACCAGTCGCACTGTATCTACCATCATCGCCCATCTCGATGTGCACACCCAAATCTTTGTCCTCCAGATCTGAGAACAAATCACGATCTCCCGTCATATGAAATGACGCACCGCTGTCCAAGAACCATACCGATCCCATCACACTTGAAACCAAGTATGCAATCAGTGAAAAGTCAAGCTCGAACTGTGAAGCCAAAGCTTCTCCATCTGCAGATCTTCCCGCTTGCTTGTTCTTCTTCTTCTTTGGACAATTGGTAGCATAATGTCCGTGATCATGGCGGTGAAAACACTTCACTTTCGCCATATCCTGCTTCTTGCCCTTTGCACCAGAATGAGAGGTTTTCTTTCCCTTCCCCTTCTTTGCTTTGGACACCAAAGCGCAGTTTTCTTCATCAGCTCCCTTTGATGAAGATCCATCTCGAGTAGTCCTCCTTATCTCCTCCTGCATGAGATCCGCCCAAAGGCGCTCCCATCTCGGCAGCTTCTCCCGACCATTGACACTATCTTGATATGAGTGCCAAGCCTTCGGAAGACCAAGGAGAGCCAGGTTGACCATGTCCTCTTCATCGACAGTCACCCCCACACTTCCCAGCTCATCTCTGCACTGAGTGAACTTCGTGAGGTATTTGGCGATACTGTCGCCTTTCTCCATCTTGATGTTCCTGAGCTTATCTTTGAGCGCCAGCTTCCTTTGGTCGCTCTTACTCTGGAATAGATCCGTCAAAGCTTTCCACATTAAATATGGAGTAGCCTTTCCATGCAGGCTGGATACAATATGATCCTTGACGCCCTCCAACAGGATCCTTCGACACTTCGCCATCTTCTTTTTCCATACTTCGACTTCAGCAGGATCAGTGGGCTTTTGGACATCCGTATCTACGAACTCCTTCAGACCATTATCTTCTAATACTGCCTCCATGTGATCCTTCCATGCAACATAATTCGAACTGCCTTCAAGAGCATATTCGAGTCGCAAACCGTTGAAAGACATTTTCAACACCGGCACCAAGAAAACAAAACTGCTGCAAAATTTCGAATTCCACCTCAAAGCTCAACCGCTCTAGATCTGCGAGAACAAATTATTTCTAGCACAGAGATTGACTGCAAGGGGCATTTACCAGACCTTTCACTTTCCGAAGAAAGATGAATCCGGAGGCTACCTGGCCCGCATGCAGACTTTGTCTACCGAAATAAGTTTGTAATCACTGTGATGATCAATCTCTGCTTCAATAGCTCTGATACCATGTAGAAATTTGCTGAATAATGATTAATTATCCACCGATACTATCCTAGTCACATACTATTTGAACTTCATACACAACACATAATCTCTTTCACTCAACTATTTCAGATCATCAAACATGCGTAAATAAAATCAAGCGATAACACATCGACTCATCATAGACATTAACTCAGTATGTATGGGGAAAGCCTATAGCTGAAAACCCCGCGGCTATTGTGTATATTATAATGGAGAAATCAAGTAACCAAACAAGTACAATACTCCTCACAAGTACTCAGTACTCTCTCATGAAGTTACTCACAATCTAGCTCAGTTTTGAACAGGTTACTGGTTCAAAACTCACCGACAATTGCCTTGCCTCTATTGCGTGTTTCAATGCTATGGGATGGCCTCTTTATATAGATAAACCACCAGCCTGAACTGCGCAATCCTCATGGGCTTACTCCACCTATCTGTGTGTTGCAAATAACAACAGTATAGTCACAACTGATAGCTAACTCCACCCTTTCATCTACCTCTTTCACTGGTCTCCACTGAACTGATCATACACTGTAGTGAACTGATGTGTTCTTGAGTTGAATAATGAGTTACTAATTAATGAATTAAATAATATTTAATTCACTCCACTCATAACTAATTGATTAGCTAGTTAAACTAATCTCAATCGGTTCAACTAAAATAAATAGAACACAACTCCACTATTTGTCTCATTAACTCCTCCAAACTTCTGCCACTGAAGTCCAACTGAAGTCAACCATGCATGATGCCATCAAACCCTTGGGAACCACGTGATTCCTCTGTCAGATGCATGAGCCACTTCCAAGGCTCGAACTGAAGTGCTCCAAGAGAGTAAACTGAATTTTATAGTCTAAATATTATTAAGGGTAAATAATATTTGACTTCCCTATTTTTAGGAGAGGCAGTCTAAAAATAGCCTTCGACCTCTTCGACCTAAAAAATAGAGTCTCATCTATTTTTACCAACATGACCAATGCTCCAAGAATCTCAAACTGGAATCCCCGAGCCATGCTCCATATGTCTAAAAATAGACTTTGCGCCAGAATTTGCCTGCGGGCCCACTTAGTGAAGGCGACTTCATTTCACTAAGCTCCATCATCTTGCTGCATTTTCAACATTATCTTCACTCGAGATGGCATAGTGGAGAAACTTGCACCGGTATGTTTCATTAAGCAGGTTGTCGGGGTAACTGTTCCAACTGCCATTTCTGCATTAAAATTCTACGATGTTGGATTTCATCACCAACTAGTGTTTTTAGTGCGGAAATCTACTGTTTGTGTGTGGTTTGACTCCTAGATTTGATAGCGCGTGTTCATTTATTTGTTTTTACTTTTAGATACCATAGGTGTGAATTGTGAATATTAATTGTCAGGTGTGAATTGTGAATTGTTAATTTTATTTTAAATTGTTAATAAAATTCACTGAAGTTGAATATAATGGCAACTGTTGCAGAATTTACCAACCAAGGAATCCCTCTTAACGAGAATCCTAGTACTTTTCCTTGCTTTAGAAATGTTGGTCCTCCTTATATGGCTACATTTTCATTACCTAGATTTACAATAGGTTTATCGATATGGTTATTCTCAACTTCGTTGGCCCCAAATATTCCAATTGCTCCACCTCAATCGAATGCTTCACCTCAACAGAGTTCACCATCTCAACATCACCAACCTTGTGTTGACCCTTTACCTTCTTCACCCAATATGTCTTCCTCCCTTTCTTCCTCTTCGCTTGGTAAAAGCCTTGACACTAGTAACCAGGTGACTAAGAAGAAGAAGAAAGGGAAGAAGAAGAAGAAGAAGAAGCAAGATAAGAAATAAGTCAACCAACCAACCATGGCTGTAAATGTTAGTAGTGTTGAGGAAACTTCCAACATGCATCGTAAACTCAAATACCCTTGCAAGCTTTGTAAGGGTGGCCACTTCCTTATCAATTGTCCCAGTATTCCAAAGGTCTTGGAAGTATGGTCAAAAAAATATTTTCAACTTACCATTGATCCATCAACCAGTGATAGTCAGGTTCATGGGAAAAAGGGTAAAGTTAGGTTTCGTTGTAAGTTATGAAAAGGGAGTCACCAAACTCACATTTTCCCTCACATGGATAAAGCCTCAAAATTGTTGGAAAACCTTACTGTTCCACAGCAAGAACTTCCAACTGGTTACCGTCAAATTTCTCCCAACCTACCGTCAACTGATGGAGGGATTGATCTAATTCCAAGTACAGTCAATCCCACTATTCCATTGAAGAGTGAAACTCATATCACTCAGGTTGATGATCCATTAGTTGATCAAGTGGTCGATTTGATTTCACATTCGGTTGATCCCACTCTCCCTGAAGAGAGTGAACTTCATACCACTCTGGTTCTTCTTGTTACATCAGATTCTTCTACGCCAGGGGGAATTTCACCTATTTCTACAGAACCCCCTCCATGTACAGAGGTCTTTTCCTTTGATTGGAATAGACTGACAAAACCACGTATTCCTTCCTCTATCCCTTTCCAAATCATTGTGAAGGTTGGTGGTACGAACATATGCCGCACACAACTAGATGAAGGTGCTTCTATTAGTATTTAATCCTCAACTGCTTGGAAAGCTTTGGGTTCCCCTCAGCTTGTGCCTGTTACGTAGAATCTGAAAGCTTTTAACAGAACTATTAGTGAACCTTTAGGGATCCTTCCTAATTTTTCTATTACTTTGGAAGGAAAAACTGTCTGTATTGATCTTATGGTAGTTCGAGGCCCCTTGGATTTCAATTTACTCCTTGGGCGAGACTATTTCTATGCAATGAAATTTGTCGTATCGACACTCTTTCGCGTGATGTATTTCCCTCATAATGGAAATATTGTGACTGTAGACCAGCTTTCATTCCCAAGTCTTGATTCGACTACCAATAATCTGACACCTCTAAATGTTCCTTATACTAAAGTGGTATCTACCCCGCCACGGGTTAATTATGTGGCAACCAGTCCCATTTTTTCAGTTACCGATGCAAGCGAGCCTCTCACTGTTTGATCGTCTTCCTTTGACTTAGATATGGTAATTGACATGGAAAACTCTATGGGATTATTTGAACGTGATGTTCTTATCCCTTTTGAGTCCCTTGACATGTGTTCCTTCCAGATAATTGTTCTTCCATATGATGAAGAACTTTTGGAAGCCATGATCGAGGAGTGTCCCTTGACATTTCTTTCTTTTAGTTGGAAGCCATGACAAGGTCACTGGTGAGGATAGTTCCTTTTCCTATGTCAACCTCACTAAAAAATGAAACAGAGAGGTGAGGATAGTTCCTTTTACTGTGTCAACCTCATTAAAAAATGAATCAATTAGTCGCGAGGATAGTTCCTTTTCATGTGCCAACCTCGTTAAAAAATGAAACAGGTTCCTAGAGGAAAGTTCCTTTTACTGTGTCAACCTCGCTAAAAAATGAAACAGGTATCCATGAGGAGAGTTCCTATTACTGTGTCAACCTCATTAAAAAATGAAACAGACCTGTGAGGAGAGTTCCTTTTACTGTGTCAACCTTGCTAAAAAATGAAACAGAGATATGAGGAGAGTTCCTTTTACTGTGTCAACCTCGTTAAAAATTGAAACACGTTTCCATGAGGATAGTTCTTTTACTGTGTCAACCTCATTTAAAAATGAAACAACTTCCTAGAGGATAGTTCCTATTATTGAGTCAACCTCGTTAAAAAATGAATCAAGTATGAGGATAGTTATTTTCCTGTGTCAACCTCATTAAAAAATGAATTAGTAGGTTATGTAGGTAGATTGTAGATTGTAGATTGTAGATATGAGGACAGTTCTTTTACTGTGTCATCCTCGTTAAAAAATGAAACAAACCCATGAGGACAGTTCTTTTCCTGTGTCAACCTCATTAAAAAATGAATCAGTAGGTTATGTAGGTAGATTAGAAATAGTAGTTTATGAGGATAGTTCATTTTACTGTGTCAACCTCGTTAAAAAATGAAACAAGTCACCATGAGCATAGTTCTTTTCCTGTGTCAAGCTCGTTAAAAAATGAAACAAATCCTCTCCTATTCAAGTCGATTCTTTCATTCGATCTCGTAAATAAACCTTTATTCCATCCAACTTTTAGTAACTAGTAGTCTACTTAGTTGAATGAAATGAAGCTTGGGGGGCATGCACTCTAGCAGGTTACACTTGGGGGGCATTAAAACTTATCTCAAGCACAGTTTTCTTTGTTTCAAGCTTGTGTAAAAATGAAACCACTTTCAAGAAAAATTTTCTTTGTTTCAAGATTGTGTAAAAATGAAACCTATCTTGAGTTTATTTCGGTTATTATTTTCAAGACTCGTTAAACTCATGAAAATCCAGAGATTATTTTGCTATCTTTCATTCTCGTAAAACACAAGAAAATGCCGAGTTTTTTCCTTATTTTCCTACTCGTAAATTAAATTGAAGGTCGGCCATATGAGTACAATTTTTATCCCTTTTTCGAACTCGTTAAAACTTACGAAAAATCGAAACAAGATGAGCATACTTTTATCACTTTTTCGGACTCTTGAAAATTACGAAAAAGCAAAACCATGCAATTCTCTTTTAAGCCCTTTTTAGACTCTCTAAAAATGAAAATATTTCCAAATACTTGACTATTCGAACCCGTTAAAGGAAATGAACAGTCGTCCTTTCAGTATAATTTTACCTTTTTTCCGGACTGAAATGGACTATTTACGAAAAAGGTATACGTTGACTAATCATGATCAATAGATTTCTCTCTTGTATTATTTTATCCTTTTTTGGGCTTGAGAGACTAAATTTACGAAAAAGTACACCCACGGATTTTCCTTAAGTTTTTTTTCTGACTCCCTAAAATTGAAAAACATTGAGTTTATCCTATATTGGACTCGTTAAAATTTAACAGTAAAGGACCTGTTGATTACAAACAGGAACGGACTACTCCTTCTTAGGGTTCGATTTTAAACTAAGTTGAACTCATCCGAAGGATGAGCTTATAATCAAGCAAATTTTATCCTCCTCAAGCTTGTCAAAAATAAAGAGGTACTTGCCATAAATGGTGGGGGAAAAGAAAGAAAACAAATTCATTTGTTACACTTTGATTTTTAAAAGCATTACACCACTCTTGAACATGACACTTTTTGTTACACTTCTACCTGGGTTGGGAAATCCTTTGCCTATCAGTTAATCAAACCAATTGAAGGTCTTCAGCTGGTTTTTGGGTATTATCATAGGGAAACTGTCACCAAACCATCTGCAGTGTCGTTATGTCTTCAAGAGGACAGTCAAACAAACCATTCATCTGCAACACTTGTCTCCATTCGCATTGACCATCCCTGAGTCAGTCCTTGAAAAAAATTTCTTCAAAACTTGATCTATGGTTTCGTGTCGTGAGCTTTCTTACGACGAATCACTTTCTATCGACGACAGCTCATCATCTAAGAAGTTGATCTAGAATCCGTCAGTACCTTGAAATTTGCATGCCTTAATGGAAAGTTTCTCTACTTCAATGACAGGTTGCATCATTGACCTTCGATCGAACGATTCCGTGAAATGTTCGACTTCAGATCACTTATTCACATTTCATGGATTGTACTAAGTACTTTGAGAGACATTGTCATTATTGGTGGTTTCTCTCACACTTGTTAATAGTTCACATCATTCACTGGTAATCAAATGGTTTCTACCATGTTCGACTTCAACACATTTAATCGCATGGATAGAATCGTACTAGTTCGGGAAGTAGAAATCAAGACCCTGGATCTAGTTTCCACCATCCAGGTTGCGAGGAGTTTTATTATTCATTATACAGTAGAATATTCATTACATATGGCTGCGACCATGCTATGTCTACACTATTGATGTAATATTAAAATCATTTCTGTATCTGAACAATTTTAGTTATCTTTTGATCTGAGTATGGTAATGCCTACCTCAGCGATGATGTATATACATATATGTGTTGCGTTGAATGTTTTTATAGGGTTCTGACTGGGGTGTCCATAGGCTGACCCTTGAAATGATAAAGCACACCACTCTTCGAATTATCTCAGACTTCGCGCTTTAGGGGCAATCTGTTACACTAAAAATTGTCACCATGACATTTAGTTGTTCATATGGGTCTATCAACACCTATATCATGCTCCCTTAGAAGTCAAAAACCCCAAAGTTCCTAGACCAAGTCTTGAATTTGGAGAAAAGCTCATAAAAATCATAAAAATTCTTGTACCGCACTTTTCCTTAGCTTTAGTTGCGGCACTGCACTCTTTGGCTTTAAAAATTGCGGAGCCGACCGCACATTTTGTGTATTAAAAATGCGGACCCCTGTAAAAGGTAAAATGAGCGAAAAAGTAAGTTCTAGAAGCCCAGCTGGTCGAATATTCTCCCAGCTGGAAGTTTCTAGAAGGAGTTATCTGGTCGAAGCTTTACTCTATCATGAACATTCATTCCTTCATAAAAGGAGCCTATTCCTTGGATTTTGGAACTTAATCCCTTGATAAGGGGACTCTATCCCTTCCATTTTGGAGCTGTAACCACTTTCATTTTCCTATAAATTGAAGCTTTGGTTTAGTTTCAAGGGATGGAGATTTTGAGAATTGGAGTTATACTTTGAGAATTCTTGAGAAGAAATTTTGTTGGAACTTGGACCCTTTTAGCTGAGATTTTATGTGGGAAAGATTACATACCTGTATGTATTTCGGTTGGAAGAGTTCAAGGCTGGTCAGAGTAAAGGAAATTCCTGTTCCAGACCCCAGGAAGGCTTGTATGACATAAAGGCGGACACGGTTGTAAGGCTCTTCTTATTTAAGTTAATACAAATAAATCCATTTTTCTCAATAAGCTGTGAATTGATTGATTTATTTTATGGATTCCTTGATCACCATAATAGATATTCTTTATGAATATATGCTATGCAGGTGCTATTTGATGTTTCTTTGTTTTTTATTGTAGATCTTCGAAGGCAAATCTTTCGGGCAACTGAAGGACTACTACTACAAACAAGCATTGGATCAAGGTAGGATCGTTAAACCTTTATAGCATTTAATTATGAATCGTAATATATCTAGAGAAATATAGATTTAATTGTCCATTTGTTGCTAGCTGTCTGTAGGACACTTGGGAGGTCTTTCTTGTCTGCAAGAATGACTTGTCCATCCAACACATCATTCCCACCATTGCATACCAGATCGCTCCCCTCCATCACATATGCTTGGGGGAAGTATCCCATGCTTGGGGGAATGATGGCACCCCTAGCCACCTTCTCACTTGATTTTCATAAGTCTCATCCTAGACCCCATCAATCTAGGTATGGTTGATTGTCCTCCCATTCCTTGGATAGTTGGACCGACCAGCCTCTCCAGCGAGCAATATATTGTAGATTTTTGATACCCTATATTCAAATATTCTACTTTATGTGCTACCATACTTACCACTTGGCAGGCAGGGATGATTCTACACCTTCTCTAAAAGTCCATTTTTTGTATTCTTTTCTTACCTTGATTCTTCATCGGGACTATCCTTCCAAGAAGCATTAAGGCCATCCTTAGACAAGTAAGGCTGCCTACCTAAAAGTCCTGGATCCTGATTCCAATGGTTGGTTTGTCTGCTATGATTGCCAAAATATTCAGGGCCTTTTCTTCCTCTCCACATTCACCACAACTACACTTGGAAATTAATCAAACTGGAGGGAAATTGCCTTATTAAAAGAAAAACTCCAAGATTTTATTTCACCAATTACAACAAAACCGTAGCTTAGTTTGACAAACCATCAACATCGTTGGAAATATTTCACCGAGCACTCAAATGGGTATCCCTTCATTTTTGGTGATTTGATACTTCAACAAGAAGCCTTTTTTCCAAGAAGGGCCACTTCGCCTCTTCTCAAAATAAAATTTCTTCACTTACGACACTTGTACTTGGGGCACCACTTTTCCTTCATACTATTTGATTCTCGTGTCGATTTTCGTCATGATTAACCATCTTATACTCATGTTTTTATGGTCCCCGTCGGGCCTATTCTCTGTGGCAGCATCATTGAGTCGCCCTTGTTTACAACATCTGAGTTGAGTCATCATCGCATCCATGGAGTTTGTCCCAAGTCCATTTTGTCTCCTGTCATAGTCTTCCATCCTTTATTTCTTTGTACCTCTCTCGTGTCACACATTTTGGCCTTGATTCATACTATCCCCTATCCCCTCTAGAGTTAAGTCAGTAGTTTCCAGGTCATCCATGCCCTTTATGCTCTAACAAGGGAAGTCGTCAGCCTGCTACTCAGTACCCCCCATTCCACCATTATCCCTGGTGTCAGTCTATCAGTCACTCTACTATTATCCCTCATGCCTTAGTTGAGGATTCCTTATTGCCTCACCTATGGCGGACCTCCTTCTGTCGACATCATCTTATTCATTCCAGAAGACAGGTCTAGAGGGGGGTGTACCTTGGTTCCATCTTCCACTTTTGTTCGGTGCCTCAGATTAGGCAAAGGGACCCTTTATTTCCCTTTGACTTGATTTTCTCCCAGTTCTAGCTCCTTATGGTGTGATCGAGATCCACATACTTCATGGTTCAGTGATGCAGCAAATTGTACCAATCATTCCCGAGTGTGTGTGAGATGTTTCCGACCTCATGAGGGGGTGTCCCTTCAGGTAGCCCCCCACATACTCGGATGAAATATTTTACTACAGCCTTGGACACAGCACCACAGAGTTGATGGTTTCGGCCTTAGTTGCTTGCAACACCTTTTTAGTTTGCATGTATCATTCAGGTTTTCATAGCCCTTTTGTGTTTTACAGGACCTCTTTGGTTGTTATTATATCTCATGTACTCACATATTATTGTATAATTACTGGTTGTTGTCCCAGGAGCAGTATGTATGTGGGATCCATTATTTTTTTTATCTAGCCCATGTTTATGTCAGCATGTATTATATAGCTCAGTCCCATGTTTATTGGGTGCACCATTATTCTTTGTACTTTGTCATCTCGGAGGGCATAGGTATGCCTCCCTCGCCTCATTTGAGAACAGGTACTCACTCATAAAAGAGACTTGTCACATCTATAAGTCTCGCCTCCTAAGGGTATTGTCCTCTCTCGCTTCAGTCTATCTTATATTTCTCTCTCTTTGGCTCCCCTTTGGTGTCTATTGATTGTGTTCTTACAATGTACTTTGGTCATAAGATTAGCTCCTAATGCTCGCAAATTGGGGGGGAATTCATTACACCAATTTTTGGTCATTTGACCTTTTACTATTAGATGGAATAAACTACACCATGTAAGAACAACTTTACCATAGTAAAATTGCTTTCACTATGAGAAATAATTTAATAACCCATAGTTTATTAAATTATTTCTGGT
Organism: Pinus albicaulis; assembly: GCA_034641835.2. Lineage (NCBI taxonomy): Eukaryota > Viridiplantae > Streptophyta > Pinopsida > Pinales > Pinaceae > Pinus > Pinus albicaulis. Next base: position 552,242,042 of record CM076573.1, on the reverse strand, counting down.
CTAAACAAGAAACCCCATGAGGAATAATTAAGTAAATCCTTATTTGTTTGATTTTCCTCTAGGGATAATTAACTAAACCACTATTTAATTATTATTCCTAGTCATATTTAACCTAAAACATGAGAATTAATTAGATAAATCATTATTTCTCATATTATTCTCTAGGATTAATTATTTAAATCATTATTTAATAATATTCCTTATTAAATTTAACTAAATCATTTACAAATAATTGAATAAATCATTATTTATTTAATTATTTCTTAACCTCATCCTTGAAACAATAAATAAATCATTTATTTACTTATTATTTCTAAAGAAAGGGATTTAACCAATTCTAAATTCCTTTTCCCTCCACCAAAAATAATAAAATATTCCAAGTAAGTTGGATCTAGATTTGGTTAATAATATTTTAATTATGCACCAATATCTAGACTAACTCAATATTTTGTTATAAATAGAAGGTTTTTCCATTCATGCACCACATTTTTTCCTTGATATCACCTTTTGATCTATAATTTTTCTATAACTTTGATCCTCCATCATTGTCATATTTTTTCTACTTTTTCTTGTGAGCTCCCTTTGAGTTCCATTTTGTCTAGGTTTTCTGCACCATCAAGAGAGAGAGATCTTGGATCTGAAGCATTGAGGAGATACAAGAACCCATCACATTGAGGGGGATTGGTAACATCTTTCTTTGTTCCCTTCCTAGGTGTCATAATAAAAAAAATTACTTATAAATTCTCATCTTGTCTATTGGATGTATGGAGCAACTCTTGTTTATTTTTTGTGTTTAATGTCATTAACTGCATAGATATGGATTTTTGTAGCATTTATTCTGATCACATACTGTATATATAAGGAAATTGACAGCCTCATTTGATGTTATATTTTTTTTTATGCACAACTAAAGTGAGCTTTTTGTGTACACTTGCGATTATAATTCACACTAACAAGAAGTACTTATCTGATAGATATTGTGGTCACAGAGTTAAGGAGTTTTATGAGTTGCAAATGGGTTCTATGACATATGATAAGTATACTAGAAGGATCCTAGACCTATTGAGATATGTACTCCTCAAGGATGAGAAGGCTAATATTCAAAGGTTCATTAATGGGTTTCCAATAACATATAGAGACCGGATTGAGTTTGATGAGCTTAGATTGTTGGAGGAGGCCATCCAAAATTTGAAGCATTTTTATGAGAAATCAAAGTGCATGGTTGATCCTAAGTGTGATTTGAAGGGAAATGAGAAATTTAAATGGAAGTGGCCACTAAAGTGAGAATACCTCGGGATGCAGGTGAGAAAGAAAATGTTGTTCCTTACAAGAATTTCAATGCATTGGATAAGTGACATGGGTCACATCTTAGAGAGAAGCAAAATAGAGGTGATGGTATGGGACCGTTGCAATGTTGGATATGTGGAAAATATAATTGCAAGAAGGATTTTCCATTGTACCAGGGTGGGAAGCCTTATATCTACAGTGCTAAGGAAGCATAGATAGTTGGGGATGTGGATCATAGAATTCCTTAGATTTATGCAGCTATGGACAACAAGCAAGAAGATCACCAGTAATCCATTATTAAGATGGAAGCCAGTAATCCATTATTAATATGGAAGCTAAAATATTTGGTCGATTTATTTCTATTTTGATTGAACCTAGATCTAATTATATTTATTCTAACCCTGACATGGTGGATAAGTGTGGCTTGAGAAAATAATTGTATGCAGAGTCTTGATTAGTGCAATTAGATACAGGTGCTAAGAAGATATTTTATCATTGGGTAAGAGCTTGTGAATTTGAGCGGAATGGTATTCCTACCTTAGCGCATCTAAATATAATACTATTGGGATCATATAGTATGATTTTGGGTATGGATTGGTTGTATATTCATAAAACTAAGGTGGATTTTTATGAGAAGGCTATTGAGTGCCTGGACGATAATGGGGAAAAGAGAATATTATAGGGAAAGAATAATCCTATATTAGTGAGGATGGTCACCACTATGTAGGTTAAGCATATTTGCAGAAAAGGGTGTGTGATGTTTGTGGTTCATATTTCTAGCGACAAGGGTAAGGATGTTGAGGATGCAAAAATATTCAAGAGGTATCTAGTCTTGAATCAGTTTCAGGATGTATTTCCAACATAGATTCCAGAGTTACCACCTCATATGGAAGTAGAATTTTCTAATTATTTTGTACTAGGATCAATATCAGCATGAAAGGAACCTTACATGATGAGTACACCAGTGTTATTAGAGTTGAAGTTTCAGCTAAAGGAAATGATTTCTAAGGGATATATTACACCAAGTGTATTGCCTTGGGATGCACCAATATTTTTTGTGAAGAAGGATGGTACTCTTGTATTTTTCATTGATTACATGAATATGAACAAGGTGATGATCAAGAACAGGTATGAATTTCCATGGATCAATGACTTGGTTTACCAGTTGAAGGGAGCAACGGTGTTCTGGAAGATTGATGTAAGATTAGGATAACATCATGTACGCATCAAATAAGAGGACATCTACAATACCACTTTCAGGACCATGTATGGGAATTATGATTTCGTTGTAGTTCCATTTGGTTTGAATAATTCCCAAACTATTTTTGTGTGCTTAATGAATAGTGTGTTGTGTCCTCATCTATACAAGTTTGTCATTGTGTTCATTGATGATATATTGATATCTTCTAATAATGAGGAAGAGCATGTCGAACACTTAGTAGAAATGTTGAGATTTCTAAGACAACATAAATTATATGTCAAATATTAGCAAATGCAACTTCTTTCAAAAAAATAGACATTACTTGGGACATTTTATTTCCAAGGAAGACATAGAAATAGATCCAGAAAAGATAAGGGCTATGATGGATAATGAGCATAAAGTCAGATCCTTTATTGGATTAGAAAGTTACTACACGAGGTTCCTTAGGAATTTCTCACACATTCATATCCTATTACATCATTCCAAAGAAAAGGTAAGAAACTTTAATGGAATGAGTGATCTGTAGTAAGTTTTGAGCAGTTGAAGAAATTATTGACAAATGCTACAATTTTTAAGGTTGCATATCCAAAAAAAGAATTTGTAGCATGTACAGATGCTTGAAAAAGAGGACTTGGTGTATTCCTGATGCTGGAGGGTCAGGTGATGTGCTATGAGTCCAAGAAATTTAATGAACATGAGTGAGTCATGATCTTCAGTTGGCAGCTATTATTCATGCCTTAAAGATGTGGAGGCATTATCTTCTTGGAAGGAGTTGTATATTGATGAGCGATCACATCATATTGAGATATTTGTTTGAACAAATGAATCTGAATGCTAGGCAATATATATGGTTGGATACGCTTAGTGAGTTTGACTTCTATATCATATACATTAAAGGAAGGGAGAATAGATTTGCAAATTCTCTCAACAGGAGAGTGCAGTTAGACCATGTTGCAACTATGAGTTCATATGTGACATATTTACAAGATCGGATCTTACAGATAGGAGAACAAGATGACAGGTACAAAGAGCTTAGGCACAGGTTACACCAGGGTACAGGTGATCAGGATGTGGACTATAATCTCACGACAGATGACTTAGTGAGATTTACGGATAAGATCTACGTGTCGGATGATGGTCATCTCAAGAAGCTTAAAATGAGGTAGTTTCATGTCAAGCCATATTTAGGTCACCCAGGATATTAAAAAAAATTGATAGTTGTGAAGAAGTTGTACTATTGGATGAATCTGAAGAAGGAAGTGGCATATTTTGTGGCTAGATGTTTGGACTTCCAACAAGTGAAATCAGGGTGCAAGCATCTAGGTGGGTTGCTTCGGCCTAATCCGATCCCAAAATAGAAATGGGAGGTAATTTCCATGGATTTTATTAAATTTTTGCTGAGGACATCGAGGTAGCATGATTCCATCATGGTTGTGGTCAATATATTGAGCAAGGTATATCACTTCATTCCATTAAAGACTATTTATTCAACTAGTGAGGTGGCACAAGTCTTCATCAGGGAGATCATGATATTACATGGTGTTTTGAAGAATATTGTGTCATACAAGGATTCTAAGTTCAATTCCAAGTTTTGGAAGGAATTGTTCATAATTTTGGAGATAGATTCAGCCTTCTGTATAACTTATTATCTACATTCATATGGACAGACATATAGGGTCAACAAGATTCTGGAATATATGTCGAGGATGTATTCTATGCATCAATAGAGTAGGTGGGAGGAGTATCTTCCACTGGTTGAGTTTTCTTACAACAATGGGTATCATAAATCATTGAGGATGAGTCTATTTCAGGCACTCTATGGGTGGAGTTGTAACACTCCCATCATTTGGAGTGATTCAGTCAACAAGGGACTTATTGGACTAGACATGTGGGTAGAAAGGGAATAGGAAACGTAGGTTATTAAGAATAATCTAAAGGGAGCACAAGATTGGGAAAAAAATTATGTAGACCCTCACAGGGAATTTAAGGATTTTCAGGTTGGGGAGCATGTGTACTTGCACATCAAGCCCAAGAGCTCCTTAATGATTAGATCATGTGCCAAGTTGGAACCCCAATATTGTAGGCCTTTTGAGATCCTTTATAGGATTTTACAAGTGGCCTACAGACTTGTAATGCCTCCGACGGTGAAATTCCATGATGTTTTCCATGTTTCATTGCTTGAAATTTTTGCAGAGAATTTTGATCATGTTATTTATTGGCATGTATTGTAGGTGGAATCAGAAGGAGAATTTCAGCCACAACCTCAGTGCATATTTCAAAGGAAAAAAATCATGCTCTGAAACTGAGAAATCGAGTAGGTTAAAGTGTAGTGGAGGCACTTTGGGCCGGATGAAGTGACATGGGAGATGGTTGATTAGATGTGGGACATGTAACCTTCATTATTTGTCAGTGAAGGAAAATGAGTTTTTGTTATATGTACATATTTATGTATGGTTGTCATTGTAAATGTCACAATGTGTTGGGTTATAAAGATCTAATAAGCAGTATGGTTTTCATGTTGTCATGATTGTCATTATGGTTTTTCTTTTGAGAAGGTTATTCATTGTAAATACTACAACGATCTAAGTTATAAAGATCCATAGGCTTTATGCTTTGGTTTTCAATGATTTTGCTAGTTGTAGGTGTCATGTAACACCAAGGACGATGTTCCCCTAAGGGGGAGGGGCCTGTAAGAGCCTCAGGTTAAAATTTCATGTAATAAAGTTAATAAAAGAAAAATAAGACCAAGGTCATGGGACACGTATTCCAAGTTGAATGCTGGGAAAAGTATCCTAGTGGGCATCGCTTGTTGTTTATTATGGCTAAGAGGAAATTTTCAAACGTAATGGAAAAGGTATTAAAAGGAAAAAAGGTGTTATTGGAATTTTATTTATGAAAATAAAGGAAATTAGGAGAAAATCAAGGTGAAAGGTCATAACTTGCATGTGAGGATGAAATTGAAGGAAAATAGAGGAAAATAAAGAAATTAGAGGCATCAATAATAAAAAGACATCGGAGCATCAGTTCAAAGCCTTTTTGTTAGTTCAGTTTTAGAATTGGTTTTGGAGAGAAGAAGACAAAAAAGAGGAGAAAGAAAAGGAAGGACAAAGAATACAAAGGAAATAAATGATCAAGAAAGGAAAATTTGAATCAAGTAGCTTCAGCGAGAATACTTGCAAGTAACAGGTTGCATGTATTATTTCCTAGCTGGTTTTTTCATGCATGGTATCCACATGTTGGTCTTTGCTTCTTTTTCTATCATTGGCATGGGTTTTATTGGGTATCAACAATGGATTTTAGCCTTGCCTTTCCATTTCCTGATAGCCATGGTGTGATGGGATTCATTCTTGGTTGAGATTTGCATTTCCCAAAGGTTTGACATCTAGGGGAGGAGATCTGAGGAAAATCCCAAGGGTTGGGACTGGAGATGGCTTTCTCTGGGAATCCATCTACATGTGGGTGGAGATAGGAAAATTCCTCAAGGGATGGTGAAGGAATTTTGAGGCATCCAAGAACAATTTTGTTTTGGGATATTGCAACCAGTTTAGGTGATATCATGGTATGGAGAGGGTGGAGGTGGTTTAACCTCTAGATTCCCTTTATTGTTTATGGATTGGATTATCCCATGAGATCCCACATTCATGCTTGGAATATGGCATGGTGGTATTTGGTTGAAATAAATATTTGGCTCAGCCCAATCTATGGTCGGGTGGTACATGGAAGTCCCTAACTCGGTTGAATTCGGCATATGATTAATAAGAGTTAAGGTTTTCTTGACTTCGATGAGTAATTATACTTATTATTATGTGGCTTCAATGATTTTTCTATCATTGTTAATTATTCGGTTATATGATGGTTATAAGCATGGTTTTATGAAAGCTTTTAGTCACGGATCTCATCATGTTTTGATTAGTAAGTAAATGAATAATCAATGCATGACCTAATTAGTGTTATGATAGCTATTATGAGAGGTAATTATTCCTTCGAATTAAACATCAAATAATTTTCATATTCCTATGTTCAGATATGAATTCATGACTTCTAGGTTGCATGGTCATCATGTGTTTGAAGAAATTCCAATCCTGGTTGGGAGGGGTTAGGTCAATTCCTTGTTGAATTTTTGGTTTGGAATATTTATTTCTATGTTATTCATCATTTTTGGAAGTCTCGTTGATTTTTTGGAAGGGTCCTGAGTTCTAGTCCTTAAAAAGTGGCTCATAATTTGTGGTCTCGGGCATATAAATTATTGAAAAAGTCCAGAGTCATTGCAAAGTAGGCTTATGAGTGCCACTCGATGGATACAGTCACATGGAGGCCTTGGAAAGGGCGCTACTAAGGCTCTAGATTAGTGAAAAGAGAGAGTTATCTCAAAGGTTGGGTATCTCCTGGAGGTCCTAGGGGTCCTATAGCACTTGAGGGAGGTCAGTAAATTATTAAGTTTTTTACTCCATTTATTTAAATTCATATAGGAGGATGAGTCTTATCATAGTGACCCTCATCTCATGTTTACCTCGGGAAAACTGGTGAAAGTGAGTAAATTTGGGAGGAGGTATTTAGAGGTTTTTAATAGCTCTAGGTTAAAATTCATGTAATAAAGTTTAAAAAGGGAAAATAATAAGACCAAGGTCACAAGACATGTATTCCAAGCTAAATGTTTGGAAAAACATCCTAGTGGGTGTGCATTTTGGTTTATTATGGCTAAGAAAAACGGAAAATGCATTAGCAAAGGTAAAGAGGCATTAATTGGCATTTTATTTATGAAAGTAAATTAAATAGGAGAAAATGGAGACGAAACATCATATGTGTTCAAGAGAGAAAAATTGAAGGAAAAAGAGAGGAAATTGAAGAAAATAGAGGCCTCAATAATAAAAAGGCTTTTGAGGATCAATTTAAAACTTTTGTTAGTTTGGCTTTGGAATTAATTTCAGGGAGAGAAGAGCACCAAGAGGAGAAAGCAAGAAATCAAGAAAAGGAAAGAAAAGGAAGGACACGGAAAATAAAGCACAAGGAAGGGAGGTTCGATCAATCAACTTCAGTAAGAATACTTCCAAGTAGCAATTTTCATTTGTGATTTCCTAGTTGGTTTTTGAATGCATGGTACATACATTTGTGTATTTGGTTTTCTTGTTGTCATTAACATGGGTTTTTCTAGGTGTGACAGTGGTTTCAACATTATCTTTTCATTTTTGGATAACCATGGTGTGATGAGGTTATTTTATTTGGTTGAGATTTTGATTGTCAAAATATTTTGGAACAGGGCGAGGTGGTCTCGGGAAAATTCCCTAGGGTTGGGGTGGAGGTGGTTTAATCTCTAGGCAGCCCTCGACAGGTGGGTGTATATAGGAAAATTACTCAAGGTATTGGTGAATAAACTCTTATACATCCAAAAACAAAATTGGCTTAGTGACCTCTTGAATGGTTTTGGTTGGGTCATGATAACCTGAGGGTGGAGATGGTTAAATCTATGGGAATCCCTGGTTGTTTATGATTTGGTTTTCTTATGTGATATCTTTATTGGTTTTGGTAAGATCACAGGAGCATGAGGGTGGAGGTGGTTTAATTTCCGGGAAGCCCTAGTTGTTTATGTCTTAAGTTCCCACACTCATGCTTGGAATATGTCATGGGGGTGATTGGTTGAAAGAAAGATTTGGTTCAACTCAATCTATGGTTGGGTGGTACGTGGAAGTCCTTGACTTTGTTTTATTTTTTATCAATTAATAAGAGTTATTTTCCTATTGTATTATATATGAATTTGTACATGTTATTATAATGATTTGATGGATATTATGTCTTGGTTAGTAATCTAGTTATATGATGGTTATAAGCATGGATTTGCAATGTACTCTAGCTATGTCTTATTTAGGATTTGATAAGTATTTTATGGTTAATGAATGCATGGGCTAACAAGTGTTATTACATATATTATGACAGGGAATTGGACCTTCTTGATGATTCTCATATAAGTTTCATACTCCTATGTTCAGATATGCATTCATGAGCTATAGACATGTTCATTATATGTTTGATTAAGTTATTCTCATGGTTAGGCCTGGTTAGGTCAAGTCTTTTATCAAGTTTTGTATGATTTCCAATGTATTCATGTATTTTATCATTCTGAAAAGTTTCAGGAAGTTTTGGGACGTGGTTAAGAGGCTGGCCTAAAATTGTGGCTCAGATATTGGGACCACAAGCACTGAAATGAGCAGTTTAGGTCAGAACCACACACACACAAGCTTTTTCATATAGTTAGAGGGTCACAACCACACTCTTGTGGGCTTGTTCATGTGTTTGGGGTGTTAAGTCACTGAAAAATTAGTTTAGCTCATGGTTTGGTCACCTACGGTGGTCTTTTAGCTCCTGAGTGTCATGTAAGCTCTATAGGATGTTAGTTTATGGTTAGTAAGTTTCAGTTGTCAGCCCCACTTCCATAAATAAAGCTTCGAGGTCAAGTCATGTCATAGTAACTCTTTATCTCATGTTTACACTGACAGACTGGTGAAATTTGGTAAATGTGGGAGGGTTGGTTACAATCCACATCCAAAAAACAACATTTTCATTAGTGTGTTTCATCAAACAACTTGTATGCAATGAATCATTAAATCATTTATGCATTTCTTCAAAAAAAAAAATTCAAACTAATATAGTAACTTCCTTAGAGAATATCTCCTAAATTATATTAGTACAAGTTTTGAAAACTAAACAAGATGATCAATGGGAATTCCCCTACTATGGTCCAAGTTTCAATCTCTAGAACTTCCCAAATGAAAACTTATAAAAGAAATTCCAACACATCTTGTTCAAATATGCATTTAGGAAGCTCGAGTTCCTTCGATAATATTTATTTCTTAAAATATCATAACCCAAAATCTGAAAATTTGATCAGAGGATCAGTGGGATTTCCCCCCACTATGGTTAAAGTATCAACCATTAGAACCTCTCATAATAAAACTTATAGAATAAATTCCAACATGACATGTTTAATAAAGAATTTAGGAATTCCATATTCCTCAACGAGTGTTGTTACGAAGTTTTATACATATAAAAATATATAACTAAATAGTATAATAGTTACAACCATGATAATTTTTTTGAAGAGTAAATGCATTTACATATAATTTTTTTGAAAGGAGCAATTAAATAATCATTCATGTCACTAAAGCATCTAAGCCAGAAATATCATTAACACAGAAATAAATATTTATCTACTGCATCCAAAAAAATACTGGAAATTGAAGTAGGGTGAGCCACATTACACCCCACCTAGGCTCAGATGTGTTGCGATTTCTCTCACAATAGGCCACCCCCATGCCATATATTGATGCCTTGAGGATAAATTAACTCACGTGTATTCCACACACTTGTATTTAGACCATATTTTAACACTAGAACTGAAGGTCGTTCTCATTCACACATACAGAGGAAAACTCAGTGATTAGCCTTTCCATTTTTATCATGCTCACGTTCATAAAATTACCATGCAGATCTGCAAAACACAAGGGATTCCTTCTCTAAACTTTGAAGTCCCTTATCCCTCCCCTTTTCAGTCTCTATGTGCCGCATGCAACTAATACCATTCATAGTCCTTAGAGTCATCTAGTCTAAAGAAAAAGTGTTGACACACATGGATTTCCTATCACATAATTTGTAACTCACAACTCTTAACCAGTCATAAGGTATGGACCTCTCTGGGTTCTATTTTTATAAAATTATATATTACAAAGAAATGGAACACATAAAAACATGTGTAAATACAAACAAAAAAAACATATAAAACAAGAGAGACAAAAATATATGTGTTTCACCCAACTTGGGCTATGTCCACGAAGAAGCAACTAATCCTTCATTTATATTATCCAGCAAAATGAAGAGACACAACCTACAACAGATTTGATGTAATATCCTCTACTTTCTCACATAGTCCCCTTTTCTCTTTCTCGCTCAGAATACACTCTCAACACACAGCGGCAATACAATTCCCTCATACAACAGACGAGTTTCCTTCAATTGCAAAAAACCCTAAATTAAACATAACTTCTATCTTCAAATCATACGGATAATGAACATCCCATATTGACTACTAAATTACAATATTTTATAAGGAAATTTTACATCTATTTTTAGCTGCGGGGGGGGGAGTCACCCCCGCATGGAGGGGTGTACAATCTTCCTTGGGTATACATCCAGCTGAAACAAAGACCTCTAAATCAAGATGATAATCAGGCTCCACACCCAACAATCTCCCACTTGGATACTGATTATAGCAACTCCACCACTACTTCATTTATTGGAAAATGACTCCACTTTGGACCTAGTTGTTTCAAATCTTCATCATCATACTTGAAGACCAATTGAAATTGAGCAGAACCTCAGTTTCTCCCTGGTTACAACTTTTGTTAACATATCTGCAAGTTTATGGATAGTGTGTATCTTTTCCAGATTCAAATTTCCATCTTCCAACACTGACCATATGAAATGGTACTAGAGTTGTATGTGTTTAGTCTTGGAATCAAATGTTGAGTTACCTGCAACATTAATGGCACTCTAGCTGTCACTGTATAACATGCCCATCTCCTTCTTCTTATCCAATTCATCCATAAACCTTTGTAACTAAATCATTTCTTTACTAGCCTTTGTAGTGGCAACATATTATTCTTACATTGTTGAAATTGCAACAAGACTTTGCATTTTTGAAACCTGACTGACAATTGTTCCACCTACAATAAATACTTACCCTATAGTTCATGTTATGTTATCTCTATCACCTACCATATATGCATCAACATATCCCTGTACAGAAATGTTTGAACCACCAAAGCATAATGCTTGATTTTTGGTACCTCTAAAATACGTGAGAATCCAATTCATTGCCATCCTTTGTTCTTTTCCTTGATTTTTCATGTACATGCTTACAATTCCCAGTGCATGTACAATATCAAGCCTTGTGCATACCATTGCATACATTAAGCTTCCAACTATTGATGTGTATGGAAATTTAGACATATAATTCATTTCTTCTTGGGTCTTGAGGCACATATTCTTACTAAGTTTAAAATGGCTAGCCAAAGGTGTACTATCTGGTTTTTCATTCTTCATATTAAATCTTTCCAATGCATTTTGTATGTACTCATTCTGAGACAATGTTAATTTATGATTTTTCTTGTCTCTAGTTATTATCATACCAAGGATTTTTTTTGTAGCTCCCAAATCCTTCATTGTAAATGAATTTTCCAATTTTCCTTTGAGCACATATATTTCCTGCATATTATACCCTGCAACAAGCATCTCATCTACATACAATAACAATATAATATTGCTGCCATGATTTTCCTTTTTCACTTAAACACAATGATCAGAGTGACATCTAGTATAACCTTTTTCAGACATAAACATATCAAATTTTAGATACCACTGCCTTGGAGCCTGTTTTAAGCCATACAAGCTCTTATTTAACCTACACACTAGTTTTATTTCCATTTGACCTCATATCCTTGTGGTTGGTGCATACAGATCTCTTCCTCCAAATCTCCATGGAGAAAAATTTTCTTTACATCTAACTGTTCAAGATGAAAATATTTCGCTGCTACAAGACTTAAAATAGTTCTGATAGAAGTCATTTTAACAACAGGAGAAAATATTTCATCAAATTCAATACCTTTCTTCTGTGAAAACCCCTTCACCACAATTATAGCTTTGTACCTCTATTTTCCTCCATCTTCTTCCTTCAACCTGTAAACACATTTATTTTGCAATCTTTTTTTACCTACAGGAAACCTGATTAAGTCCCAAGTCTGGTTATGTACCAAGGAGTCCATCACTTCTTTCATGGCTAGCTCCTACTTCTTAGAAACCTTCATTGCTTCTTCATAACATTCTGGATCACCAGAATCAATCAACAATACATAATATAATGAATAAGAATATCATTCAGGGGATATACTTATCCTGGTAGATGTTTTGAAACCACTTTCAGGTGTTTGAGGTGCTTGTTGATGTTGTGGTGGTTGCTCCTGTTGTGGCTGTTGATTATTATTATTTTTCAGGAAAATTTAATTTTCTTTGATCTCATTAAGAACTGTGTATTATTTGTTTTCTTTTTCATGTTTCTTTTCCTGCAACTAATCCTTATACAAGACCTTTTCATTGAATATTACATCTATTCTCCTAATAATTTTGTTATTTTCATAATAATATATGCCATAACCAAAATCATTAACACCATATCCAACAAAGGTACACTTCTTTGATTTTACCTCAAGCTTTATTCTGTTTTATTTATTAATATGGACAAAGGCCTCACAATCAAAAGGCTTTAAAAAAGAGTAGTTTTCCTTTTTACCTGTCCATTCCTCCTCGGGAATACCACCATCCAACGAACTTGAATGACCTTTGTTTATTATATAAACAACAGTATATACAACATCTACCCAAAATTGTAAAGGAAATATCACATCCAATCTCATGCACCTTGCACGCTCCATGATTGTCCTGTTAATCCTTTCTAACACACTATTTTCCTGTGGCATTCTTGGCACTATATTCTCTCTAGAAATTCCATGCTCTAAACAATACCTATAAAACTCTTTGCTGCAATACTCACCTCCATTTTCTTATCTGAGACACTTGAAATTCTTTCCTATATCGATCTGAACCAAAGCTTTCCATTTCTTGAAAGTATCAAATATATCATATTTATTCTGAATACAATAAATCCAAGTTCTTCTAGTTGTATCATCAATAAAAGTAACATAATAATGAGAGACACTAAGAGATGATACATAAGTAGGCCCCAATACATCTATATGCACAAGATTTAATTTTTTGCTCTTCTTTTCTTTCCTAACTCTAATAAATATGACTCTATTATGTTTTCCATAAACAGAATTCTCACAGAAATCCAAATCAATATCCTTCAAACCTGGCAACAAATTTCTTGAGTGAACAATCTTCGTCCCCTTCTCACTCATGTGTTTGATCCTATGATTCCATAATGTTGCATCTTCTCCTATGAAGTTTACAGCATTAACACAATTAGAAATACCATTTCTTAAATACAATGGGAGTTGTCTTTAGTGCGACTTTTTGGAGTTTCTGGTGCTGGAATCTGGTGAAACAATTTGAGCTGAAATCTTTATTTCTGTTATTTAAACTAGTTTTTTAATTGTATATATGGATTCAGCACCCTAAAAAACTTCTAGGGCACTTCCATTGTGCAATATTACCCATTAAACTTCTATTTTCAGTGAATTCCTGCTATATTTTAGAGAAATTAGACTAGAAAAATCCATCGTAAAAGCTTTCAAAAATTCGCACTAAAGACAACTCAAATACAATGTACCAACCTTTTCTCCTTTTTCTATTACCAAAGCTCCTTTGGTTACCTTCCAAGTTTTATCTGTAAAAAATTTCACACAAAATTCACTGCCTAACTGCCCTGTTGAAATCATATTTTCCTTTAGGTTTGGAACATGTCTTACCTCCTTTAATAACCATTGGTTTCCATTCTATTTTTTTACAAGAAATTTACCATTCCATGATTTTAAAGGTTTTATCATCACCCAAACAAACCTGTCCAAAATCGCCTTGAACATAGTCATGAAAATGTTTCTTATCAGGTGTGGCATTGAATGAGGCCCCTGAATCTACCAACCAGGCATCAATAACATTTTCTAAAGAAATAATCAAAGAATCTTGCAACACATCACATGTCACATTTGCTTCATGATTGTCTTCTTGTTGTGCATCTCCTTCCTTTCCCTTCCGATACTTACAGTCTTTCCTCAAGTGTCCTTTCTTCCTGCATTTCCAGCATATTATCCCCGATCTAGACTTGGATCTACCTTTCCTTTATTTACTGCGATATCCTGTGCTCTTTCCTATTTCCATTTTTCTTCCCCTAGTCTCTGCACTGAAAGCATTACCCGATCTCTCACCAAATATTTTCCGTCGCATTTCCTTGCTAAGGATAGCATTGACAACATCATCAAAATTTAAATTACGATATCTAGAGGCAGAGTACTAATGGCCATAACTAAACCATTCCAACTTTCTGGCAATGAGCATAGAAATAATAAAACCCTAACTTCATCATAAAAGTTTACCCCTATAGAAATTAACTAATTGGTAAACGTATTAAATTCATTTAAATGGTTAGAAGCATATCCACCTTCTAAAATCTTCATATTAATAAATGTTTCATAATAAATACTTAATTTGAAGCTGAGGGTTTTTCATATAGTCTGGACAATGTCTTCATTAAACCCTATGTTGTTTTTTCTTTCGAAATATTGAAGGTTACCGACGTCGCGAGGCACATATTTATTGTTCCAAGTGCCTTTCTATCGAGAATATCCCATTCTGTGTCTATCATAATCAACAACTTCTTTGTCTTTCCGCTCAGTGATAGGTACATATATTTTTGATACATATAATATTCCATCTACATCTTCCATAGCGGGTAGTTTTGGCCATTAAATTTCTCGACCCTAAACCTACCATTTTCCAACATTTCTCCCACTCGAACCAGGAACCCTTATTTCTTGCGAGTTTATCATCCAAATAGACCTTTGACACGCATGCCAGTTGTTAGAAAATTATATATTACATAGCAATGGAACACATAAAAATATGTGGAAATACAAACACAGAAAACATATAAAACAAGAGAGACATAGATATATGTGGTTCACCCAACTTGGGCTACGTCCATGGAGAAACAACTAGTCCTTCCTTTATATTATCCACCAAAATTAAGAGACACAACCTACAATAGATCCATTGTAATATCCTCTACTCTCTCACATAGACCCCCTTTCTCTTTTTCACTCAGAATACACTCTCAACACACAACCGCAATACAATTCGCTCATACGATAGAGGGGTTGCATTCTAGGGAAAAATACCATAAATTGAACGTAACTTCTACCATCAAATCAACCACCTAATGAATGGCCCAGATTGACTACCAAATTACAATATTTTACAAAGCAATTTTACATATATTTTTAGCTTCGGCGGGGCCAAGCGCGGGGCCCCCCCCCCCCCCATGTGGCTGGGTGTACAATATTCCTAAGGTATACATATGGATGGAACAAATACCCTTAAATTAGAATTATAATCAGGCTCCAAACCCAACATCTATCATGAATCCTTTTTCGAAATTGAATTTTCTAAGTGAGAGAGAGAGATATTCATAAGATATTAATATAAGAGATAAAAAAATAGAAGCATAAGAACCAAGAAGAAGGACCCCTTGATTTCTCTTCCCTCTTATTTTTATAATCACATGTTGACTCTTCATATTCCCAACCTTTAAAAAAATTTGGGAAGACTAACAACCACATCAAAGGTAAATATTCACCCAAGATATATTTTCCCTCTTCAGTCAAGTTCTCACCCTCTTAAAGGCATCATAATAACTTGGTTGTCTACTTTCTTCAACTCTAACATTTTTATTAATAAAAATAAGCATTACATAATATAATAGAGTTTAACATCATAGAATCAATGTTTTCACCCCAATACTATGTGTTCTTAATTACATCACAAATTTTTGGGTAGTGAAAGGGGTGTCATAATCCCCTTCTACTTTAAGGAACATCGTACTCAACATTCTACTATCTGTAGAACCATTCTATGCAAAAGAAGGGATATGCCACTTTCATATCAAAAACATTTTCCATGTCCTTAATTTCCACTTCCAGCAATGACATTCATTTTTCACAGTCAATTTACCTTTATACATCTTGACATTTTAGCACATTCATGGATGGTTGTCCATTCCTTCACAAGGATTCCATAGGAAAAAATTTCAACTCATTTTTTTCTTGGACACACCCCGGATGCATTCATGATCCCAATGATTTTGTACATGAATATTTGAAAACCTAAGGCATAAAAATAGTGATGGTGGTCAAAATACAAAAATGACCATCCCCTATATGCCAGTTCAAGAGAAACACACCTAAGGTCCAATGGATGTCGCAATAGAAATGCCACCCTATCCTGTAAAAGCCATCTAAAAATACTAGACCCATAGTTAAATCACATAATGAAAGAAATAATCATGGATGAGGAAAAAACAAGACCTATATTTTTGAATTTTGAATTTTATATATATTTTTTTTAATTTTGGCATAAATAAGGCATGATAAATACTTGCATCCACACTCTTATGTACAACATGTACAAGCGCAACTCATTATGGTAGGTCACGCTAAAGTGTGTTCCCACAGCCAGGCATGGCCCAAGGGTTTCTATACACTAACTTATGGGTAGAAGAGGCCATATGGTTCACCAATGTAAAGCCATGCCAAATGAAGTCGAACTGCCCCACCCGGAAAGGTTGACCATTCCAGGGATAGTCTAACATAGTAATAATTTTAAAATTATCCTAAATACATAAGGGAGGATCAAGACATAATGGAGGTACAATACGCTCATTGACAGGTGGTGAGGAGTTGGATGATTCATTGAAAAGTACAGTATTCAAATCCCAATACTTGATTCAGTCCATGGGTGGAATTTCCAAGGAGGTCTGAGGAGGTTCCATATGATTCGATTCAAGATTTAATATCTCGAGCTCCACATGTTCAAAATAAAGGAGATTAGAGGCAGAAAGAGGCATAACCTCCCTGTGATCATCAGTGGATATATCCATGACTTCCACATTGACTAACTGGGGAGGCTCTTCATCAAGGGAGTCATGTGGAACAAGCAGAGGGACGGCCCATGTGAGTGAAGGAATCTGATCATATTCCTATAATGATGGAGTTTATGACCAATATCAGGAGGTACTCATGGTACTGTTGGATATGAAATCTCTTCCATAATAGGTGGCAGAGGGTGCTCACTAGATTGATCATTCTCTATAATGACAGGCGACAACACCCATGGATCAAGATATTTATGGGGTCCACACGTGCGAGAAGAGATAATATACATGGGAGAAATGGTAGGATATGAGGGGGCATAGGATGTAGGGAGCTGAGGGAAAAACCCCATATGAGTGGAACGTTTGAAAATTTCCCCACCAATACCCTGAAATTGTCCAGGATTGTCCCCCACAAGTGGTATAGTGTTTCTGGTAGTGGAAATTTGGGTCGATGGCATGCAATATTCAAGCTGGTCAATGGTGACAATTTTTCCTTCATGAGGAAATAAAATGAAATAAAAATGAGGCTATCACGTTCATGTCATCAAAACCAACTATAGCCAAGGAGCAGGTTGTAATATAAAGGAGTTTCGGCGACTTCAACATCAACATGTACCATTTTCCCCCCTAACTCGATGGAAAAATATGGGAGGAAACCCTTAGGAATGAAATTGGAACTGTCAAATGCTTAGAGAGTGGTATTAGAAATTGCGAGATTTGTAGCGCAAATATCTTTCCAACAAGATATAGACATGAAACAGGTGGAAGATCCCTCATCTACCATAGTGCGATGGATATTATTCTGGTAAAATAGAACAATAATTTGGAAAGCAATCTAATGGGAAAGATGAGGGGCGGATTTCTCAAAATTTAAAGTGATGACACAAGATTAAAATAAGTCAAGTCCACCAATGGAAGAAAAAAAGGCTTTTCACTGCTGAGGACATCTTTGCAAGACCTCCAAGGCAGACATGGCATAAGGCGCCTGGGTAAGATCTTCAACAATACTATAATTTTAAGCTACCCTGGCAGAAGAGTTCTATGTCGTCTTACATAAAACACCCTTGGGGGGCGATAGACAGGTTCCATAGGCTTATCTAAAGTGAGAGGTCGACTAAAAGGTGGAGCTGGTGAATCCTTGGAAGGAGAACTCAACTCAGGGGCATCATAGGACTTAGATCATATGGTCACATTGACATATTCTTTGCACATAAATATGGTTTAAGTTTGAGGGGGGTGGGTAGATGACCCCTTGTTTCCCCCATGCAGAGGTCAAGAAGGTGGAGCAATAATTTTTTGTTGGGTTTGTGTAGGGAATGGATGAGTGAAAATAACAGACTATTGAGAAGACGGTGGTGAAAGAAGCTTATGAACTTCATCCAGTTGAGGACACTCATGAGTGAGATGATAGCCTTGAAAAATTTTATTGGGGACCTTGACTCTGCAGTGATGCTCATTGGTGCCCCCTCCCTGACCCTCGGGTTTGGGTGTAGACTCTTGGGCGATTTGTTTTTGTTGTTTATTTCTCTTATTATTCTTGTTTTTTTTACCATTGGTTTGAGAGTTTTTCTTCTATTGAGTGGAATTTACCGTAATAAAATCGGTGGACTGTTGAGGAGGGGGTGCTTTAGTAGATCCAGACGCACTTACTAGGGCTTGAGATGTTACAATCAATTTCCCAAGGTGGCCATCGAGTTGGATCATGGGATCAAAAATAGTCCCAATCACACCATCGACATGTGGGCCATGAACTAGTTTAGGCAGGTCAATGGAAGGCTAGGGGAATTAGGCAATACTTCTTACAATGTACTCGACTGTGAATATATGAGATCCAACTGTTGGGTAGCTAGAATAGATTTCTCCTTAATAAAAACTCGAAACATGGACACATCTTTGGAAATTTGTGGTCAGAATGATCTAATGAACCGTTTACGAAGAATATCATCGGGTAAATTGGTTCTTACCAACCTCTTGCAACAATGCCACTCGTGAATATGATTAGAAATGAGTGTGGCATCATCTTGTTTGAAGTTAGAAAAAATTTAGAAGTCATGATCATATCGAGTTGGTAACTGAAAATGCATCAGGAAATTTTGAGCTAGAGAGGAAAAATCATTGTAGGATGCAATATCTAACTCAATATACCACTTGGCAGCATCCCTGGTCAACGTTCATTGGAACAAGAGAAGTTTAACAGAATCATCCACCAAATAATGAGATGAAAATTATAAATGGTAGGTGGTGGTATGGGTGGATGAATTCTCCCCAATCTTCCCTTCAAACTTGGGAATATCATATGGTAACATTACAGGTGTTGGGCAGTGAAAGAGGTATGAAATTACTATGTATTTACTCATTCTTTTACCATAGATATACTCTTGTTTGCCTTGGAAAGGTAATTTATCATAAGAATTACAATAGAATTGGAAAGGTTTATGTTTAGTACAAAAAGATGACTAAAGGTTACTTTTTGATTGACAAAACAGGAATTCGACGAGGTGAACAGCTGTACCAAAGGCGGGGCTGAGAATAATCTAACTGCTACTCCATCAGCGTTGAACCATATCTAGCCAAAGGCAAGGAGATATGAACGAATATCCCAGAAAAGGCAGGGGACAGCTCGGCCTCGGTCAGAGTAAACAGGATGATGACTAAACGAAGAGGAGTGAATCCCTCAGGATCTTTCAATCCTGAGGGATCGCTATTCAAACTCATCTTACTCCTTGATTTGTCCGTCGATATTTGATATATAAATAAATGACCTTTAGAGACAAAGGGACAGTTGTTGTTGAAGTCAGTGAGTTAGTCAAAAGGCTTTACATTTAAACATTTCCTCTGTAATATAATGTTTTATTGACTCTCAGTTTTGAGAGAACCTTCTTTGTAATACTTCATGTTGGTTTAATATAAGACACACATTTCATCCATCTTCTAAAGTTCTGAATTAGCCCAGCAGTATTTCACTGGCGCTAAGGGCCTGGCTCTGGTGGAATCACTTCGCTTTTTGTATTTTTAATCCTTTCTTATTTTTGTGTGAAGTGTGTTTAATGTTTGTTTCGATTACAGAACTAGTTTATTGTTGTTAGATCAAATATAGAGTCATTTCTATTTCATCCTTTACAAGAAGCTCATATGTCGTTCGATTATCTTGTTATTATCATAAAGCTTTGTTGTTCTGTATCTAATTTAAGTTGTTGTTCCATTAGTTTATAATTTGCTATAATTGGTTGTTGCATGGTGAGTGGCTGTCGACAGAATTCAAGCATGGAAATCTAGTTGCTTGAGTATGTTAGAATTGTAATTGTTGTTCATTTCATGTTGATGTTCTATTTTTGTTCATTGTTTATTCATAGTCTTCGATTAGCAAACAGATGAGTTATAGTTACATGTTGTTGTTCCTTTCCATATTTCGTTTCTTTTAAGTTACATTCATTGAATTTTCTTTCGTTTCGATTGCTTCAAGATCTCCAACTATAGAGGATAGAGGCTATTGCTTCCAGGTCCCCAGATTGGTTATCTTGCATCGATTTCTAAAGGAAATAGTTACTGCTACTGCATCCCTGATCGATGATTTGCAAGATTGATGTAGTTTAATCTTTCCATTCATGTAACTGTAATTAGGTTTCTTTACAAGCATTTGTTACTTTTGCATCTGTTATTCTGTACTACATCTTCACAGCATTACTCTTAGATAATTGCAGCCTTAGACAGAGTACACTCTTGAAATAAAAATTCGCTCTCGGATTGATGATTAATGTAGGTTAATTAGGTGTTCAAAAGATACCTTTTTATGACTCAACATTTTGGCGTCGTTGCTGGGGAGAGTGTATGCCATTTCAAAGGAGTGATGCACAGCTGATTTTCTTCTGCTTACAGAGAATTAGGTATTAAATACGGAAGGTAAGAACCTATGCACTGGGCAAGAAACACACTTGTTCGCAGCCCGCTTCACAGCAGAATTAGGTAAGCTTCTTTTTCTAGGTAGGAATGAAGGTTTTTTTCCTTGAATGAATAAATCAAATAAGCGAAACAAAATTCTTCCTAAAACTGAGAAACCTAAGGGACCGGTGACCCTTGGGCGCACAACCTTTATTAACGAAATTCTTAAAAGAACTGAATCTCAGCCATCAGTAGGATTTAAAAGAACTACTTCTAGACAGCCTACTAGTTCCCTTCAGGCTACACAGTCACCATCTGAAGCCTTTGTTGAGATACACAGTCAAACAGAGGGAATTGAGAAATATTCCCAAGAAATTGAGAATCCTTGCATAAGTTTCCTTCAAGAAGGGAACTCTATCAATCTCCGAGAAGGAGAATGGGAAACGGGAGAAACCAGAGACTCAAAATATCCTATTAAAATTGCCCAAATAATAAGCAGCCTAGATAAGGGAAGTTTTGTTCAACATATTCAGAACCAAGGTCCTTAATCACCTCAAACAGTAGGTCAACAGGAAATACTTATTCCAGACAAAGGGAGTGTTTTCAAAGCCATTCCTGCCCCTACTCGTCAACCTAGAAATTCCTTGGAAATCCCAGAGGGATATTGGCATATCTTCGATCAAATGGCTCAGAACCAAAATCAGAACTAGCAAGCACCCCAGCAAACCTCTACGCTGTAATATCCTATAGTAGATACTGCAGTCAATGCACCTATGAAATCCATCTCCCTTCAACATATTCCCACATTTCATGGCTTAACATCAGAGGACCCAGATGCGTTTTTGTTTGAATTTGATGTGCTGTGCAGAGGATATGATTATACCACCGACGCCCAAAAACTAAAACTATTCCCTTCTACATTAAAAGGGCCAGCCTTACGATGGTTTATGGGATTAGGTGGGGGTGTCATAACTGATTGGGATCATATGAAGGCTGCATTTTTAAAGAAGTATCAAGATTATTGCAGGTCTCGGGAACTAAAAGATGAAATATTCCAAATGACAACAAAACCAAATGAGACCTTGGAAGAGTATGTGGAACGGTTCCAATACAATCTTCAGAGATCCCCTTATGCATATTTACCCTTACCTAATAATGTTTTGAAAACCACATTAATTAGGGGAATGAAAAATTAATGGGTTGAAACATTGAATATTATGGGAAAAGGTGATATATATCAGGAAATTTATCCTGACATCATTAATTTGTGTATCAGGTGTTTGAGGGGCAATACAAGGTTGAAATCGACAGAACGTGATATAATTACAATGGAAAATAAGACCTCTAATGAAGGTGTGACTCATGCAGAGATTGGAAATCTGCTAGAAGATCTTAAGACAGACATACTTGGGACTCTAACAACGCAGTTCGATATTATGCAAGCCAAACAGAAACAGGCAGAAGCAGAGCAAAACTTTGCAATATTCTGTCCCAGATGTAGAAAGAAACACAACCATAAAGAATGCCCATTGGATGTGATTAAAGTCTGCACCATTTGCACGAAATATCACCCTATAGAGGGATGTCCTTCGCTTCCTGGCCTAAAAGCAGTTTATAAGGAGGCAGAAGAAGAATAAGAAGTGGTATGTCTGCTTAATCAGCACCGACAATGGTAGCCATGACCATCAGGTATGCCAAATGATCCATTTTATTTTCAGCCTCCTCAGTATAATGCTCAACAATATAATGGGATGTGGCAAAATCAACCACCTTTCCCTAATTGGTCACAATAGCCATTTCCTCCCACATCTTGGCCAAATAAAACAAACCAAAATAATTGGCCTAGCTTTCCTTTCTACCCACCATTTTGGCATACACAATGGTCCCCCTCTACTTCCCAGAGTCAGGCCCAGCAGTAAAACTGGCAGAAACCTACAAATCAGCCAACCAGATCAATTCCTCTCTCTCGACCTACACTTTCATCTCCTTATACAAACCCCCAGACCAATTTAAGACCACAACTCCCAGCCCAACCCAACCCAAACCCAAACAATAGGCCAGTTCAGTCTGTCCAAATAATGGAACCCCTAGAAGTAGAAAATGAACTGAGGGAGTGCAATGATATTCAATTAAGGTCTGGGCGTACAGTGGAAACAGAGAGAAACAATGATGTCCATATTGAAGATCCGTTACCCATAGAACAAACAGTACAAAGTGAGAAGGAAGTTCAATAGCAAAATCAACAACAACAACAAGTAACAACTTCCTCTCCACCATTCCCAAAATGGTTAATTATACCTCGTCCATTAGAACAACCTAATTTTGATCTTCTGGGAGAATTAAAAAATTTGTGTATAAAAATCCCTCTCCTCCAAGCTATTCAAGACATTCCTATATATGCAAAAACCATTAAGGAATTATGCATAAAGAATCCAAAGAGGAGAACAACAACCAATCCTACTGTCCAAATAGTCGGTACCTTATCTGACTTATTATCAGGAATGGAAACACCCATAAAATATGAAGACCCAGGAAATCCTATAGTGGCAGTACAAATCAATGGGCAATCATTTCCAAATGCCTTAGTTGATTTGGGAGAAGCAATCAATATTTTAACAACCACCACCTGTCAAAAACTTGGCATTACATCACTAGAACCAACAACAACCTTGTTGGAATTGGCTGACCGATCGGTAGTCAAACCAGAAGGTGTACTACAAGATGTAATGGTATCCGTAGATTCTTGGGAATACTCTGCTGACTTCTTGGTTATCAACCCAAAGAACCGACTAGATGGACACCCGTTAATATTAGGTAGACCTTGGTTGGAAACTGCCGACGCTTATAATGGATGCCGACAATGCAACATGACAATAACAAGGGGAAATTATGTCAAGAATTTAGCCCTATATCCCCCAGCCCAACCAAGTCTATCAATAATCAAAACAAGAAAACCACCTGCATCATATCTTATGGAAAATATGAGATCACCTCTAACTATAGAAAATGATCTTGATTTTAAATATCAAACAGAGGATGATATCATTAATAGTTTTATCAATAAATCACAAACCATATCTCATTTGCAATGTCACATGATCAAGGCAGCATTCGATAATAAAGAAGAAGAAGATCCTTTCAAAGATATTCTTGATCAAGCAATACCTACTAATTCTATGTACAATAGCAAGGTTGTAGAAATTGAGCCTGGAAAAACTCTAAACATCAATAAAAAATCTCATTGTTGAACAAGAAGAGAAATTGGTCCAACTATTACAAAAATACAAAGAAGCCTTTGCATGGGACTACCCCGATATGAAAGGAATTGATCCTCAATTGTGTACTCACCACATTTATATTGAAAAATATGCAAGACCCATTTTCCAACCTCAAAGAAGACTAAATCCTCACCTTAAAGATCTTATGAAAGCTGAATTACAAAAACTATTGGATGTTAATTTCATCTACCCAATATCTGATAGCAAGTGGGTCTCTCCATTAGTGGTGGTACCAAAAAAGAATGGGAAGTGGAGGATATGTGTAGATTACCGTGAGCTTAACAAGGCAACACAGAAAGACCACTTTACCCTTCATTTCATTGACCAGGTATTAGACACATTAGCAGGGAAGAAATTCTTTTCTTTCCTCGATGGCTTCAGTGGGTACAATCAAATACAGATTGCCTCTGAAGACCAAGACAAAACTACTTTTACCTATCCATGGGGGACACTTGCCTACCGAGTCCTACCTTTTGTCCTATGCAATGCCCCTACTACATTCCAAAGGGAAATTATCATCATCTTTGCAGACTTAATAAATGAATGCCTCAAAGTATATATGGATGATTTCACACCTTATGGGGATGACTTTGAGCCTGCATTGGAAAACCTAGAAAAGGTATTGCAAAGATGTATTGACACTAGGCTTTGTTTAAGCCACGAAAAGTGTCTTATGATGATGACTGAAGGAGTTATCTTAGGGCATTATATTTCAGCAGCTGGAATTCAAGTGGACCCAGCTAAAATTCAAATAATCTTGTTAATTCCCACACCCACCACAAAAACAGAGGTACGTAGCTTTCTTGGATTTTCTAGTTACTATCGAATATTTATAGAACATTATTCTCGAATAGCTGCACCTTTATATGCACTGACTGGAAATTTTGATTTCATTTGGACAGATAAATGTGACAATGCCTTTAATGATCTGAAAAATCTTGTTTCAACAACCCCAGTGCTAAGGGGCCCAAATTGGAATTTGCCATTCCAAATTTCATCCGATGCCTCAGACACAGCAATTGGAGCAGTACTTGGGCAGGAGGAAGACAAGAAGCCATATGCAATTTATTATATTAGCAAAAATCTATCCCCTGCTGAATTAAATGATACTGTGACTGAGAAATAATTTTTAGCTGTAGTTCATGCTATAAACAAGTTTAGACATTATATAACTGGGTATCCTGTAGTACTATATACTGATCACTCTGCCATTAAATTTTTAGCAAATAAACTTGTTACAAATGGAAGAGTGACAAGATGATTGATTTTACTACAGGAATTCAATATCACAATCAAAGATCGACCTGGGAAAGAGAACCCTATAGCTGAATTTCTATCAAGAATGCCAAAGCCAACAGATATAGAAGCAGTTGAAGACCACTTTCCATATGAAAATCTCTTCGTTGTTACTATCAGAACACCGTGGTATGCTGATATAGCAAAATATTTGGAAATAGGTAAATTACCTAAACATCTATCCCTTAATTAACGTAAGAAAATAATACATCGTAGTACCCACTTCTCCTGGATTGGGGGCTACCTATTTCATACAGGTGCAAATATGCAAATAAGGAGATGCGTTAGGGAGGATGAGGTATTCGACATCTTGAAAGAATGCCATGATGGAAAGTGTGGCAGACATTTTGCAGATCATAGAACTGCCCATAAATTTTTACGAACATGCTATTATTGGCCTACTATATTTAAAGATGCTAAAAAATTCATGCAGGCCTGTGATAACTGCCAAAGGGCAGGTTGCCCTGGGCAGTCTGATGAAATTCCTTTGAACCCTCAACTAGTGATTGAACCATTTGAATGTTGGGCCCTTGACTTTGTTGGTCCTATTAACCCCCCATCAAACCAAAAAACATGCATCCTAGTTGCAACTGAGTATGTCACCAAATGGGTTGAAGCAGAGGCTCTTTCAAAAGCTACAGAGGACTCTGTAATACAATTTCTTTTCCAAATCTTTGTGCTCTATGGCCTCCCAAGGGACATAATCACAGATGGAGGACCACAGTTTGTAGGTAATAAGTTAGCTGAAACATTGCAAAAATACCACATTCAACACAATATTACAACTCCATATCACCCACAGGCCAATGGCCAAGTAGAGAGCATGAACAAAGTAATCGAATCTCTATTAACAAAAACCGTGGCCTCACATAGACGAGATTGGGCCTACAGATTGGCAGAAGCATTGTGGGCATATCAAACAATGTGGAGACCTACTACAGGATATTCACCATACCAATTGGTATTTGGAAAATAACCCATATTTCCTATAGAATTTGAAATTCAAACATTAAGAATAGCTCAAAAGGTGGGTCTAAATTTGAATGAAGCCCATGCTAAAAGACTGCAGTGAATTAATGAGTTAGATGAAATTAGGCTCTCTACTCTTCAGCACACAGCATTAATTCAAAAACAGAGAGCCAAATGGCATGACACCCATATCAAAGAAAAGATCTTCCACGAAGGAGACTGGGCACTCCTATATGATTCTAGGTTTCAGGATTTCCTAGGAAAACTCCACACACGATGGCTTGGACCCTATGAAATGAAAAAAGTGCATGATAATGGCACTATTACATTAGTTACCATTGACGGATATGGAAATTCCTTTAAGGTAAATGTTCATCGAGTACGATTGTATCATAAACCACTTACCCAGGAATCCTTTTACCAACAGTTACGGGAAGATTCTACCATAGAAATTCTCACTGAAGGGGAAAATTCGTCCTCGGCACCCGTTTGATAAATCATTTCTTTTTTTAATTTTGTACATAAAGCATTTTTCTGTTTCTTGATTGTTTTTTTATGGAATTTTTTTCTTTAAACATTCTGTTAACATTACTTCTTTATTTCTTCATCATTTGTTTCATGAAATTCAGTTTCTTTTAAAAAGAAAAAAGAGAAAAAAAGTCTGTTTATTTCGTTTGTTTTGTTGTTCCATTCCAAAGGAACAGCACTTCTGATGTTCCTTTCGAAAGGAACAACGGTTCCATAGAGTTCTTTTGATGTTCCTTTCCAAAGGAACAACACTTTCGCAGAGTATTTTTTTTTTACTGTTCCTTTCGAAAGGAACAACAGTTCCACAGATTGTTTTTTGTTGTTCTTTTTAAAGGAACAACACTTTTTTGAGTGGATTTTTTTTTTTTTTTAAAGCCCGCATTTTGAATTTTTGATCACTTTTCTAAAGGCAAATATATCATTTATATACAATCATACAAATTAAAGCTTACTGTAATCAGCAAATCAAAAGAAATCGTCATTTTTAAGGAAATTGTCTAGTAATGATAAGAAAAAAGGAAAAAGAGGCATGATCAATAACATAACTTTGCTATTTTACTACCATTGAATTAATCTAATCGATTATTTTTATCATGATTGGTTCCTTCCCACATGCCATAACTTTCTTTGATATTTATCTATGGAATAGGAATAAGGGCATATTTTTTTCTATTGAGATGTTCAAACTTCTTCCACCATCCCTACTCTTAAGGAGTGTTGAGCCATCCCTTATGAATAATTGAGGAAAAGTGTTGTATGAAAAAGAAAAAATATTTACATATAATGATTTTGCAGATGGAGGATAGGGGGTCTCATCAAGAGCTAGCCTACCATGATCATAGGGAAGGAAGTGAAGTGGCATTCCCATCATGGCCACCAAACCAGGGAAATGGTCCAATAGACAATTGAAAAAATCAAGAAGTCTTTGGAACAGGAGGTCTCATCATGAGCCAGCCTGCCCACCTTTTTCTTTTTCCCGGTGAATGGCATTGTGGTTTATCTGGTCACCAAGCCAGCACAATGGCCTCCGTCATGATATTAAACAAAAATCACTTCCTCAGTATAAATAAAGGACAATGGTTCCATGGGTAAGAGAGCAACTCTGTCAAGGTTATGGACACCTGTGGGAAACAGAGCTCTGGTGATGGTATTGGAGTCACATTTACACACATCAATAGTTATATTTAACCCTTTTCCTATATCTCTATTTAAATGTCAAATGAAAATATGAATCCTTTACCTTTACCTTCAAACCTAGTATACATGAAAATCATTACAAATCGATCATATTAGTTCGAAATGGTAAATAATGCAATTGTACTTATGTTTATCTTATGTTGCCCCTTATCCTCGTATTTGAATCATTACAAAACAATTTTCTATTCATTACTGATTCATCACATACATTGATTTCAGTAATTGCTATAATTTGATTGAATGTACCATAATTACGCCTGCTTTTTACTGCTGTACCACTGCTATCCCACACTTGCTTCTCTCAATTGACGGTTGAGGATGAACTGTCATTCATTCGGGGGGCGCGGATGTCTGCATGCAAATCAAACCCCAAGATTTCTTTACCTGTATATGAACTAAATCCCTGCATTTTAGGAAATAAAAAATTTTCAACAAACTGTGTTGTGTTGTTCCATTGAGATTACTGTGTGTTGAGAAAAATTAACAGAGCGCAGAGATGGGAGGATGTCCAATTCACAGTGAACCATAGGTGCTGATCATCTCTGATGCTGCACAAGCAATTTTAGAAAGACTGGGGTGGATTACATATTTCATGAGGATGAAGCAACCCCATGAAGCAGTGGCCACTGAATTTTTATTGAACTTACAGGAAGGATCCTCCATGGTCAAAGGAAGGCAGATGGTTGTATCCGATGAGATAATTGTAGAGGTGTCTGGCATCCCCACACAAGGGACTATTTGGACTCAGAAGAAGATTAGGATTCGAGAAGCCATGAATATTTTTCAAGATCATGGAGAGATGTTAGTTATCAAAGGTAAAGGAGTCCAGCCAGCGTCATTAGGAGAACCATGGACAGAGTTGACCAAGATTGTGTAGGCTTACATAACGTGCGATGGAAGAAAGGATGTGGTAAGACCTTGCCACCTTAAGCTACTGGTTGTATTAAAACAGAAATGCACTATTAATTTTCCTGCATTTTTAAAGTCTTTGTTGCATGATACTGCTCGTGGTATAATAAAAGCTCAACATGCAGATATGGTGGTCAGCCACCATTGTCTAATTCAGTTAATAGTGAGTCGTAGCCTCACCCAGCAATAGACCAGCTGGGAAGAGTTAATATTTTCCATTAACGGAGGGTTAGCTTTACCTACTCCAAAACGGAAGAGGATGGTCGGCCCAATATCTGAGCCTTATACTCACAGATAGTCCCTCCGATTGAAATGAAGTAGGAGGATGGTGGAAGAACTTGCGAGCAACAGCAGCTTGCCCCTGGAATTGCATAGCTCAGAGGAGGAACAACCTCCACAATTGGAGGGAGTAAGCCCTCGTACTAATGAGGAAGAAGAATTGGAAGGATAAATTCGCTACTCGGACGAAGAATAAATAAGTTGCCATACCGGTAGTGAAAAACAATCCAGTGCAAAGGAAGGAGATAATGAGAAAGAAGAAATCGAAGGAAATTCTGAGGAAGAAGAAGTTGAAGGAGAAATTCAGTATTCGGATGAGGAGGAAGGAATTTATCACACCTGTGAGGAGGATGAAGACAATCATAACAGCAATAAGGATGAAACAGAACCTCCTGAAAATGCTATCATAAGCCCTTTATAGGAAGACCAATTGGCCTATATTTTGGCCAATATGAGTAATTATCCACGGCCTCATACCCCCTTGGACCTCAATATTGATATTAATCAACTACCAGAGTACTCTGCTATCGATAAAGGAACAGCTGGAGAAATGTTGAATGAAACAGCAAACCCTATCGAAGCTAGGGTTGCTTCTCCTGAGAGGCGTGAACAGGAGAAAGAGAACACCGATGCTGGAAGCCCCCAGGAGACTGCAGAGTTAACTGAGAATATGATTCTTGGAGAATTTAGCCAAGGGCGTATGAATGTAGAAGAAGAACCCCAAGGAGAAGAACAAGAAGAGAATTTTACTGAAGGCATGGCTGATATAGGCCAAAACTCTGTTGACCAAACGGGTTCAGATAAAGGAGCGGCTATTCCATTAAGAAATAGGAGGAAAACAACTGAGATTGAGAAGCTTCGCAGGGAACGAATAAAGCTCCATAAACTAGTAGAACAACTCAGGCAAACCATTAGGGTTATGAGAATGAAACAGATGCCTAAGCGAGCCCCTAAGAGAAGAAGCATTGCTATCAAAAGAGTTTCGAAAAAGAGAAAGGTGACCGCTAATAGGAACCCCCACGTTACAGAAGAAACCATACTTGAGCCTAATTATGAGGATGTGGAGCAACAAACAACTGTTCCAACACAAGTTGTTCCAGAGGAACCTGTTCTAAGTGAAAATATGCAATCTATCAGTCAGCGCACTTTTAGTGATCCGACACTGGTCAGAATTCAAGAAGAATTGACACAGGCCCAAATAGAAAGGCAGAGATTGGAGGAAGATACTGTCCCAAGAAAGAGATATCAGGAATTGCAGCAAAAAATGAGAATTATTCATGAAGTAGAAGCTGAAGCTCATGCAAAATGTCGGAAAGCGGAGGTAAAGGCTGATAAGGTTGTGAACCAACTAAAACTAGCCTACAATCAAATGGACACTCTCTGCTCCTTGTATACTGATGTCTTAGCCTGTAGATGCCCTGCCAAAAACTATGCTTTGTTTTTACTAGAAAGATATTTACAATTAAAGATCAAGGCAGTTAGGGCAGGGAAATCCATAGAGCTAAAAATCATAGATGACTTGGTATCATGCTGCAAACTTTATGGGATCAAAGTACAACGCCTTTTGTGTGAATTTTACTCGCATAATCTAATACTTGAAAATGACTGTGAATCAAACCCTAGCCCTTTTATTGTAGATGTTCAGTTTCAGGCATTCATTTCTTTTGTTGTAAATCAATTAAAATGGCTTAAAGCCTATAATGCCTTTCAAAGGCAGGAAAATGAATTAGATCTGTGGGTCAGAAGTGAACCTCAGGACCCACTTCAATTTTGGGCTAGAGAGAAAAGTTTGATGACAAAGGAAGGCGTTACCCAAACCCTGGGGCCTGTCCAGAAATCAATTATTTTGAATGGAACAGACTATTTTTCATCCATTAAGAACCAAGCTTATATAGCAACCAAGGTCCGGTGGAGAACCTCGAATCAGAATGTGCAAAATAGGGAACCATTTAATTATAGAAACTTTGGGCTAGTTGCAGACCGCTTGATTTCCTATAGCCATCTTGTTTTAAAAGAAGGACCATACTGGTTAGGATGTAGGTTCTGCAGCCTTATTGCATGGTACCTGTTTCAGAATACAAAGCTATTTATGAACTTCCTGAAGGACAGACAGAACATGTTTTTGAGGAATTAGCTGCACTACATGGTTTTAGGCCTGTTGATGATAAACCTTATCCAGCTTATTCTTTGACTACTCTCCATGTGAATTATAGTTTTCATGAGGGCATGAAAAATATTAAGCAGGGGGGTATGTTGGGCAGTGAAAGAGGTATGAAATTACTATGTATTTACTCATTCTTTTACCATAGATATACTCCTATTTTCCTTGGAAAGGTAATTTATCATAAGAATTACAATAGAATTGGAAAGGTTTATGTTTAGTAAAAAAATATGACTAAAGATTACTTTTTGATTAACAAAAAAAGAATTCGACGAGGTGAACAGCTGTACCAAAGGCAGGGATGAGAATAATCTAACTGCTGCTCCATTAGCGTTGAACCATATCTAGCCAAAGGCAAGGAGATCTGAACAAATAGCCCAGAAAAGGCAGGGGACAACTTGGCCTCGGTCAGAGTAAACAGGATGATGACTAAACGAAGAGGAGCGAATCCCTCAGGATCTTTCGATCTTGAGGGATCGCTGTTCAAACTCATATTACTCCTTGATTTTTCCGTCGAGATTTGATATATAAAGCAATGACCTTTAGTGACAAAGGGAGAGTTGTTGTTGAAGTCAGTGAGTTAGTCGAAAGGCTTTACATTTAAACATTTCCTCTATAATATAATTTTTTATTGACTCTTGGTTTTGAGAGAACCTTCTTTGTAATACTTCATGTTGGTTTAATATAAGACATGTGTTTCATCCATCTTCTAAAGTTCTGAATTAGCCCAGCAGTATTTCACTGGCGCTAAGGGCCCGGCTCTGGTGGAATCACTTCGTTGTTTGTATTTTTAATTTTTGTTTCGATTACGGAATTGGTTTATTGTTGTTAGATCAAATACAGAGTCATTGCTATTTCATCCTTTACAAGAAGCTCATCTGCCATTCGATTATCTTTTTATTATCATAAATCTTCATTGTTATGTATCTAATTTAAGTTGTTGTTCCATTAGTTTATAATTTTCTATAATTGGTTGTTGTGTGGTGAGTGGCTGTCGACAGAATTAAAGCATGGAAATATAGTTGCTTGAGTATGTTAGAATTGTAATTGCTGTTCATTTCATGTTGCTGTTATATTTCTGTTCATTGTTTATTCATAGTCTTTGATTAGCAAACATATGAGTTATAGTTACATGCTGCTGTTCCTTTCTAGATTTCGTTTCTTTTAAGTTACGTTCATTGAATTTGCTTTCGTTTCGATTGCTTCAAGATCTCCAACTGTAGAGGATAGAGGTTATTGCTTCCAGGTCCCCAGATTGGTTATCTTGCATTGATTTCTAAGGGAAAGAGTTACTGCTACTGCATCCCTGATCGATGTTTTGCAAGATTGATGTAGTTTAATCTTTCCATTCATGTCACTGTAATTAGGTTTCTTTACAAGGATTTTTTACTTTTGCATCTGTTATTTCTTACTACATCTTCACACCATTCCTCTTAGATAATTGCAGCCTCAAACAGAGTACACTCTTGAAATAAAACGCCAAGAAGGTACAAGGCTCCAGAGACCTCTGTCTCAACCCACAA
This sequence comes from Pinus albicaulis, assembly GCA_034641835.2. NCBI lineage: Eukaryota > Viridiplantae > Streptophyta > Pinopsida > Pinales > Pinaceae > Pinus > Pinus albicaulis. The sequence goes on along the minus strand of CM076573.1, from coordinate 552,208,885 downwards.
CCTACAGGGACCCAAGATATTATAGGGATATATGGATCCTATCTCAAAGCATAGCCTCCAGGGATTGAGAGCCAATCCCCTTCTCTTCTCTTCTCTTCTCTTCTCTTTTGTGATGCATGTTGGAAGCTCTTGCTAGATATTCCCTTCTTTACCACTCTTTTTTTGTCTATTATTTCCTCCTCTCGTTTATGTGTTTGAATTCATCCCCCTTGTCTCCTCGTGCCTCCATATTTTTCTTTGCCTCTTCCTTGGCCACAATTAATGTTGTGTCCTTGTTGTCCTCCAATGCACAGTCTCTTCATGAAAAAAAAATCCTTTTTTTCTATTTTTTGCTTCTCAAGTAATATGGGCCTACATACCTTCCCTTGCAAGTCATTTAATTTCAATATCTCCATCAATTCATGCATTAGTCATCCTTTAATGGTTGTCTATCATTTCAGGTTTGTTCTTTGCATAAGAAACCATGACGTCCCAACAAAGTGACCTCCTCCCCAGCTATAGAATACATGTCCCTTTATTCAATCCCCCTTTTATTGATTGCAATATTTAAAATACATTTACAATGCATCTTGAATGAGGACTTTGGGTGGGGTTGTCACAATCCCCTCCCCCTTGAGGGAATGTCGCCCCCAGTTTTCAATTTCCCATATACAACATAGGATCAAAATGTAATACATACTATTTTAAGGAGATTTATACACATAGCTATATACAGTATTTACAATTATACATACTTTCTTTAACCATCAAACAATAATGGATAATCAACTTTCATGGCATCAACCATTTCCCATGTGGCCTCCTCTGGCCAAAACTGCTTCCACTATACCTTGAATTACTCTATTTATATGTTATAGAACATGAGACTCCTCTGATATAGAAATCACATTGGCTCTAGTTGGAGATATCCTTCCGGTTCCACTTGTAGCACAAACCAATCAATCACATGATTAGAATCATGTACATAATTTTTAAGTAAAGAAACATGGAAAACATCATGAACTCTAACAGATGGAGATAAATCCAGAATATATGTTGTTGGTCCTATCCTTTTGATGATTTAAAATGGCCCAAAATACCATGGTGCTATATTGACACATGTTCCCATCCCTAGGGAACTCTTTTTGGGATTAATTCTTAGATAAAGGTGTTCTCCAACCTAGAACTATTTTTGAGCCTGTAGAAGGTGTTGGACCCGGCAACATTTATGGGGTCTCCCCGATATGATGTGGTCCCAATTCGACCTCACACCATTTTGGATAGGAGCCCCACCCATAATATGGCATTTTTTCCTGATTCTTAAATATTTTCCTTGGCTCTAACTGTCAGCAAGAGAGAAGAGTGCAATTGTACCTTCGGAAAGCAAGAAGGTGTGTCTGGTGAGTGTTCAGTTATAATTATTTCAAAATTATTCTACTGTGGAGGGAAAGAGTAAAGTGAGACTCTAGGAGATAGGTAATAATACCACCCTAGTAGAGATACACGCAACCAATAATGATCTATCTAACACCCAATGGAATAGTCCACAAAAGATGTGACAATCACTACAACCAATCAATGAGAAATATCTATCTAGTATTCTATGGAATAGTCCACATGGATGGGACAGCAGTAAAAATCATTACAACACATTACCAATAACATAAGTACTAAAATAATTGAAATATTAAAACTAATTTAGCACAGATGAAAGAAAACAAGAAATACAAACATCCACATAATAGTCTTACAACTATTCATAGTCCATGTATGAAGAAAGTGTTGGCCTTGAAGGCTTTTGTTATTAAGTAAAAATTCCAATACACATGTATATAATGAACACCACTAGCTCCAATAGTGGAGCTTTGCAGCCACTCCTTTCTCCTCAAAAGAACTAGCTTATCTCTCTATTGCCTTATGGGAGGAGCCAAGTGTTACACAATACTTTTTCGCATTCCTCGGTCCTTATCCTAAGTGTCATATTTTGGGTTGCTCGTGCCACAAATGTCACAAAGCGACAAAAGCTATGAAAAAATATTCATCTTCGATAACATGCTTAAAATATCCCTGAAGACCTAAAAGAGAAATGCCTTGAATCCTTTCCGCAAAAGTTTGTAAGAAACCCTAATTTACAAGCCTGACGCGGTTCTCCCCTTAACATCCTCGCGCTTGTCACCATTTCCATAACATGTGAAAAAAATTCGCAATGTGAGAATTTAACAGTAAATTTTCATTGGTCCTCTTTAGCCAGGTTCTCCAAAAATGGACTAGAAGATGTGTCTTCTAGAACTCTTGAGAAAAGAGGTTTGGTACTTGTTGGTTAAGGATATGATCGAATAACCCCATTTTTTACCCCTGATATTATCTCCAAATATTTTCCCCTTTGAGATAAGTCCTTTCCCCCTCATTATTGGATCCATAACCTCTCCATCTCTTCTATAAAATAGTTCCATGCTAGTGAGTCTTGGTTGGTCATTGTTGGTTTCCATTATTCTGCTTGATTGCACCTAAATCCTGTCGATTTGATGAGAAAGGAGAATATATTGAAGAGCTTGGCCAGAAATTGGATTTCCATTCTGAAGGAGGCCTCCAACATCAAGGCATTGGTTGTAATCTTCCATTTTTTTATTTAATAATACAAAGTATGCTTTTCTTCCCATAAACTTGTTAATTTTAATTGGTTTATCATGGTACTCCTTGATCTGTTATGTGGTTTATTTTGAAATATATATGCGATGTCTCTTCCATTTTTTGTTGCATGATATTTCTTGTAGGTATTCAAACACAAAAGTTATAGCAAGGAGTGAGCTTGGAAGTGAAAGGATCACTGTCGACATCGAGGGAAAAATCACATAGGAGTGAAGTAGCCCACCTCCCTCTCTCGTATTATTTCGATGTTAAACTAGGAAAGATTTTATTCTTTGTCATGGTTTTTACTAGACCCACTCATCGCGCTAGAGTGATCACTTCTTTTCGAAGAAGGGATTTTCCTGCATAAAAAATTAGCGACTTCGTTGGGGAGCCTACACCTATTTCACCCTCTTATTGTTTTTGTCTCCATGCTTAGTCTAGCCAACCTTTGAACAACTACTTGTGTGGCTTGTTTTTCAATCTGTATTCTAGCTTGTAAGTATTTTGAGGTATCATGTGTAAATTTTTCCTCAATAATTGCTTGTTTTGTCCCTCTTTTCCTTACTCAATGCGCTTTTTAACAGGTACAATCACAATTTTAGCGTTGTTTTTTGTTGAAACAGTCATGTTGTAGACCACTGGTGTTAACTATAGGTCTGCACTGGTCTTAGAAAATAGAGATTTTTTAGAGTTTCTTCTCGAAAATCCTTAGCGTGTATTCATCCTAGAAATCTTTTATTTGATTTGATTGCATTATTTTTTACTGTGTTTGTCTTCAATCTCTTGGAAAATTGAAAATTAGTCTTATGGTTTAAGTGTTAAAATCTGTGTTCTAGTTGAATCTTGTTGTTTCAAGACAATTAAAATCTCATTTTTCTGCTTGTATCATCCAAGAAATACTTGTTCAATGTTTTAGAATAGTAGTAACCTTTGTGATTTTTTAAATAAATTGGGTTTTGCATATTTTTAGTTTTCATTTCAAGAATTACTTTTCATTACGTGCATAAGATTACTTTCATCGAAAGGTTAGCTTTTGAAATTTATTATTGGAAATAGATTACATTTTTTCAATAATTGAAAGCTTAAAAGTGCATTAGTTTCATCAAGTGCATTCTATCACTCAAAGCGAAAAACAAAAACAAAAACAAAATATTCATTTAAGTGCATCTCGATGAAAGTAGAAATTGTTTGAATTTTGAATGAGTTGCATTTGGGATAGTGAAATTGAAATCATATTTACTTTTTAGAACGTGAAAAGTGAAAGTTAGTTGGGGGGCATTTTCTTTGCTGCATTTTTTTTTTATACATCACTCTTTGCGATCTATTCCCTTATTAGTTTAGCTTTCATTTAAATCAAAGGAATCCTTTTCTCATATAGTTGCATCCTAGGAATTCAGGTGACATCATTTTTAACCCAAAATTGAAAATTAATTTCAGTTCAACATTAAAATGAACCTCAATTAACCTAAGGTGAATTTGGAATTAATGTAAATATCTAGAGGCCTAGGCTAGAGATGTGCTTCGACATCATTAAGCATAAACTTTGTCACTAGAAGCTTGTGTTCCATCCTGGGGGTGATATCTCATCCCACGTACGGAATTATATAGGACTATGCTCCACGTATGGTAAGTATATGGGGATTCTCTCATCAAACGGTTACACATTAGTCAACGCTACTACATACTGAGCTCCCATGTATCATCGTGTAAATATTGGGAGACCGCGCTAGGTTGAAAAACTACCATAGGTAACTGATTTGGCCACCTTGTACATGTGATACATTGAACACAGCATTCAGGGAGATTTCCTACTTTTACTTATTGGTTTGCCAGGGGGTATTTTGTATTTCACGAATACCTGGTAATCCCTCCTGCCTATATTACCCTTTATTTATTTATTTTGTTTAATTATAAAAAAAATTCCATGAAAAAATATTACCAATGAACGACTCCTTATTATATCTATGGTTGAGCCTAATGGAAATATTTCCTGAGTTTACCAATCAAGGAATCTGTAATATCCCAAAATTGGGATTGCTAGTAAGGCATGCCTGAAAAACACATTTTTCAGGAATGTATGCTACAAAAAAAATATTATCCCTTTTATCTCTTATATCTGATAATATAAGATCCAAATCCAAGAGGAAATCAAAAACCAAGCAAACTAGGTGAGATAAACAAGCCTCTCACGCCTAGAATGGCTGGAAAATGCCCAATAATGGGATTGCAACTTTAAGTAAATACAATGCTGCAGTATCAGCACTCTATTCACTCATTAAATGTGTCAAGAAACACATTGTAATCATTTTATGTTACAGCAGCAACTTCTTCTTCAATTTAAGATCCAAAAAGTAGGGAAGAGCAGCAAATTGAGCCCTAAAAAGGCGAATTTCAGCGATCTGCATAAAAAGAAGGTAAAATTATGGTTTTTTCCCTTATAAAAGGTTATAGGGGACTCACATATCAAATTTCAGCTAAAAAAAATCATTCTAGCTAAGTTAAACAGGTCTCCCACTCCCGACATGGCTAGAAAAGGCTCAATCCCCATGACTTAGCTAATGCAGAATTTACAGAAGCTTTCATAGTGTCATTTTCATAGGTTTTATGATGAAATATGATGGAAAATTTATGCACACATGGTATCACATCAGATCATGGATTTTATTGCTCAGATCATGAGAAAAATGGAGAATATATGAAGAAACCCTCAAGAATGAGGTGCTGCAACACTTTATTTCTCTGCAACAAGAATATACAACGTAATTTTCAGGGGCTGTAGCAGATTTACATTAAATATCAGATCTAATACATATCTGTGCACAAAATATCAGATCCATAACATATCGGTACACTAGATTTTCTTTACTTTACATTCCCCTTGGGGATTTCATAAATACATGAAAGAATAGGAGTAGATCTAAGTTTTACTGTAGCAGATCTGCAGAATAATTCAGAAATTCTGAAGTAGATTCAGAAATGAATCAGATCTGAAACATATATGGATTGGTTGGCCAATCCATGGATCACCACAGTGCAAGGAAGACTCCTTTACACCAGAGATCACTTCTCCAACTGAATGTCGGAATACCCTGCAACTCTACAACTGGAAATAACGCAGTCCAAGAAGATAAAATGCATTGGAAACTTGAAGCACAAATTGGCCTAATGCCAAGATCAATAACTAAAGCCCATATTGCTAATACACTCTTCCAGGAGGTTAAAAGACACACTCACTGAGAAGAGGTACTAGTACAATCTAGATCTGAGCAGATCTAGTGTTTCCACTTGTTGCAGCTCACTGAAACAAGTAAATCACATAGGATTTACACTGTCTAAGGGAGATGGAGCTTGGCCATATGCCTGATAGTGGAAGATAAATACAATTCCCTCCAAGAGCTACTCAATGGAAGGAGAGAGAATTCCTAAGCAGGAAATCCTCACAATTCTCTGTTAAACAGCTAAGAGAATGAGATATGTCTAAGCAGACAATATACTCTGAAAATATCATATCATGAACAACCCCTCTCTTGAGCCTTCCCCTTCCTTTTATAAGATGAGAGCTTGAGAAACCCTAAACCACTTACAAAACCCTAACTCCTTTCACATGAGATCCTCCATCTAGAACTGTGTTGATCAACTAGGAGGTTCAATGTATCTGGACAGTGTTGTGATTTGGTCCTATTGACCCGATCAATCTCCTCAATCCTTGTTCACATACAAGTGTATTTTAGTGAGATAGCCCTGATTTTCCTCTGTTCACATTGGGCATTGATTTATTTTGATGTTTTTAGGAGTTTACATGTCCTCCTTTACATTTTATTCATCAATTAAGAAAATTAACACAAAATGAAATATTCCTATTAGCTTGGGCTAATTAGGAATATTACAGTCCTCCCCGCCAAAAATGTTGCTTGTCCTCAAGCAACTGCAAGGTTATAACTGAAATGGATGGGGAAAGCATCTTCTCCCAAGTAATCATCCATACAAAATGAGTCACCTCCCAACATGGTAACTCTAGAAAATTCTCCTCCACCTTAGGTTCCTGCCAAGAAGGTGGGCTGAAAAACTGAACATAGTAAACAAAATTGCCTACCCCATGCTTTCCTCCTCTCCACTTAAGATAAGTGTAGAGTTCTTGCTAATCTTGGGCTGCAATGATATTTCCCTCAAGTGGCAACATGAAGATTAGATCTGTAAATATCCTTCCTCCAATGTTGTAAAACCAGTTGGCCCAAAACATTCCACATGTGATGGATAGGAGAGCATCATCATATGGCATCCCATCACACATTTGGCACACCTCCAAGAGAAACAAAAATTTGGCTATGGTGGCCATAACTCCTCCCATGTTCCCATTAGAACATGTACTACATAAAATGTGGGAGTCTCCTTCCCAAAAGAACACATTCAAACCATGTGCCTTACTCAACATCATGTCTCCCATGAAGTTATAGTGTAGTTTTTCCAACTGCAACTTCAGAAATTTACAAGGCAAGTGGTTGTTGGATACATGGTGGTCTATGTATGTTATTTCATTTAATAATGAATAGGAGATGGCTGCATACAACAAAAGAACATACATGAAGTAATACAACACTTGCCCATGGCCATATAAGAGATGGTTGTCTCCATCATATGGTTTGGCCCAACATTGTTCATGGAGAAAAATCAAGAGCTTGCTTACTTTTGGAGCAATGCACTACCAAGAGATGGTAAGACATGAAAATATTGTGTTGCACAAACCAAGCTCTCACCATATGTTGGAAATAATAAGACACATGGATCCATGAATGGATCCTCCATAGTAGTTTGGCACACTTCCATGAAGAGAAATGAACCAAGTGCTTCCTGCAAACCCTCTCCCTCGTGCTTGGAAATCCAAGACAAGAAGAGTACTTCATAATAATAGATGTCCTCATCTACTACCACATCTTTCTTACCTCCTCTCTGCCCATCAAGTGCATCAAGTGTGAAATTATCCTGGGGATACTTCATCAATAAACCCTGGCTCCAAAGTGGCAACGCTGTTGGCCTATGCAAATAGGCTCCCTCCAACTCATGGCTCCAATCTTTGAAATGTAGAATTTCAAAGGCATCTCCCATAATGTTGCTACACGTAAGAAGTATCTCCCATGGGAAAAGTACCTCTTGAACATCTAAGTCCAAGGAGTAGCCCCTCTACACTGTGATAGTTCCATCTTCTACTCCTGCAACATCATGAAAATTGTGAGAGAAAATCTGCCCTTGCTCTCCCAAGAACATCCCAACCAACAAAATATTTTGCTGCCTCCTCGTACTCCCATAATCCAAATCATGTAGTGAAAACATGGTGATTGACATGAAGAATGTTATGTCAACACAATGTGTCCATACTCTTTTCTGCCCCATGATGCAAGTATCCTGCCACATACCCTTGGAAAGAGGTTAATGACCAAACTCTTTCAAGAGTAACCAACGCAGCCATGCCTCCTGCTGCCCAGTATCATAGATATGCAAGTAGCTCACCAGCTTCTTGCTCTCCATCCACATCCACTCAACCCATTGTGGATGTCTCCTTCCATCCTCCCTCTTGGTACTCCTCCCATGAAGGCTACCATCATTCCAAATCATATTTCTGCTCTTTCATTTCATGGGATGTTGAAATGCAATATTCTCAAGGATCAATTTAACCCCATAAGGATCCAAATAGGTGGTAGGAAAAAACCTCCCATCATTATGTGGATGGCTCAAGAAGTTTCCAACACACACATGAGAGATGTTATCCATCCGAAGATGTCCTCCATCATCTATCTGCTACTCCTTGAATCCATGAAGATCCAAGTGTGAGAAGGAAAGAGCCTCCTCAGACTATTGAAGAAATTTTCACTCCATGAAATTTTGAAGTGCACCTTTCATGGGATATCTTGATGAGACCTCCTCCTCATGCATGGTCTTCCAAAACTAGCAAGGCCTTAGAACTTCCGCGGGTAGAAGTTTCTCTTTGAGCTAGGGAGTGCTCATTGAGAAAGTGTCATCTAGAAAGGAGAAAGGGTTTCTCACTTCAAGATGTCTACTATCTACCATTTCTTCCTCCTTTGCTTCATGAATGAAGTTGTCATGTGAATGCTCCCATAAGGCATGGGTCCTCTTTTCTTCATCACTACCTTTACACAACGCAGTGCAACTCTGTTGCTCTAGATCAGCAACATGCAAAGATGTAGATCCCTCTTCCTCTAGTTGAATGAATTGAGGTAAAGCTAGAGTCTCCTTGGAGGCTCTATAATTACCTTTATATTCACTTATAATATTAGATTCCAAGTTTCCTCTATGTCACTTTTCTTCTCCTCTCTGAGAATAGGAAGTACATGGCTCTTCCTCTTCTTGAAACCCTCTAGGAGTTTCACTGCAACTCTTCATCTGTGTAACCTCCTAGGGGAGGTCCTTCCTAGATCTGAAAAATGATGAGAGTAATCTCATCTTCTTCATCATTCTGATCTTCTTCTGTATTCTTTACCTAAGACTCACAAGCTGAGCCAAGAAAGATGCTTTGATACCACTGTAATATCCCAAAATCGAGATTGCTAGCAAGGCATGCCTGAAAAATGTATTTTTCAGGAATGTATGCTATATAAAACACTATTATCCCTTGTATATCTTATATCTGATAATATAAGATCCAAATCCAAGAGGAAATCAGAAACCAAGCAAACTAGGTGAAATAAACAAGCCTCTCACACCTAGAATGGCTGGAAAATGCCCAATAATGGGACTGCAACTTTAAGTAAATAAAATTATGGAGTAGAAGCACTATATTCACTCATGAAATGTGTCAATAAACACATTTTCATTATTTTATGTTACAGCAGCAACTTCTTCTTCAATTTAAGATCCAAAAAGTAGGGAAAAGTAGCAAATTGAGACCTAAAAAGGTGAATTTCGGAGATTTGCATTAAAAAAGGGGAAAATGATAGTTTTTTCCCTTATAATAGTTTATATGGGACTCACATATCAAATTTAAGCTAAAAAAAATCATTCTAGCTAAGTTAAATAGGTCTCCCACTCTCGACATGGCTAGAAAAGGCTCAATCCCCATGGCTTAGCTAATGCAGAATTTACTGAAGCTTTCACAGCGTCTTTTTTAGAGGATTTATGATGAAATATGATGGAATATGCATTAAAACATGGTATCACATCATATCATGGAGTTTATAGGTTAGATCATGAGAAAAATGGAGAATAGATGAAGAAACCCTCAAGTGAGGTGTTGCAACACTTTATTTCTCTGCAACAAGAATATACAGTGTAATTTTCAGGGTTGTATCAGCTTTAAATTACATATCAGATCTAAGACATATCTATGCACAAAATATTATATCTATAACAGATCGGTACACTAGATTGTCTTTACTTTACATTCCCCTTGGGGATTTCAGCAATACATGAAAGAATAGGAGTAGATCTGAGTTTTACTGCAGCAGATGTGCAGAATGATTCAGAAATTATGAATTATATGTAGCAATGAATCATATCTGAAACATACATGGATTGGTTGGCCAATACATGGATCACCACAGTGCAAGGAAGACTCCTTTACACCAGAGATCACTTCTCCAACTGAATGTCGGAACACCCTGCAACTCTGAAACTGGAAATAACGCAGTCCAAGAGGATAAAATACACTAGAAACTTGAAGCAAAATTTTTCCTGATGCCAAGATCAAGAACTGAAGCCAAAACTGCTAATACACTCTTGCAGGAGGTTAAAAGACACACTCACTGAGAATAGGTACTAGTACAATCTAGATCTGAGCAGATCTAGTGTTTCCACTTGCTGCAACTCACTGAAACAAGTAAATCACATAGGATTTATGCTGTCTAAGGGAGATGGAGCTTGGCTATATGCCTGATAGTGGAAGAGAAATACAATGCCCTCCAAGAGCTACTCAATGGAAGGAGAGAGAATTCCTAAGCAGGAAATCCTCACAATTCTCTGCTAAACAACCAAGAGAATGAGATATGTCTAAGCAGACAATATACTATGAAAATATCATATCATGAACAACCCCTCTCTTGAGCCTTCCCCTTCCTTTTATAAGATGAGGGCTTGAGAAACCCTAAACCACTTCCAAAACCCAACTCCTTTCACATGAGATCCTCCATCTAGAACTGCGCTAATCAACTAGGAGGTTCAATGTATCTGGACAGTGTTGTGATTTGGTCCTATTGACACGGTCAATATCCTCAATCCTTGTTCACATACAAGTGTATTTTATTGAGACAGCCCTGATTTGCCTCTGTTCACATTGGGCATTGATTTATTTTGATGTTTTTAGGAGTTTACATGTCTTCCTTTACATTTTATTCATCAATTAAGAAAATTAACACAAAATGAAATATTCCTATTAGCTTGGGCTAATTAGTAATATTGCAGAATCCGCTCATATGGGATTCCTATTCCTTTTAATTATTTTTGAAATAATGATGCTTCTTATATGGAAACGTTGTCCCTTCTGGGATTTACCATTGGTTTTCTGTTTAGTTATTTTCGACCTACATGGTTCTGAATATCCAAGTTGCTTCTCAACCAAGTTCGCCTCCACCTAAATAGTTTAAACCTCATGTTGATCCTAAATTTGACCCCTTGCCTTCTTCGCTTGTTTTTTCACCCTGGTCTTCCTCTTCCCCTAGTGAAAGTCTGGATTCTAGTAACATGGAAGCTAAAAACAAGAAGAATAGGATGAAGAAGAAGAAGAAAAATATGGTAAGGGGGAAATCCAGCAACCATTGCTACCATGAAACTGATATTGAAAAAACTTCCAATTCACCTTGCAAAGTCAAATTCCCTTGTAATTTATGTAAGCATGACCATGTTCTTAGATATTTTCCTGGTATTCCCAAGATATTAGAATTATGGTCCACCGACTCACATCAACTTTTTCATCAGCCTCTGGAGATCATGTTAGTGATAAACACTCAGCTATTGGTCATAAATTCCATGCAAAACAGGGTAAAGTCAAATTTCCCTATAGGTTATGTGAAGGGAATCACCCCATTCACCTTTTTCCTTATATGGACAAAGCCTCCAAAGTCTTGGATAACCTTATAGCTTCTGAGTTGCGACCTCCGCCTGGTTACTAGAAGCTTTCCCCTAACCCTCCAATAGTTGATCAAGTGATTGGTCAGAAGTAATCTTTGTTCAATCCCACTCTCTCCGAAAGTGAATCTCATGAGTCAGTTCATGACCAACCATTGGTTGATAAAATGGTTAACCAAATTCCACCTTTGGTGGATCATGATTTTTTCATAATGAGTGAACCTCATACCACTCAGGTTCATTTTGTTTCTTCAGATTCCCACGAATTGGAGGGAAATCCTCTCATTCCCACTGTACAACAGGGCGATCCTCCCATTCTCGTAACACAAGGGGGCAGTTATCTTGTTCCCATGACACCCCGTCCAAGTAGTATGGTCACTTCTTTTGATTGGATTTGACTTGAAGGATATCATCTTCCTTCTTAGGTTCCCTTTGATATCATCGTCCAGGCTAATAATGTGGTCATACGGAGCACAATAATAGATGAAGGTGCATCTTTCAGTATTTTGTCCTCAACTACTTGGCAAGATTTAGGTTCTCCGCATCTTGTGCCTATTACCCAGAATTTGTTGGCTTTTAACAGAGGAACCAATCAACTATTAGGGATCCTTCCTAAGTTTCCTATTACATTGGGAGGAAATAATTTCTATATATATGTGATGGTTTTCCAAGGCCCATTGGATTTTAATTTACTTCTCAGTCGTGATTATATTTATGTCATGGGAGCTCTTGCCTCTTCTCTCTTTCGTGTGATGTGTTTCCCACATGAAGGAATAATTGTGACCATTGATTAACTTTCATTCATTGGTCCTAATTTGGCTCCCAATCAACCTTCTTCCCTAAATGGTCCTTATATGCAATTGGTATCATCCCAGCCACAGGTTAATTATGTGACTACATGTTCCATGTTTGCATCTACTTAAGATCTAATCAGTGATATAGTACAAGATGTATTGGGGGCATTGGAGCCTGATATTTCAATTAGATCCCTTGATATGTATCCTTTCTATAGTGTTTTTCCCCCTTCTGATGAGAACCTCTTGGCAGTCATGACCTCTTATAAGCCATGAATTAGGTGTTCGAGCAAATTTCCTTTTCTTTTGTCAATCTTGTTAAAAAGTGAAACAAGGTCTTGAAACATAGTTCCTTTTCTTGTGTCAAGCTCCTTAAAAAATTAACGAAGGTCTTGGTAGCATAGTTCCTTTTCTTGTGTCAAGCTCATTAAAAAATGAAACAAGTTCTCTGGAGCAGATTTCCTTTTCTTGTTTAAAGCTCGTTAAAAAATGAAACAAGTCATAGGAGAAAATTTCCTTTTCTTGTGTCAAGATCATTAAAAAATGAAACAAGCTCTCTGGAGAAAAGTTCCTTTTCTTGTGTCAAACTCCTTAAAAAATGAAACAAGGTTTCTGGAGCATAGTTCATTGTCTTGTATCAAGCTCATTAAAAAATTAAACAAGGTGTCATGAGCATATTTCTTTTCTTATGTCAATATCATTAAAAAATGAACCAAACCCCCTTTCAATTCGAGTCTTTGATTAGATCTCGTAAATTCCCAGTTGAGGATTTCACTTTATCTCGTAAATGAACCTTCATTCCATCCACCTATTAGTAACCATTAGTCTACTTAGGTGAATGAGATGAAGCTTAGGGGGCATGTACCTCGAATTGAATCATTACGTTGGGGGCATGTACCTCGAATCGAATCATTACATTGGGGGCATGGAAACTTATTCCAAGAATAGTTTGTCTTTGTTTCAAACTTGTGTAAAAATGAAACCACTCTTAAGCATAATTTTTTCTCTGTTTCAAGATTGTGTAAAAAATTAAACCATTCCTATACACATCTCGTGATTTCCCTTTTATCTTCCTCTTCTACCAAATGAGCCTTGGTTTTCTCATTCCATCGTCACCATTTGCTTGGTAGATAATACTCTCTCACTTGGTTGTTTTACCCTTGCCTGGGGAACTACTGTGATGAGTGGTATTATTATCCAGCCTCTTTATCTTTACATGTTTTGATAAGTTCCATCGTCAATGGAACTAGTTTCTACCTTTTTTACCACTCGTTCCTCTAGGTGGAGTCAATGTTAAGCTCTTTTATAGCTCTCAAAACATGAAAATATTGTTGAGAACTTGTCCTTTCGAGATCATTAAAATAAATGAATTGGAATCATATCAATATACGTTTACCCCTTTTTTGGGCTAAGGATGACTAATTATGAAAATGAATACCTTGATCAAACATTATCAAGACGTTCGCTCAGATATTTTTTTCTATATTTTCATATTCGAGCGACTATGTACGAAAATGGACCTTTTGGAGTTTTCTTTTCCATCTCTTTTTCAAACTCCCTAAACATGAAAAAGATACCAAGTTACCCCTCCATCAAACTCATAAAAATTGAATGATGAATTACTTGTCACCATGACAAGACGATGCTACTCATTCCTAGGGATCGTTAAACTTACTAGGATGGATTAATCCGAAGGGTGAACTTACACACTAGGCATATGGTATCATATTCAAACTTGCTATCAAAAATAAAGAGGTACTCCCTATAAATAGTAGGGGGAAATGGAATTAAAGCATATTTTGTGTTGTGTACCAAAGGTAGCATGTCACTCTTGAACATGACAGTCATTTGCATTTAATGTCGGGTTGGGGATATCCTTCATTCATTATTTTCCTTCCTGGGTTTGGGAAATCCATTTTCTCTCATTCGATCATCATTTGTTTTCATCATGACATTTGATCTCATTTTGAGTCTAATATTGCCAAACTCCGTAGTCGTTTCGCTGATATGTTCAAGAGAAGTCCTATATGTAAAATTCAAACATCGTCTACTTATTTTACCCTCTCTGCAACAATCCTAAATCAATATTATCATCTTCAAAAATCCTTTTGTTTCATTTTGATGATGTGGGAATCATTATGTCCCTCCTTCGACAGAACACTTCTTGTCGACTTCAGCTCATTATCTAGGAAGGCGATTTAGAAACTCCTTTTCAATACCTTGGAGCTTGTAGGCCTCAATGGAAATCTCTTCGCGTTCAATGACATGTTCGCATCATTGGCGTTCGATCGAATGATTCTATAAGTGTTCAAATTCAGATCATTCATTCACATTTGTAGATTTTGATGTCATACCTTGAGGGCCATTATCATTATTAGTGGTTTCTCTCACACCTATTAACAATTTACCTTATCAACTGACAATTAAGTGGTTTCTACCATGTTCGACATCAATGCATCTATTTACATGGTTAGATTAGTACAGTGGGTAGATCGAGAAAGAGACAGACCCTAGATCACATCTGTTATTATCCGTGCTACGTGGATTTATTGAGTATTCATGATTTTACACATGATCCTTTCTATACAGATGGTTGTGCCCATACTGTGGATCCATTTCCATGATCTCTTTCGGACGAATGTTGTGTCCATGACGTGGGTTCATGTGTTATTTGATTCCTATTCAAAGATATGTTATTGGGCATGTTTATATCATATATTTCATATATTTTATTATGGTTTATTGGTAGGTCTCCTGATGGTGGTTTTCCAAAGTAGTTTCCATGAATGATAAAGTGATTCGACCATCACTTTTGGTTTTACTTTCATGCTTTAGGGGGCATCTGCTACACATTATTTTGTTGCATTCCTCAGTCCTTATCCTAAGTGTCGTATTTTTTATTTCTCATGCCACAAAAATTACAGAGTGACAAAATTTGTGAAACAAATTCATCTTGGGTAATATGCTTAAAATATCCCTGAACACTAAAATAGAAATGCCTTGAAGCCTTTCTTCAAAAGTTTGTAAAAAACCCTAATTTCAAGCCCAACACGGCTCTCCCCTAAACATACCCATGCTTTTCACCTTGTCCCTAACCTATGAACAACACTAGCATCATGGGAATTTAGCAATAAATTCATGTTGGCCCTCTTCTGGCAGGTTCTCCGAAAATGGAGCAGAACCTTCATCCTCTAGAAATCTCGAGAACGAAGTTCTAGTACTTGTGGTGGAGGATATGGTCGAATACTCCCATTTTTTACCCTTGATCTTATATCCAAATATTTTAACCTTTGTGATAAGGCATTTTCCCCTCATTAGTGGATCCATAACCTCTCCATCTCTTCAATAAAATACTTTCATGCTAGTGAGTCTTGGTTGGTCATTGTTGGTTGCCATTCTTCTACTTGATTGCACCTATATTTTTTCGATTTGAAGAGAAAGGATAAGAGATTGAAGAGCTTGGATTGGACTATAATTTCCATTCTGAAGGAGGCCTCCAACATCAAGGCATCGATTGTAAGCTTCCCTTTGTTAATTTAATAATACAAAGTATCCTTTGTTTCCCATGAACTTGTTAATATCAATTGGTTTAGCGTGATACTCCTTGATATGTCATGTGGTTTAATTTTAAATATATATATATATATGTTATGTCTCTTTCGTTTGTTGTCGCATCATCTTTCTTGTAGGTATTTAGACGTAAAAGATATAGCAAGGAGCGAGCCTGGAAGCGAAAGGATCAACATCAACTTCGAGGAAAAAAGCATATAGGATTTAGGTAGGCCATATCTCTCTCTCATATTATTTCGATGTTAAAATAGGAAAGCTTGTATTATTTTTCACGATTTTTACTAGACCTACTCATTGGGCTAGAGGGATCACTTATTTCCGAAGAAGAGATTTTCCTGCATAAAACCAAGGTGAAAATTCCTTTTCTCATATAATGAGGGTTTATTTATAAAAATGAAGAGGTGATGCTTCACCTTCCTTATAACTCTTCATCTACCCTCATGATTTTTTGACTTCCTATGACTTTTCAACTTTACATGACTCTTCATATTTTGTACATGTCCTTTGGACTTCCACTTTAAAATAAATTTCTGAAACATCAATTACTTAATCCACCATAATGGTCTGGCATGTGACAACTCATGACATGAAACTTATAACATGGGATGCTTGATGATTTGGCAATGCCAAGCCACTTTTTTACTTTCTTATTAAGTGTCTTCTTAACAAATCTCTTCTTTCTGGCACCTCCGCATATCTTGGTGATAAGGAATATTTAATGGTCTAAAGTCTTGAGTTGTGATCGTAAATGAGTGTCCCTTTGATTTTCCTTGGTTTATCAGATTGAATATTTAGCTATAAATATGTCTTTCATCATATCTCCCTTCTTCATCTCCATCTCCATCATTTTTCCATGGTGTGATAAGGTACATGCATCTGCAATTCACTCATGATGAGATGACATCATTCTGAAAAACCCATAGTCTAAGATAATGCATTTTGATCCATTGACTGAGGTGGAACTGGGTGACAATCTGGGAGAGGGGCTCATTGATTGCACAATTGCAAAGTTCAAGAAGTCAGGGTTGAACCTTAAATCTTGATACTACGCAATGCGCAGTCTAGGTTAGGTTGAGGAAGAAAATTGTGTAGTTCTAGAGTTTATTGTGACAGTCTGAGTGGATGGGCATTGGATCATCCCATTGTGCAGTTCTAGGAGATAAAGGAGGTTTGGCCATTTCATATTTGAATAGCTCATAATATCAAGGGATGAGCTTGAGGCTATGGATATCACAATGCGTAATTGAGGTCGGGCTGCGAGGATAGATTGTGTGATTCTGGAAGCCAAGGTTCAAGATTAAGCACTGAAATTATGCAGTGTAGAAGTCCTGGGAGGCAAGAACTATGCATTTCATAGATTCAAGAGGGAATATCATAGCTAGAGGGTTGATATTGTGCAATTCACGTTCAGGAAAGTCGGATGAGCCTAAGTTACTTGGTCAGAAAGTTTTTGAAAATTGACTAAGCACGGGATCTGGGAGGTTGATGTGAATAGTGATAAGACTTTGATTGTGGTCACACACTTAGAATAATTGATGACATGATAATATAGATCATCTAGGAAACATGAATAAAAAATTTTCCTCGGTGTGATAACTTACAACAAGTGCGACACTAAAGATACACTTTGCGACAATCGTGGCGACATTTGTGTGACAGTGCTTAAAAATTTGGAAATGAGTGCGAGATATGTTTGCATGGTTAGATCAAATAATTTTCACATATTTACCCTCTTGAAACCACCAAAATAGGTTTATACACCTTGTACGACAACTAACATGCGAGACATTTTACATATATTCTAAAAAGGACCGAAACACTTTGGGAAAGCACACAGAATGAGTTTCAATGTTTGTGACAATAATGTGCAAGACAAAGGAACGCTCCAAAATCAAGTGTAGGCCAAAATTTTGGAGGGTTTTGTAGTAGATACAACACTTGGCGACACACTGGTATAATTCCAGCTTCTCTGCTTTGGTTAACACTTTCGTGCAAGGTCTTGGTTCTTTGGGGAGTATTGATTCATCATGTATATCACTTTGGTCTCCCCACTTCCCCCATGAAGAAACATGGCCCCCTTTATGCCTTTTTGGCTAAGCACAACATAAGATTCCACAATATCGCAATGTTTTGAGTTGGGAAAGGTAGTGAAGTTCGCGAGATTTAGATTTTCATATTATAATTTTTCATCTCTGGTGTTGATCTATTGCCAATAGGCCTGGACAGTACCCAGGCAGAGTCACTATAAGAATACAAGCATCGCTCCGTTGCCAGTGAGCCTGGTCAATAACCCAATGGAGTTACTTGCTTCACATCTCTATGCAGGAAGCCTTTCTCTTCTTTTTCCTTTATTTATTTATTTTATAGGATTGTGCATAAACACTTATTAATTTCATGGGTGGAAGAGGGGTATTGAATTATTGAGAGCAAGAGAGGTTTTTCCTTTAGAGAAACATATAGAGACCTCTTATTTGTGTTTTCTCATTTATATTTTTCCCCTTATCTTCTTCTACTAATTGGATAGGCATGAAAACACTAAGACACAAATAACTGAGTGTGGGCATAAGGTTTCCTGAATAGTCAACCAAAACTCTCCTCACATACGAATCATATTTTCCATCAGAACTTCATTGACAAAAAGATATAACCTACATAAAGAAGACGGACTGAAGGTTGCTCAAAATTTGAAGTGTCACAACACTATTTTCAATTCAGCCCACACAAAGAAGTTGGGAAACATGTTCACACATAGAAATTATTAACATGAAAAAACAAAATACAAGTGAAAAAAAAGGGCTATATACATTGTTAGCACAGTTCTATGCTAAGTCATGAGTCTATTTTAATTTTTTTGTTTTTAGGATAGAATTTGTAAATTTCAAAAAAAATTAGAATGCTACCAAAATTTCTGGTAGCGTATGTTTTAACCCTTTTCGGACGGCTGGTTTTAATTTTGTTTTATATCTATTTTTCTTAAACCCGATGCTACCGGAATTATCAGTAACCTCCCCTATTTTTAAAAAGAATAAAAAAGCGCATTCGCTTTGTGTTAAGCCATGTGTTCATGTTATCAACTGTTTTTTGATATTTTATCATGAGTTAGGTCACGTGAGAAGAAATTTTTACATTGACTGATGTTAAGTTCAAGTCATGGTTATACGTGGAGAATTATAGGTGTCAATCTGCAGTTTTTAAAAGCCTACCATTGTTTTTCATGTCTATCAGCTGATTCATTTCATCCACATGTTGAGGTATGTATTATGTGTGAAAATAGATCATGGATCTGCAATTTTAATGGGACGACCATTGGATTTGATCATGCATGGACGCTGCCAGAAATTTAGGCCTGTAATAAAGATATAGTGGAGGTGGCTTCCAATTCTAGCTCTGCTCATCTTTAATCACCTGTAGCATACCATTTTAAACTCTGCTGCCAACTGAAGTTCATCATGACTACCACAGGGTGTATGCTACGTGTAACATCCCCAATTTTCCATCAGATAATTGGAATATTATAGTTCTTAATTTTCTTAATTAATTAAGTAAATAAGAGGGTGGAGGGACCCATAAACCCCATATATGAATAAAATCCACTTTTGATGTGTGTATGTGGATAATTTTGAGTTAGATCTACATTATGGAGTAGTGGAGCAGTGCATTAATGAAGAAAGAGTGGAGATCATGCCACATTAATGATAGATCATGGAGATCATGGAAGAAGTCAAATTAGATCATGGTGCATTAAAAGTAATATCATCGAGCACTAATGATGAGATAGTGGAGGAAGTTGTGCATCTAATGCACACATGATGGAGAAAGTGGGAATTAAATGTAGAGATGGTGGAAAACATGGAGAGACAGTGTAGTCTTCATGGAGGCTAGTGGCCACATGTGCGTCACAGTTATGAGGTGGGCCAGGGCTATGGAAGGATCACAAAACATATAAGGGAGGTGGAGGCACCAATAGAGGAAAAGCTTTAGATTATTATTTCTGATAGATTTGGATTTTTCTTTGGACATTTCTATGGACACTTAAGCTATTTAGCTAAGTTTGCAGTTTTGTTTAGCACAAGAGTGTTTCCGAGTGGAAATCCCACCCTTACCCATGGGGGAATTCGAGTGCCTACTCTGGGAAGGTTTCTTTGAGCTTCCATACATTATATTGCATTGGTGCCACATTTAGTCTAAGGAATTATGCATTCCTACTTGAGGGTTTGAGAGGAGGAGGTTGTTTCTAGCATTTCAGCTAGGAAACCGGTGGAGGATTCATCCTTTCACCTTGAGCTTTAAGATTAGTCTTCTAGGATCTGTACATTCATATCTGGAATTCAGGCCAAAATTTCATACCTCCATGCAGTAGAAATTCCCCAAGGGATTGCGCAGTCCAGTCTTGTAGATCTATTGGAGGAGGGAAGTTTCCAATATTTCAGCTGGAAATACTGTGAGGGACCATTCCTTCACTTTGGGCATTTTTTTTCCATCATTTTTGAGTTTTTTTTCATTATCTAGCAGCAGGCTATATAGCCTCCATCCTTGATAGCACAGTTTCCTTCAGTTGTTGTGTATTCAGCAGTTGCATTCATTGGAGGAGGAAGGAGGAGCTAGATCTTGAGCTTCTAGCTTGAGGATCTAGTTAAGGGATCAACTCTTCAAGCATTGAGCTGATTGTATATCATTGCAACCATATATTCCTCAGTTCATGCTTCAGATCTGCATACCCAGTATTCATATAGTTGCAGGCCTACGAGGGTGATTTTCCAAGATTGTCATATCTGGAAATCATTTCTAGGTTATCTTGGGTATTCATCATAGATCCCAGATCTAAAATCCTAACATCATCTGAGCTCTAAAACTACCAGATCTACACTTTTGTATTTTTCCGACAGTTTCAGTCCAAGCATTTGCGGTAGGGACATCGCAATATTCCTTTCAGCAATTACGTAGTTATGCAGTCCCTCTTGTGGGAGGCTTTTAGGGCCATTATAGGCCACTTGTTTGGCTTGAGTGTCTCATATTTTGAGCACTGTTGTACTTGCTATCTACCTCCATATTAATAAAATGGCTCAGCTATTCTGTACATTTGTATGGTATCTTTAGATTATTTCTTTAGATCTATGGAATATCTCTCCAAGGACGTCAGTCAAATGAAGAGAGAAAGACAAAGGGAGGATCCAAGAAGAGTTCATAAAGAGGAAGGTCCCAGCACTTCCTATCAGTAGTAGAAAAGAATGACAATGCATAGAAAACCACAACATTCTACTAGATCCCCTTTCTTTGAGAAGGAAGGTGAATGGTGTGAATATGAAGGAGTATTGGGGTATGAGACCCTAAGTAAATATATGTCTGATTAAAAATCAAAAGCTAGAGCACTCAAGGAGAATCTATCTCTCCAACAATTTTTGCAACTCAAAGAAGAAAGGAGATGCCGCAACAGTAATAGAAGAAAGAGGCATAGATTCTTCTTGCCTACATTTGATGGATCATCCACAAACACATTGAGGGCTTGGAGAGAAGAGTTAGCTGCATTATTTATGATATATCTAGTAGCAGAAAGAAAGTTTGTTGAGATTTAAGCATTGCACCTTGAGGGTGAAGCCAAGGATTGCTGGTTCAATCATTTGTCACATGCCGAAGTGACTGCTTATGCAGATTTCATGCAAAGACTTAAGAATCATTTTGGTAGAAAGAAAATAGATATATCTCACATAGAGACACTTCCCATCATTGAGGAGATAGTACTTGAAGATCACAAGGAAGATGTCCTCATTATCACTCCGAAAGAGTGTAATGTTCCAAAATTTTCATTAAGTTAATTGGAGCATTAATTTTTCTTTCCTTTTAATAAAAAGAATAAAATGGGTAAAGGGACCATGAAGAAGCATAATAAACACTCCTAATGTGTAAAGGTGTCACTTAAGTGGCTTATTTATCATATCCTAGTTGTGAAAAGGGGAAAATACAAGAAGGATAGGTCAAGTTTGACCAAGTCAAATAGCGCTGCCTAAGGAGGAGTAGCTTGCATGAGAAGACAACGTAGTTTTGATAGGAGGGATATTATTGGATGAGAGAAACCCTAATGGGTGGGGTCCATGGAAAGGAAGCCTCCTCTTGGCATAAAAGAGGGAAGGAGATCCATTGCTCATTATTTTGAAGATTTCGATTTTGATCTACTCTCTCTAGTTGTTCAACTGGGATAGCTTGTGCTGCTTAGCACAAGGGAGATTTTTGTTTAGAAGTTTCCTCTCCTTCATTGGGAAGCTTTGGAGGACCTATTATTTAGTCTGATCACATCCACACTTGAGGCCAAGGTGACCATCTTCAGCTACAGTGTTTTCCAGCTTGGCAGAAATGTTGAGTTGCTGGGGGTTGCAGTGAGGATTCATTATCACCCACTTCCGGAGCTAGTTTTGTAGAGGAGGAGCTCATTCTTTCTCTGGGAGATTAGTGAGGAAGATCCTGGAGCTTCATTGCAGATTTTTCCATTAGGCCATATGTTTCATCTCATTCCCAGCACAGTCTCTTCCTCATATTGCGTTATTTTCAGAGGGCACTTGCAGGAGGGGTTCACACTATGGATTGGAGGGTGTAATCTTCAATGAAGGGAGAAGCCTTTCACTTTGAAGATCATTGGAGGAGATTTCTTCATCATTTGCAGAATTTCCATCCTTCTCCATTTATGTATTGTTATTGAGTTGTTGCTAGTACCCAGTAACTCCGGTATTTTTCCATTTAGTGTATTTTGGCCAATCCCTTGGAGGATTGTGCTAGCATTATTTTCTGGGGTTGATATCTTGCTCCCCCATTTTATTTGAGCCCACTATTGCTATATCATTGTATCTATATCATTTTTCAATCATTTCTCACTATGGACTACGCAGTCATAGCTTGTTGTTGGGTTGTGTAGCTGTGCTCTTTCTCTTTTGCATGTACATTTGTCTTGGGGCTGATTTGGCCTAGCTTCAGAGGTCTTTCCTCAAGTTATTGTATATCTATTTGCAACTGCATATAATATAATAGCTATGCTCTCTTCTTGCACCATATGTATTGATATCTCACTGCTGCTATTTTTTGGATTTCATGTATTTCTGTAGCTCTCCCTTTTGGGCATTGTTTGAGATACACAGGATTGGAGGATCTGAATAACCCTCCTAGGGTTATTTCTTTGAGCTGATACTCTGGAATGGTAATGTATGAAGGGTAAAAAAATGGATCCAAGTCCCCTTTCAGCTTATTCTTGCATTGGCTTCCTTATACAGCGTCCTTCTAGACCCTATTCTGGAAAATCCTGAAAAAGGGATATTACAGTGGTATCAGAGCTTCGAACCTGGCCCAGCCTATGGAAGTTCGAATTGCAGAGATGGAAGAGATCAAGATGATGTAGAGGATGAGATTAATCTCATCAGTTTTTAGATCCAGCAAAGACCTCTCCAAGGAGGTTGAGAAGACTGAGAAACGAGAAGAGGAAGGACCATGCACTTCCTACTTTCACCAAGGAGGGAAAATGGAGCATGAAAAACACTTGGAATTCGAGATTCTAAGTGAGTATATACAAAACCCTAGAGCCTTCCAAGATACTCTATATTTTCCACAATGTATTCAGCAGAAAGAAGAGAGAAGACCCCACAGCTATGGGATGATGAGAGGCAATAGATTTCTATTGTCCACATTTTATGGATCACTCACATGTGCAAAAAAGGTTTGGGTGAAGAAACTAGAGGTTTTCTTCCTACTACATCCTGTAGTAGATAGAGAGGCTATAGAAGTTGTAGTGTTGCACCTTGAGAGTGAAGCAAAGACTTGGTGGTTCAACCATTGGGACCATGCAAGGGTTTCTACTCTTGCTGATTTTTCTCAAAGATTGATTAGAATATTTGTTCAAAGGAGAGAGGAGCCCTCGCCACCTGTTGAAGAGGCACATACCAGCGCTATCATATTGATGGAGAAGCAACCTTCATCTCCATCAATTGAGGCATCCAGCACTATTGAGGAAGAGACTCTTGCTGCAACACAAGATTCTTCCAAAAATCTCCAAGGTATGCCTAAGTTTTTATTTCTCGTGGATGGTTGTATATCATTGCATGCTGATTGTCTAGAGCAGGAAGTTTTCACTGTGCTATACTGTCATCCCTGTACATCGTTGATATGTTGTGTACCACCATTAAGGTTGGGGTTTAGAAACTTTTTCATGGAAGAGATTGCATTTCAATGTCCCATGAAATGCAAAGGCCAAAATCTATTTTGGGAAGATGGTAGCCCTTGTTGGGAGGATACCAAGATGCAGGATGAAGGGGGACATCCACAAGGAGTTGAGTGGATGTGGATGGAAGGCAAGAGGATGGTGAGCCTTTTGCAAGTTTATGACATAGGGCAGCAAGATGCAATGTTGCGTTGGCTACTCTTGAGAGAGTTTGGCCAGCATAGGACCTATCCTTTTTCATGGGGTATGGAGAAGGAGGAGGACTGGCAGGATACTTACACCATGGGGTAGAGAGAAGCATGGGTACATGATGATGAGATGGCATTCTTCTTACCACTCATTATGCCACCTTCACATATTTGTTATGGTGGGAGTATAAAGGAGCAGCAAACATTCTTGTTGCACAGATTATATTTAGATGTTGCAGGAGTAGGAGGAGGCACTAGCATAGTGCAAAGGGGTTTCTCCTTGTACTTAGATGCCCAAGAAGTACCTTCTTCATGGGAGGGACTCTATATGTGCAGAAACATGATGAGTAGATTCTTTGACAAGATCGATGTCACATAATTGAGCTTTGAGATGACAGTGGCCCTACTCCACAGGCCAGTAGCGTTGTCACTTAAGAGCTGGGATTGCTTGTTGGAGTGTTCCCAAGACCACTTCACAAGTGATGTACCTTGGAGGCATGTAGGAGATTTGGATGAAGTATTAATGTATGGAAGAATCCCTTACTATATTTTGATCTTTTTGGCTGGGGTTCACAAGTACAAGGGGAGATACCTACATGCAGCATTTATGGATTCTCCTTTTATGCATTCTTATGCATACTATTTACTGATGGAAGAGTCCACTTGGGAGGCATCCTAATGGATATATATCAGAATATGGTCAGATGCATAGCCTGAGAGATGATGAGATGGTTGGCACAACCACTTCCCTACTCTATTGCAGTAAGGGATAATTTTCCCTTGAGCCATTTCAGCTCAAAGACTGCGGTACATGATGAGGGAGGTAACTATTTGCTTTATGTTTTGAACTCTCTTATCTTTTTGAGTAGCATATCATATCAAGGAGGATATTTCCTTCTTGCACATTATGTTTTGTTGTACTTATGGTCAATTTCAACAATTATGATGGCCATATTATTGGTGGATTGTGGGGGAAAGCCACAGGATTTTCGGTGTGCACCATTGGCACCAAATTATGTTTTCATGATCTCATCTTGCAAGATGAATGTGGCAGAAAACAAGTGGCTGAAAGGAAACTTGTTGCACTATATATTGAGGCAGGCCAATTATGCCCTGCATTGGTTCCATGTGTGGAGCTATGTTTCACCTCCTTTCTCTCACAGATTCATGCTTCCATATTATCCTAGTAGAACATTGGACATGGGAAGCACCATTGGAGGAGTGGCGCAAGATTTGAGGATGCCCATAGGGAGTGTGGTTCTCCATAATTCTCACGCTTAATATTTCAGAAAAACAAGTGGGCCAGCCTTGGTTGCCATGTTGCATCTCTTGCCTTCAAATGGGAGGAGCCATTTGGAGAGTTTGAGCTCTTTGGGGAGGCACCCCATGGGTGTTGTATTTAATGGGATGGCTTGGGTCTCTCTTGAAGATCATTATGTTTCAGCCATATATCAGCAGCAGCCCCATATGTATCATAAGGAAGGAGGGACACGTTGGAAGGGTGTGCTCTTTGGGAAAGAAGACCTCCACACTTTCTACAACACATGCTCTAAGGGGATTATGGAAGAGGATATGGTCACCATGACAAGATATTTGTCTCTCCATGAGGTGAACCATATGATTGATTGGATACCATATGATGATGATTTCCAACTCATCACATATGAGATGATTTGGGCTAGCTTGATCTACAGCGTTGGAGGAGAGATCCTTGGAGATCTAAACTTCATATTGCCACTTGAGGGCAACACTATTGCAGCCCAATTTCAGCTTTCACTCCACACTTATCATAAGTGGAGAAGAGGATAGTGTGGGGTAGGCTATGAAGCTTACCATGATCAGATTTTCAGCCCACCTATTCTACATGGACTCAAGGTGGAGGATGATTTCCAGGAGTTGCCTAGTTGGAAGGTGACTCATTTTGCATGGTTGATTGCTTGGGAATGGAGGATACACATGGGGAGGATGCATCCCAACACATTTATAACTCCATTCCTTGGGAGGACCTCTATACATCACGTTTCCACTCTCTTGAGCACCTCACTCTTTCATGATGATAGCTTGGTAGCTAATTTACATGCTGAGGAGAAGCAATGTCAGAGCTTTATTGATGAGATAGCATCCTATTTCTTGGAGGAGATCATCATACATAGGTGTTACAAGAGAGGAGAAGAATAATCATTCTACCCTTGCACTTGCTTGAGGACAAGCAATCTTTGGGAGGGGAGGACTGTAATGTTCCAAAATTTTCATTAAGTTAATTGGAACATTAATTTTTCTTTCCTTTTAATAAAAAGAATAAAATGGGTAAAGGGCCCATGAAGAAGCATAATAAACACTCATAATGTGAAAATAGGTCACTTAAGTGTCTTATTTGTCATCTCCTAGTGTGAAAAGGGGAAAATACAAGAAGGATAGGTCAAGTTTGACCAAGTGAAACAGCGTTGCCTAAGGAGGAGTAGTTTGCATGAGAAGACAACACAGTTTTGATAGGAGGGATATTATTGGATGAGAGAAACCCTAATGGGTGAGGTCCATGGCAAGGAATCCTCCTCTTGGCATAAAAGAGGGAAGGAGATCCATTTCTCATTATGTTGAAGATTTCGATTTTGATCTGTTCTCTCCAGTTGTTCAATTGGGATAGCTTGTGCTGCTTAGCATAAGGGAAATTTCTGTTTAGAAGTTTCCTCTCATTCATTGGGAAGATTTGGAGGACCTATTCCTCATTCTCCTCACATCCAGGCTTGAGGCCAAGGTGACCATCTTCAGCTACAACGTTTTCCAGCTTGGCAGAAACATTGAGTTGCTGGGGGTTGTAGTGAGGATTCATTATCACCCACTTCCGGAGCTAGTTTTGCAGAGGAGGAGCTCATTCTTTCTCTAGGAGATCAATGAGGAAGATTTCAGAGATTCATTGCATATTTTGGCATTGGGCCATATGTTTCATCTCATTCCTAGCACAGTCGCTTCCTCATATTGCGTTATTTTCATAGGGCACTTGCAGGAGGGGTTCACACTGTGGATTGGAGGGTGTAATCTTCAGTGAAGGGAGCAGCCTTTCACTTTGAAGATCATTGGAGGATTTTTCTTCATAATTTGTAGCATTTCAATCCTTCTCCATTTCTGTATTGTTATTGAGTTGCTGCTGCTACCTAGCAACTCCGGCATTTTTCCATTTAGTGTATTTTGGCCAATCCCTTGGAGGATTGTGCTTAGCATTGTTTTCTAGGGTTGAGATCTTGATCCCCCACTTTATTTGAGCCCACTTTTGCTATATCATTGTATCTATATTAGTTTTCAATCATTTCTCGCTATGGACTATGCATTCATAGCTTGTTTCTAGGTTGTGTAGTTGTGTTCTTTCTCTTTTTCATGTACATTTGTCTTGGGGCTGATTTGGTCTAGCTTGAGAGGTCTTTCCTCAAGTTCTTGAATATATATTTTCAGTTGCATATAGTATAATATCTATTCTCTCTTCTTGCACCATATGTATTGCTATCTCACTGCTGCTATTTTTTGGATTTAATGTATTGTTGTAGCTCTCCCTTTTGGGCATTGTTTGAGATACACGGGATTGGAGGATCTGAATAACCATCCTAGGGTTATTTATTTGGGCTAATACTCTAGAAGAGTAATTTATGAAGGGTAAAAAAAGGGATCCAAGTCCCCTTTCATCTTATTCTTTCATTGGCTTCCTTATACAGTGTCCTTCTGGACCCTATTCTAGAAAATCCTGAAAAAGGGATATAACAAAGAGGAACCTCTACCACCACCACCAGCTGCAGATGTGCCTATATTAGGAGGAGGAACACTTTCATGTTTGCAATATGGCCTTGATCTCTTGACATTGGGAGCCTCGTGCATGATTCATGAGATGCATGAGGAGGAGGAGGAAGATACCAATGCTAGTACAGTAGAGGAGATGCAACCATCATCATTACCAACAGTTGGAGAGGCCATTGCACCGGTTGGAGGAAATATTGTAGATGTGTAATATGTTCCTTAGATTTAGCTTATTCAAGGTTTGCAAATAATTTCATCTTATATTATTTCTATACCTCATATTTATATTTGTGAGACCATGCCATCAAGGAAATTGCACAACCAAGGATTAGAGCACCTTGCTGATTTGGATTAGAAAATTATCATTGCATATAGGACCCTTGATTTGATCAAGGAGAAGATGTATAGATATCCCATTTTATCATGGTTGAGCTACACCCAACACCTTGAGTTGAAGTGTGCAGTTTCAAAAGATGGGAGGAGCACAATCCTATTCAGTATAGTGACGAACTATGAGTTTAGCATTTTTTATGACCAGGAGACAACAGATGTATCACCATGCAGATCTACAGTGTTGTCACTGAGCAGCAATGATGAGATGAGGGTCCCATTATTCTTG
This sequence comes from Pinus albicaulis, assembly GCA_034641835.2. NCBI lineage: Eukaryota > Viridiplantae > Streptophyta > Pinopsida > Pinales > Pinaceae > Pinus > Pinus albicaulis. The sequence goes on along the minus strand of CM076573.1, from coordinate 552,180,052 downwards.
GAGCATCCTGAAGACAGCTTCACTCATGAAGCACTGAAGGGACAAATTATAGATGGTAGTCATCTTATGATGGAGAGTACTTTCCATGATCAAGATTGAGTTTCCTTGATGAGCACTTCACATATAAAAGAGGAATGTCTACCTACATCATGCATGGAACCTTATGGGTTTTATTGGGCCATTGATGAGAGGATCTCATGGAGAGACCTTAAGGAGGTGCACTTCAACATTTCATGGAGTGAAAAGCTTATCAGATGGAGGAGAATGGTATTCTACCTTGGGTGGATACCAATATTGAGCTTGGAATGATTCATCATCCACATTTGGATGAATGGATCTGGATGAGGAGCAAGAGGTTTCCAACCTTCTTGTAGATTTATGATACAAGTCAGCAGGAAGCATGGTTGCGTTGGTTGATTTTCGGTGAGTACGGTTACTACCCAACATCTCACATTTGTGTGGTCCATGCCATGGATGTTACTAATGTTATGAAGCCACAGGAGGCATGGCTGCGCTAGTTATTTTTGAGAGAGTTTGGCCATAACATGTTGTATCTTATGTCCTTGTATTTACTTTTGTTTGGGATATGTCTCATGTCCATGACTGCACTTTTGTCTGGGATATATCTCATGTTAATGTATGTACTTGGGTTTGGAACATGGCATGACTCTCACATGATGTGGCAAAAGGGAGCTTATTTGTATTGTTTTGATGTGACATTCCACATGTCAATAGGTATGTTTTTGCTCCATGACTTGCATCATGATGATGTAAGATGGCAGTAAGAATCCTTGTTGCTTTGGTTACTATTGGGAGAGTATGGTGTTAGAAAATTAAATATTACAGAGCAATGAAACACATAAAATATGTGGAAAACACAAGCACACAAAACACATAAAACCGAAGAGGCACAGATATACGTGATTCACCCAGTTTGGGCTATGTCCACCCCGAATAGCCAGTCCTCCCTTTCTATTATCTAGCAAAATGAAGAGACACAACCTACATTAGATCCACTATAATATCCTCTATTCTCTCTCACATTCTCCCTATCTGTTTCTCGCTCTGAGAATACACATACAATACACATCCGCAATACAATACCCTCATACAAAGTGAGGGGTTGCCTTCTAGGGAAAAAAACCCTAAACTAAACATAACTTCTACCGTCAGATCATCTGCCTAATGAACGGCCCAAATTGACAAGAAATTACTATACTTTTAAAAGGCAATTTTACATCTGCTTTTACCTTTGGGGGCACTGCCCCCGAAACCCCCCGCTAAGTGGGGCCTCCATAAAGTCGCAGTCGACCCCCCTTGGACCCCCCAGGTAGTGTTTAATTACAGGCAGCATTGCCACCCCCATTAAGTTACAGGGGTCCAACGTTGTGATACAAAATAAACAAGATAATCAGGCTCCACACCCAACATATGGGCTGATTTCTCCCCATACATTTCATGATATTGATGGAGAATGGAAATAGGAGGCCTTAATGTGTTGGCTTCTTTTGGGATATTATGGTCATTGTACTTGGTATAATGGTGATGTGATGGGGAAGCAAAAAGAATTGTTGCAGTGGCTTCTCTTGACATAATATGGCCACTACATTTGGTATGATGATGATGTGGCGTGGCAGCAAGAGGCATTGCTTCGATGGCTTCTTTTGAGAGAGTATGGCTCTCATATTTATATTGATGTTGATTTGGCATGGAAGAAATAGGCATTGTTGTGGTGGCTTCTATTGAGATAATATGGCTCTCTTACTCGACTTAATGATGATTTGACATGGCAGCAGAAGGCTTTGTTGTGGCGGTTGTTATTAGGAGAGTATGGTTTGACATTATACATGTTCATCCTTATGTCTCTACTTTTTTTGCACACTGTTGGGATGTTTCTTGGATCAAAAAAGTCCAACAAGGCCAAGGATGGAAGCATGGAGAGATAGAATCAACTTCATGTAGCAGGGAATGGAGAGATAGCTTATGATGGTAGACTTTCCACTTTGTGAATGTAATATTCCTTTTTCGGGAATTTTTGCAATATGGTCCTCAAGGACGCTGTATAAGAGAGGCAGTGTAAAAATAAGCTGAAAGGGGGCTTGGATCCCCTTTTTAACTCACTAAAAACTTCTCTTCCAGAATTTGAGCTCAAAGAAATGACTCTAGTTGGGTTATTCGGATCTCCCCAAACTAGATCTCGTAAATAATGCTCAAAGAGAGAGCTTACAGCAATACATGAACATAACCATTAAAATCTTCAAATATGAATGCAAAATAAGATGAAATATATTATATCCATAATTTAAATTAATGTATCAGCAATAATATATAGAAATTTCATGAAGAATAAACCCCTCATGCAATGGTAATCAACCTCCAAATATTAACACATGAAATACAAGAGATGCAGCAACTGCATAAAATGCCAGAAAGAAGTGACAGCGGTGTCTCTAGGAGTGTAGCTGCTGCTATAGATGTGCATACATGAAATATGACTGAAATATACAATAAATTCCCAAGAATAGAAGAATGGGCTCCAATGCAAGATTTCTAGCCAATCTAGGAGAGATTGCTAGAAATGCCGGGAAATGTACAATGTGACAAATAACTTGTCACTGCAACTAAACCAAAATGAGAATGAGGCCATGGTAGATCTAAAATACTCATTCCCTCCTCTGATAATGTTCTCAAGCAAAGGGTTGATCCCTTTTCACTCAAAAACACTCCTCCTGACAAGCTCTGATGACCCTCCAAGCAACTACCTGCATAAAATAACGTAGTTTCTACCCAAGACTACGTTGTGAGAGATGGTGAGTGATTGGCCTGGTGCCAAAGATCTAAAATGAAGCCTGGGAGTCTCCTCTACTGCTCCTCCAAAGAATATGCAAGATCTCCACTGAAGAACAAGCCAAGGATTGACTCTATAAGTTCCTTTGTTGCTGCACCCAGCAACACAACATTTTCTGCCCAACAAAATAATGTTGTAGTTGAAGGGATAAGATTGGAAAAATACCAAAATGAGGAAATGTAGCTCAAACCCTCTCCTTCCTTGAGGATGAGGTAGGGATTCCCGACCGGGAACACCCTTAGGTGAAGAACACTACAACCCTACTAAACAGCCCGGGGATGCAATTCTTTGCAAACCCAACGAAAATGATAAGCTAATGCATAATGAAAATGGGCTGCCACATCCTCCTTATAAATCAAATGAACTCATCTCACCATGGGTCCCATCCACACTTGCCTCTAGCTCATGCAAGTGGAGCCTCCACTAAAACTGTGCTATCCAAGTAGGTTCAATGTATCTAGACAGTTTTAGTTGACTTGGTCAAAATGACTAGATCAAGCAGGATCCAATCTTGTTCACACCATGTGGTGCTCAATTCAGCTGCTTTATTATTCCTCCTTTCACACAAGGAGTGTTATTTCTCCATCAAAAGGGGTTAAGGTGTCTCTTTACCCATTTTATTAAACAAAATGAAAATATGCAAACTATAATGTTCCTTTTAGCTTGACGCTAAAAATTGGGAAGATTACAGTCCTCCCCTCCCACATGTTGCTTTTCCTCAAGAAACTTCATAGAGAGAAAAAATTTCTCCCCCTTCTTCTCTTGTGGCCCCCTCATCAAAAATCTCCACCATTGCTCAGGATATGCTGCAATAAATCTGTCCTCCAATGTTTCCTCCCAAGTATGCAAACTGAAATGGTGCTCAACATGGAAAGATAGAAGGTGTAGGTGGAAACCTTATTGCTATGCTATGGCATCCTCAAGGTAGGAGTGATGATATGCATGGGAAAAATTTATCCCCAATGATGATCCTCTCATCCATGCTATCATCCAAATAGAAATCTCAACCCCTGGTATATGCAATGTGTTGGGGCTGAATGGAGAGTTGGGCTTGTGATTCCCGAGGTGTTTCTCCCTCCATTTGTGGTACATATGGGGCTGCCTCTGTCCTTGGGCTGAAATGGTATGGCCTCCAAGAATGGTCCAAGCTTCCCCATCAAGAAAATCAGCGATGAAATTCCCCCTCAAGTCCTCCAAGTGGTTTTTTCCACAAGAAGAGAAATGTAGCAATGTGGCAATCATGGTTTTCCCATGGTGTCTCCTCCAATATAAATCATGTGCAATGGGGAGAGTCATGCTCCCAATGGGTTGTCCCAAAATATACAACAATCTCACAATAGTGCTCCTTGTGAATGTATAAACATCAGCAATACAAAGAGGCAAAATACAATGAAAACAAGCTGCCACATGGAAACCGGAGAGTGAATCATAGTTCCACATGAGGAACCAGCGTAGTGCACCTTTGGCCTGCATCAAAATAGAAATCAACAAGTGCTTTTCCAGCCACTTTTTTTCTGCCACAAACATCTCATAAGATGAAAACATGAGAGTACAATTTGGTGCCAATGATGCACACTGAGAAACATGTGGCTTCCCCCACAAACCATCATAAAAATAGCCACTCCCATTGCTGAAATGGGCCACAAGTACATCATCATAATAAGGAGCATAAGGAGATGTGATCATCCTTATCTCATCAAGCTGCTCATATAATGTAAAGAAAGGTAAATAAAAATGAGAGTATATACCTCCTTTACCATGCACTTCGGTCCTTGAGCTGAAATGGCTCATCTGAATGCTCTCCCTCACCTCTAATGAGTAGGGAAATGGTTGTGCCAACCTCTCCAAAATCATCCGGGCTATGAATCTTTCCATATGCTGATATAGATCATGCTGAATTCCCTCCCAAATTAACTCCTCTAGCAAAGCAAAATATGCATCAAAGTGCATAGCTAGAAAGTCCTCATGCGCTGCATGTAATAGTTTCTCCTTGAGACTAGAAACCCTAGTCAAGAAGACTCTATCATAATAATAGATGACGATATCATCCACCATGTACCTATCATCTCCATCCAGGTCATCCAAAATCATGCATGCACCTAGATCCTGGGAGTACTCTACTAAGAGTTGAGACCTCCAACACGGATCAATCCTCCTCATAGACAGCGCTGATAATCTGCAATGTGATGCTCCCCTCACACTAGTGCCTGCTACTTTGACATTCCCCATGACAAATTCATCCTCAAAAATGCTTCGATGTTCATCATGCATCTTCTCATGCTCAAATAATGATGGTGTCCTTTGGAAGTTGGCCTCCCATGAGAAGCTGTCATCCAAAAGGAATCTCCCAAGCTGGGTCAAAGTAAGCATGAGTGGCCTCCATCCACTCCTATGTATGAAAGATTCCTCCCTCAAATGAAGTATCCTCTTCCCCATCAAATCTGTGGAGAAGTCATCCTACATCATGAAGATGCTACCCTCCATCCCTGCAGCAAACTCTGTCAGTGCAATATAACTGATGAGAGTGGGTGATGCTGAAAATGAGAGTGTGTCTCTCTCCTCCTTGGGTATATCCCAAATTCTCTGCATTGTGCTATATTCCTCCAATGTCTCCACCTCTTTGGAATCCAAGAATGGTGAACCAAATTACAAGATGCCTCTCATAAACTCTAGATCAGGTGGCCTCCCAGGTGGAATGCCTCCATATAATGAGACATCAAGCTCGGAAGTGGACTGTATGTATGAGTGGACTCATTTGTCCCTCTCTTTACTGAATTGTACAGTATCTCTCCCTTGTGCAAATACTTTCTGGAATAGATAAGGGTGTATCAACCCTTGATGTTGATCCTTCTCTTCTTCCTCCATCTCACAATCCCCAAAAGTTTTTGCAAATGGCTCCATATTTATGCTTTGGCTCCCACATGTTGAATCTCTTGGAATCCCTTGCATAGAATCAATGACTCCTCCCATGGAAGAAATAGCTCCCCTCTCATCTCCATGTGGAGGTGGATCTTCCTCCAATGATACAACACTCTGGGTTCTTCCATGCACATTATCTTCATCAATATGTGAATATGCCTCCCCTTCAATGAGAGACCATGGATTTCGGTCTTCTTCTAAAAGACGAATCTCCATGTTATCAAAAATGGAAGAGTGCCCTTCATACAATGGGGGTCTTGCCTCTACCAATTCATCATACATATTTACATCCCCTTCATAAATATGGAATGGAGTTTGTTCCATGGTTCTCTCCAATGCATGCAAAGTGTTTGATGTTTTGATACATAGAGATTCATAGTGGTTTTCATCAATTTTTCTCACCAAAATCTTAGTGAATCCACCATATGATTCTACATTTGCATGATAACATGAAATATAATTTTCAAACCACCAACCATGAACCATACCTTTGAGTTGCAGCGTTTCTCCTCTAATGGCCTCATCTCCTTCCTCCATCCTCCCGGCAGTGCAAGTGGGAAATGGACTGCGCTGTGGATCTGCATGTGTGGCTGAATGCTCACACACATCATAATAATAGCTAGGGCTTGCTTCATCCACAAAACCTCTCAGAAAATCTCTCCAATTTTCCCTTTGTTTCTCCTCAAGGTCTTCAATGATACCCTCCAAGCTCTGGAAAAGAAGAAGGGAAACCTCCTCTTCCGTCATTCCTCTTTTTTTATTTTCTCTGTACATCTCCTCTTCTAAATGAGTATATTCTCCTTCTAATGGAATATTATCTCGAGCTGCACAGGCTGAGCCAATATTGTAAAGTTCCCTTTTCAGGAATATCAAAATTCTATTCCAGAGATTGACTAAAGGGGAGTTTACTGGATATGTCACCTTTGAAAAAAGGATGAGATCCAAAGGCTACCTAGCCATCTAAATAATCTGTCTATAGATCTTGAAATATTCCTCCTTCATGGATTTAGCACATTGGCTTGAAGCCACAGGCTAAGCCAAAGATCTTGCTCTGATACCACTGTAATATTCCTTTTTTCGGGAATTTCTGCAATATGGTCCTCAAGGACGTTGTGTGAGAGAGGAAGTGTAAAAATAAGCTGAAATGGGGTTTTTATCCCCTTTTTAACTCACTAAAAACTTCTCTTCCAGAAGTTGAGCTCAAAGAAATGACTCTAGTTGGGTTATTCAGATCTCCCCAAACTAGATCCTGTAAAGAATGCTCAAAGAGAGAGCTTACAACAATACATGAACACAACCATTAAAATTTGCAAATATGAATGAAAAATAAGATGAAATATATTACATCCATCATGTACATTAATTTATGAGAAACAATATACATAAATATCATGAGGAATAAACCCTTCATGCAATGGGAATCAACCTCCAAAGATTAACACATGAAATACAAGAGATGCAGCAACTGCATAAAATGTCGGAAAGCAGTGACAGTGCTGTCTCTAGGAGTGTAGTTGCTGATATAGATGTTCATACATGAAATATGACTGAAATATACAAGAAATACCCAAGAATATAATAATGGGCTCCAATGCCAGATTTCTAGCCAATCTAGGAGAGATTGCTAGAAATGCCGGGAAATGTACAATGTGACAAATAACTTGTCACTGCAACTGAACCAAAATGATAATGAGGCTATGGCAGATCTGAAATACTCATGCCCTCCTCTAATAATTTTCTCAAGCAAAGGGCTGATCCCTTTTCACTCAAAAACACTCCTCATGACAAGCTCTGATGACCCTCCTAGCAACTGCCTGCATAAAATAACACAATTTTTGCCCAATATTGCACTGTGGGAGATGGTGAGTGATTGGCCTGGTGCCAAATATATAAAATGAGGCCCAATAGTCTCCTCTATTTCTCCTCCAAAGAATATGTAATATCTCCACTGAAGAAGAAGCCAAGGATTGACTCTATAAGTTCCTCTATTGCTGCACCCAGCAACACAACATTTTTTGCCCAACAAAATAACGTTGTAGCTGAAGGGATAAGCTTGGCAAAATGCCAGAATGAGGAAATGTAGCTCAAACCCTCTCCTTCCTTGAGGATGAGGTAGGTATTCCCAACCGGGAACACCCTTGGGTGAAGAACACTAAAACCCTGCTAAACAGCCCGGGGATGCAAGTCTTTGCAGACCCAACGAAAATGATAAGCTAATACATAATGAAAATGGGCTGTCATCTCCTCCTTATAAAGCAAATGAACTCCTCTCACCATGGGTCCCATCCACACTTGCCTCTAGCTCATGCAAGTGGAGCTCCACTAAAACTGCGTTGTCCAAGTAGGTTCAATGTATCTAGATAGTTTTAGTTGACTTGGTCAAAATGATTAGATCAAGCAAGATCCAATCCTGTTCACACCATGTGGTGCTCAATTCAGATACTTTATTATCCCTCTTTTCACACAAGGAGTGTTATTTCTCCATCAAAATGGGTTAAGGTGTCTCCTTACCCATTTTATTAAACAAAATGAAAATATGCAAACTATAATGTTCCTTTTAGCTTGAGGCTAAAAATTGGGAACATTACAGGGAAGAGACCACTTCACTTTATGTATCTCATGCATAGAGGAGGATCTTGGACAGCATATGGTTTTCACTTGGATAATTATTGATGAGGATAGGCATCTAACCTTTCAGTTAGAGAGCATTCTAGACATTCTAGAGAGGCAGCTTTGGAGCTAGGCATGCATTACACACTGTGACTGATGGGGGGGCCTTCCATATGAGGATTTCATTTGGAGGGGGATGGATTGTTGTAGCATCCACGTTTGTGGTTTATGGAGGACAAGCAACATTTTGGCAGGGAGGACTATAATATTCCCAGTTTTCCATCAGATAATTGGAATAATAGAGTTCTTAATTTTCTTAATTAATTAAGTAAATAAGAGGGTGGAGGGACCCATAGACCCCATAGAAGAATAAAATCCACTTTTGATGTGTGTATGTGGATAATTTTGAGTTAAATATGCATTAAAGAGTAGTGGAGCAGCTCATTAATGAAGAAAGAGTGGAGATCATGCCACATTAATGATAGATCATGGATATCATGGAGGAAGTAAATGAGATTATGGTGAGTTAAAAGTAAGAGCATAGATCACTAAAGATGAGATAGTGGAGCAAGTTGTGCATATAACGCACACATTAGGGATAAAGTGGGAATTAAATGCAGAGATGGTGGAGAACATGGAGAGACAACGCAGTCTTCATGGAGGCTAGTGGCAACATGTGCAGCGCGGTTATGAGGTGGGCCAGGGCTATGGAAGGCTCACAAAGAATATAAGGGAGATGGAGGAAACAATAGAGGAAAGGCTTTAGATTATTATTTATGATCCTTTTAGAACTATATTTTTCTTTGGACATTTCGATACCTTCTTAAGTTGTTTAGCTAAGTCTGTAGTATTGTTTAGCACATGGGTGTTTCCGAGCGGAAATCCCACCCTTACCTACAGGGGTCCTCGAGTGCCTACTCTAGGAAGGTTTCTTTGAGCTTCCAAACATCATCAGGCATTGGTGCCACATTCATCCACTCTCGTATGCACATTTAGTCTAAGGAATTATGCATTCCTGCTTGAGGGTTTGAGAGGAGGAGGTTGTTTATAGCATTTCAGATAGGAAACCGGTGGAGGATTCATCCTTTCACCTTGGACTTCGATCAATCTTCCAGGAGTTGTACATTAATATCTGACATTCATGCCAATATTTCATACCTCCATGCCACATTAATTCCCCAAGGGATAGTGCAGTCCAGTCCTATAGATCTATTGGAGGAGGGAAGTTTCTAGTATTTCAGTTGGAAATCCTATGAGGGACTATTCCTTCACTTTGGGCATACTAATTCCATCATTCGTGAGATGATTTTCATTATCTAGCAGCAAGCTATAGAGCCTCCATCCTTGACAGCGCAGTTTCCTTCATCTGTTTTCTATTCATTAGTTGCATTCAGTGGAGGAGGAAGGAGGAGCTAGATCTTGAGCTTCTAGCTTGAAGATCTAGTGAAGGGATCAACCCTCCAAGAATTGATCTGATTGTATATCACTGTATTCATATATTCTTTAGTTCATGCCTCATATTTGCATATCCATCGTTCATAAAGTTATAGGCCTAAGGGGGTGATTTTCTAGGATTGTCAGATATGGAAATCCTTTCTGGGTTATCTTGGGTATTCATCATAGAGCTCGGATCTGAAATCCTGGCATCATCTAAGCTCTAAAATTTCCATATATACATTATTATATTTTTTTTGCAGTTGCAATCCTGACATTTGCAGCACGGACATCACAGTATTCCTTCCAACAGTCCAGCAATTACACAGTCCCTCTTGTGGGAGGCTTTCAGGACCACTCTAGGCCACTTGTTTGTCTTGATTGTCTCATATTTTGAGCACTTTTTTACTTGATATCCACCTCCATATTAATAAAATGGCTCAGCTATTATTTACATTTGTATGTGGTCTTTAGATTATTTGCTTACATTTTTTCAGTTCTTATATTATGTTTTTGTATTACTGCATTCTCCCTTTTGGGATATTACACTATGGTCTAAGATATTTACCATAATGAAAAATCTCATGCATGGGAAGGTGAACCAACGTATCTATTTTAAACCACCGAAAATAAAGGAACACAATTAGTGTTGAGTTTAATAGTTGGTGAACGAGATATTCCCTTAAGAAACTTAAGAAAAGAGACTCAAATTTCAGATAGATCTCATAGAAGACAAAACAACACCTGTTAGGTGAGCTCCTCTAGTCTTTCAACCTATCATATTTCAGTATAAAAACTTCTTTATTACTGAAGATGACTAAGAAAGGAGGAAATCTAAAACAAATTGAACCCCAAGGAGTTGACCTATTTTATGATAATCCAAATGTGAGAAGGTTTTTTGTTCAAAAAGGGTGGTATCCTCTGTTTTCAAGACTTGGAAGCTCTCATTTAGTAGTATCTTAGGATTTTTCACACTCTTTCAATGGACCGGAAGCAACTATCTATGGTCATAGATTGCGGGTATCAGCAGAGTCAATTGTTGAAGCTTCCAACCTTCCACAGGAAGGAGAAAAATGGTTTAAAGGCCAAGTCATCACTGGAGGAGACCTCAACTGTTTCATTAAAGATGGACATAAAGATCCCAACTGGGCTAAAGGAATTCCCAGTAGTTACCTCAAAAATGAATGGGCTGAGATTTTCAAGCTCACCAAAATTTACCTCACCCGTGAGAGGAGGTATACTGTGGTTTTTATTTATCATTTGATATTTTTGTTCCATATTGCAGGTATGAAGACACTCAACTTACCATTATTCCTACTGAAGAGCTTGACAAATATCTCATCTAGGATTAAAGCATGCACAACTGCACAAAATACAGTGTATATCATCAAGCTCTTATCAAAGTGTTGGTTGAGGAAGAACTCGGGAAAAGAAACCATTCATGGGACCATTTTATATTTTATAGGGTAGGCCACCCTGAAACTACACCAGATGCTCTAGCTCAACCATCTTCGGCTTCAGAACAACATCCTTAACCTACTAAGAGAACTAAGAGAAAGGCTAAGAAGGATAACATCCATAAAAAGGCTAAATGCAGAAAAGAAAAAACTCCTTCAACCAAGGTTGAGAAGAAGTTGGAGAAAGGAGAAGGCTCATCAACCAATAAGGCTAAATCCATGAAGATGGTGCCTCCCATTTATCCTTTTCCTAATGTTTATGCCAGATCTCAGAGAGAAAAGTCTGCAACTGCAGAAAAATCCAAAGCACAGGTGCTACCGGAAGTTTCAGAAGTACACATTCATCAAAATATAGAGAAGGAATATCGGCCCACTAAGTCTGATGAAAAGCTGGTAAAAGATGCAGGGTATGATATTAGCAGCAAGAGAAAGAAAAAGGATTTAAAACCTGTTGTTGGTAGTAGAAAAAGACACACTAGATACAACAACAATTTTAGGCTCAAATATAAGGCCTTTCATAATCCAAGTATGCTGACAGAGGTCATAGATGTAGAAGGACAATCTAAAATATTATAAATCCCTTAATTGTAGAGACTAATGAGTCAAAGAAGAAAGATAAGGGTAAATCCCCTTCATACCAACAAACAAAATCCTCAAAAAGAAGAAAAAATTTAAAGGGTTCAAAGGACAAAAATACCACTATCAAAGAAACAACCACCAAGACCACAAGATCAAATTCAGTTGTTGACAAAAAATTAGACGTGTACAAGCTTGCAGAGGCTGCAATCCATATGGAATAAAGGTAAATAGGGTTTTCCTAATAAAATACCTTTTTACTTACTAAGTAAATTTTTGAACAATAGCTCGAGTTTCAGAGTATATATAAGTCTGTGTAGGTTTTTCAATTATTTGCTGTGAATTTTTTTTATAAAGAAACAAAGTGCTATCGGAAATTCTAGTGGCATTACAGTTTTTGCACAGTTACAGGTTTTTATCGAAATTTCTAGTAGCACATGTTTTAAATGATTTTTCACAGTTGTCAGCAGAGTTTCTGAGAAATTTCACGAAAGATAAGGACTCATAATGATATGGATATGACAAGTAATGGTTGATAAGTGGTTATGAGGTTTTTGAAGGTCACATTTAATGAAGACACGTGGTTATTAAAGAACCAAAGTCATGAGGAGACAAATCAGCAAAAAAAGAGGAAACATGTCAGCATACTAAAAAACATAGTCCAAGTTGTCTTCTCTTCTCTCATCTACATCTATTATGTTGGTTAGATTTCGATAGGATATATATTTAATTTTCTATAACACCTATGTAATGTGATAAAGAGTGGTCCCTTCTTTTTAGGAGAGATGGATTTTGTGCCTCTCTCTCTATAAATATCATTTGTAAATACCATTTCAAGGTTGTATTTTGGTTGACTTGAAGACTTATCATAATAAAGAAAACTCTTTTTTTCACTTCATGCTTGAGGATTTTGTGATTCAAGGACTATCTAACGTATGGTGTGTTTCTCTCATTGTTCTATTCTTCTGATTTATGAGTTGCAGTAGCTAGTAAGGTGTGAGTAAGAGAATTGTTAGAGGATCTAATAGTTAATTATCTGTTGTTTATTTTTTTGCAAATCATATATATATTGTGTAGATCATGATAGTGAAGGTTTCAAGAAATATTTATGAAATACTTTATGCATGTACTCTGCTTTCTAAATGTTGTTTCCTTTACATAAAATCGAGTTTGTGTAAAAGGCCACTCTCATAGCTATGCAAATGATTTAGGATATGCATATTTCTTAGATTTAGTACCAGCTATATTTTATCGTTCATTTGTTACAATAAGCTCCCCTATACTACCAATTTACCCATACAATTTATACTTGCCACAAATTTCCAAATTTATGAAAGTCTTAAAGAATAAAAATCATTTCAAACTCTTTAAGAATCCATTCCACCACTCAAAATCCTTAAATTTGAAATGAACTGTGATGTGTAAGGCTTACTCCTTTTGTAGTCAAGGAGTGACTCCTTGCACTAAAATCCTTGGCACTATTGTCAGGGAGGCAAAATGAATTTTATCCCTGGGTGAATGACAAAGTTATAAGTCTGGTTCTGAGGTGTATAGTTCCAACTTCCTTTTTATATTGCTTTACACCTGACAACTCCATTTTTGAAGTTTTGTCTCCTAGAAGGGCTAGAACCAGGGCTAACCTATATTCCCCTTTGAGAATCCTAGTCCCCGGCCTTGAGAATCTAATCAAGAAAAATATTAAATTAAATTTCATTGCCTCTCCTATTGTTTTCTCAAAGGTTGTCCCTAAAGAAGTCCTGCAAACTCTATCCCCTGATTTTGCAGAAAATTTTGTACCTCCCTTGTTTTCAAGCCAACAAAAATTTTGTACATAAAAAGTTAGTGCTTCATCATCTGTTGTTCACAATCCACCAATTTATGTTCCACAAATCTCAATAACCCATACCATTGTAGGTCCAAACCCACCCCCTAACCGAATGGATGCAATTGTTGACGTAAGGTATGCCCCTTTGGTTTTTCCTCAACCTATGAATGCATTACCTGCAGGATATTATCTCAAATACATGCCTAAGTTTGGTGGCGAGGGAGAGGTTACAGTTGAAGAACACATTGCTGATTTTTATGCCTATGCTGACAATCTGAATATTGAGCATGCAGATGTCTAGATGAGAGTTTTTGTTCAGAGCCTTTATGGTGATGTTAGGAAATGATTCAGATCTTTTACATTTGGTAACATCATTGGAATTGAAACCCTAGATAATATTTTTTTAAGGAAATGGGGTGATAAGAAATATGTTTTGTATTATATCACTAAAATTGGTGCAATAAAAATTAAATAAGGAGAATTAGTCTCTGATTGTTCTAAGAGATTCAATAAGATGTATACTAAAATACCTACTGAAATCAAGCCTACTGAAGCTTAAGCCAAAATCATCAATTTTGGTGCCTTTGATCCTAATTTTTTTTTATTATTGAGAGAAATAAGGTCTACAACACTAACAAAAATGCATGAAAATGCACTAGAGGTAGAATCTAATGTCTTAGCAACTGGTAGGCTGAGAGGAGGGATTGACAGAGAAAAAAGGAAGAAAAAAGATGAAGTTTCTTCTTCATGAACTTCTAACATAGATCCTAAGTTTGATGAGCTAACCAATAAATTTAATTCATTGACCACGATATTTCCAAGCTCAAGATAGAAGCAAGACCATATACTACTAGAAATGCTACATTTGATCAATCTAATAGGCATCAGTTTAGAAGACCTAATGCTCCTCAAATTTTGCAGCAAGAAAGAAGAGATGTTGATGATCAAAAATTTCATCCCCCTTTGCATAATTCTATATTTGAAGATGAAGAGGAAGATGAAGGGTTGGAGAAAGGTGTTGATATCAATTTTCTAAGAGGTAAACAAGGGTTGATTCATCTTGCACAAGCAAATTATGAAGACTTCATGTCATATACACAAAATAATGAAGAGAATTCTTATTATTCCATGATTGCATCTTATCATTAAAGTAGATACAATCTCAGATAAAATAATATTGATGATAATTCAAAGCATGTTGCACAACCCAAGAAGAATAAGGATGCAATTAAAATTCCAGCAAAAAAGCAAGTGGCTGAACCAAGCAGACCAAAAATTCCGGTAGAAATTAACCCTCCTTCACTTGAGGCAAAATTTGCTCACAAACTACCCCTTGTTTTCAACTTTGAGAATGAGATACAAAATATTAAGATTCATTTTCCTCTTGTAGAAATCTTGAAGAATGATGATTTCAAAAATACTTTTATGAAATTTCTTCAGCCTCCACCTACTGAAGTAGCCTTTGATTTTGTTAACCTTCAATATGACAAGCCCACTATTATTTTAGGTCCATTGGTATAAGACAGAGATGACTCTACCCCTCCCTTCTATCTATCTTTGAATATTCATGATAAGATCTTGCATAATTTCCTAATGGACTCTGGAGCATCACATAATTTAAATCCCAAGGTATTCATGGATGAAATAGGTCTTGAAGTAACTAGAGAATACCAAGATCTCTACTCTTTTCATTCCCGGAAAGTTCAATGACTTGGTGTCATCAAAGACCTTGCAGTAAGCCTCTTTCAGTTACCCATGAGAGGGGTGGTGATGGAGATTGTTGTAGCTGACATTCCTCCTAGATTTGGCATGTTACTTTCTAGTTCATGGATTAGAAGGTTGGGAGGAACTTTGCAAATGGATTTAACTTATGCTAATGTCCTTGTTTTTGGAGGAGAACAAAGAAGACTTTATAGAGAAGCTTAGTTGGCATATATCATTAGTGACAACAAAGACCCTACTAATCATCCAATTTATGCTAGAAAAACTGACGTGGGTCCAAGAATTTTACATATGGATAATTATGTCCTATCTACAGAAAATTTTCATATTTTGAAGCCTGTTGAAAAATATATCAGTCATGAGGGTTCTAAGTTATGGAAAATGTATTTTGATGGTTCATGTTCTAAAGAAGGAGCTGGTGCAGGAATAGTTCTTATTTCCCCTTTGAAAGAGAGCTCCACTTTTTATTTCAAACTTGAAGTTGAAGCAACTAAAAATGTGGATGAATATGAAGCTCTATTGATTGGTTTAAAAGCATCAAAGGACATGAATATTTCATAAATTTCTATTTTTGGAGATGCTGAACTTATTATTCAGCAAATCGGAAATGTTTATCAAGTTAAGCATCCCAGACTCAAAGATTACTAGAATGCAGTATGGAGCATTTTAGAAGACTCATGCATGGCCTTTAACATTTATTTTGTTCCAAGAGAAAGTAATATTTTTGCTGATTCGGTTTCTATTTCAGCAAGCTCATTCAAGATTCCAATTCCTATAATTCTGAAATATGAAGTATAAGTTACGTTCGGACCTAGTATTCCTGATAATGTCAAGCATTGGAAATTTTTTGTGGATGGCTAGGAGATTAGAAGATTCATTGAAGCTGTTGAAGAATTTTTTGTCCTAAATATTGACCAGGATGAAGATGTCATGAAGAATGATGTTGATTTTCAAGACACCGAAATTTTGAAAAAACAGATTGTTGATCAACCTATCATACAGTTGCCTACCAATCATATTCCCAAGGGGTTAATCCCACTTGAGAAGCTTTTTATCACAATGATGTTTCAGTCAAACCACAATTAGTTGAAATAGATGCAGAATTGGAAGATTTCAATTTGTGTATAGAAATGGACCCAAGGTATGTTAAGTTGTCAAAAGCTTTATTAGAAGAAAGAAATATTGAATACCGTAAGTTGTTTTGTGAATTTTTTGATGTTTTTTCCTGGAAATATGAGGATCTTAAGAAATATGATATAGCTTTCATTGAGCATAGGATACCATTGAAAAATGGTACTAAGCTTTTCCGTCAGAAATTAAGACAAATCAATCCACTATTGTTACCAGTAACGGAGAAGGAAATGAAGAAAATTTTGGATGCCAAAATCATCATTCCATTGAGATGCTCAGATTGGGTTGCTAATACAGTTCCAGTAATAAATAAGAGTGGTGAAGTCAGATTATGTGTATATTTTAGGAATCTTAACAAATTCTCCAAGAAAGATAATTACTCATTGCCAAAGATGGAGCATATTCTTCAAAAGGTAACTGAGTCAGACATAATTTCCATGTTCGATGGTTCTCCGAGTACAACCAAGTTTCTGTTTGGCCAGAATATCGAGAGAAGACAACATTCACTACTCCTTATGGAACATTCATGTATGTAAAGATTCCATTTGGGCTTATGAATGCCGGAGCTACTTTTCAGCGTGCTATGGACTTTGCATTCATTGGAGGAAAGGGAAAATTCTTGTTCATCTACTTAGATGATATTGTTGTTTTTTCAACTTCAGACCAAGAGCACCTTCAACACTTGAGACAAGTGTTTGTGAAATGCAGAAAATATGGTATATCATTGAATCCAAAGAAGTCTCATTTTTCTTGTAAATAAGGTAATATGTTGGGTCACATAGTTTCTAAACATGGAGTGAAAATTGATCCTAAAAGAGTGATTACAATTCAAGATTTAATACTTCAAAGATCCAAGAAAGAAATCTTTCCTTGGTAAGATCAATTTCATAAGAAGGTTCATTCCCAATTTTGCTAAAGTGGTGAAGCATATTACTTGCATGTTGAAGAAGGTCAAAGAATTCAAGTGGATATTTGAAGCTAGAAATTCATTTGAGTTGATCAAAAAAGCTATCATTGAAGCGCCTTAGTTGGTAAGCCCTGAATACTCAAAACCTTTCTTGATATTCTCATTTTCCTATCAAGATACTATTGTTGTTGTTTTATTACAAAAATATTTAGAAAATAAGGAAGCACCCATAGCATTTTTCAGTAGAGCTCTTAGAGATGTAGAATTAAATTATGAAATGTTGGAAAAACATGCTTATGCATTAGTGAAAGCTCTGAATGATTTTAGAGCTTATATTCTTCATGCTCAGAATAATGTCTATGTAACTTAATCTATTGTTAGAGAGATATTAGTTCAGCCTGCTATTTATGCAAAAATGAGTGGGTGACTAAAGATCTTGAGTTTTATTTAGAGATAAAGCCTACCAGACTAATCAAAGATCAAGGATTAGCCAAACTACTAGTTGAAGAAAATTGTAAATTTTTGGGCTTGAATTTCATGGATGACAATCTAGAAGGGAAAATTTTAGAACCTATTGACAACATGGCAGTGGATGTAAAGCTTGTTGATTTCAACTGATATAAGGATATCATTTATATTCTGAAGAATTTTAAATCTCCAAATTTTGATAAAAGGAGATTGAGATCTTTGAAGCTGAAAACTGATAAATTTTGCATCAAGGATAATTGTTTATATTGGAAAGATCCTATAGGATTTTTGTTGAGGTTCATTGACCTAGATGAGTCCAAGAAAGTTATGTGTGATATGCATAGTAGTGTGTGTGTAGGTCATCATTATTGGAGAACTATTGTATACAAAATACTAAGAGCTGGCTATTTTTTGCCTAGTTTATTTTCTGATGTGTGTGCTGAGGTGAGAGCATGTCGAAAGTGTCAAAAGTTCACTGGTAAGAAACATTTTAAGTCTTTGCCTCTCAAGCCCATAGTTTTTTCTGCACCTTTCCAGCAATGGGGATTAGATTTCATTGGAGAAATTCGTCCACCTTCAAGTGGACAACATCATTGGATTCTTGTTGAAATTGATTACTTCACCAAATGGATTGAAGCAATACCTACCAAGAATGCTTCTCATAAAGTTATCATTAAATTTATGGAGGGAATCTCAACCATATTTGGATGTCCATTAAGGTTAGTAACTAATAACCACATAAGATTAAAAACCAAAAGAAAAAAATGTAGTTTCTTCTAAAGCTACTCCATTGTTAAATTTCTGTGAAGATTATGGTATTCAACTTACTCATTCTACAACTTACTATCCACAAGGGAATGGTTTAGCTAAATCATCTAACAAAAGTTTGGTAAGAATCATCAACAAGCTATTGGAGCAAAACAAGAAAGCCTAGGATTCAAAACTAAAATTTGCTTTATGGGTTGACACGGTGACCATCAAAAAATATATTAATACATCACATTTTCAAATCGTTTATGGAACTGACATTATTTTTCCAGTCCAAGTAGCCATTCCTAAACACCTTCAAGATCCCTATAATTAGAGATCTATGCTCTAAGGAGCAAATCCCTTGGTGGATTTCCTCCCTTGTTAGCAATTCAAATGGACCATGCTAGATTTGGTGTCCTGAAGGATTGACAACCTTTGGAGGTAGATGAAAGAACGCAATCCCCCTTTCATGTCATGCAATGTTGGAGTAGGAACCATTCTTGATTCGACCTACTTGGAGCATGGGTTAGTGTAACTTTATACATCGATAAAATCATGAAAATCTTGCTTAAATAAGACAACACATAATTCATTATTCCATACATTCGATCAATCAATTAATTATACAAATACCCATATATTAATCATGGTCAAAAGAGGCTTATATAATACAAATGGTCATAATACCTTAATGGTGGGCCTCTTAATACTTCCATTAAGAAGCCCATTATCTTACATCCGGGATTTCATCTAGTGACTTCCTCACTTCCTCGAGTATAGTTTTCCCTTTCATGCTTGTTTCTCCCCTATCATAATGTGCTTATCGCGCCTTTATAAAAACAAGGGCATAAATTCCTTTGTTTATTTCATAGTAAAAAAATTATTTTGTTTTCACGAATGACACTACTATCACGTCTTAATCATTCATGAGGAGCTATTACACCTATCTCGTCCTTCATATGGAAGTGTTCAATCACCCATCATGCATTGCGCTACAATCGAAGTATTATGGTCTCCCTATCATCAAGTGGAATGCATCCAGAAGGATCACATCACAAAATATATCATATTTGTACCCACAAATGTAAAAAGAAATATATATTGGTCAGTCATAATTGACATATATCCTTTTGAAAACCAAAATAACATGTTGACTTTGAGATACTTTCATCACACTAATCCCAATTTTTCAATAATCTCCATCTACCAACATGTTTTTTTACCTACCATAATATAATTCTAATTTCCAAAAAAGCTCTAAATTTTCATTTGAGTATGTTTTCTCTAAAAAGTTACCCTTGAAAACGAATAATACCATGGCATCCACGGGAAGTATGACCCTCCCCACTCCAGCCCTAAAAGAAAAAATCCAGATGGAAAATGAGATAACCCTTAAATATACTTATGATATCTCTTTTAAAAGTTCATTTTCATTAAACTCGAAAATGAATTTTTCTAAGAGTGAGTAGATACAATATAACCCAAGTTCATAAAAACAAAAAATACTTATCCATTGGGTGAATTTTGGAAGAAAACAAAAATCCATACGTTGTATGGAGGGTTAAAATATCATTAAACCTCAATTTTAAACATTAAAAAATGCATAAGTCGTATAACTATTAATTAGTAGTTTACAACCCAATAATATGAAAGGAAATAATAGTTCATAACAAACCATTGTAATATGGAGGAGCGTTGTGTTAATTTTTTTTTGCGTTGTGTTAATTTTTTTTTATAAAAAAATATTGATAATTTTAAATAATAATAATAATTTTAAATTAATAGAATATAAAAATAAAAGTTTTTTATAAAAATGTTATAAAATTAAATTAAAATAAAGTGTTTATAAAATATTTTATTTTGAAACGAGTTATAGTTTTTGGATAAGTGGTATTGATAAGGGATAGTAATAGTTAATGGTATTGTACCGAAACCTATTTACAAATTAATAATATTTATGATAAAATGAGGATAAATATACATGGTTAAGAATCTTGTTATATTGTAAGTATTAAGTTAAATATTTTGATTTTGAATTGACAAGACATGTATTGGGAATTGTAACAAACCCTAAATTATTATGATACTTAGCGAATACAAACTATTTTTAGATTTTTATTTTTTAATATAATTTTTATGTGACAATTCAATTCAAAACCACATAAAAGTAGTCATCAACCAATTAGAAAAAAAAAAACAATTTACATCTTAAAAAATAAATAATAATAACAATTTTCAAAATATTCAGTTTAATATTTATTTGTTTCAAAAAAAATTAATAAACTTGTTTACAAATTTCAAAACTAACTAAAAGTTAAAAAAATTTACCAAAATAAAAAACAATATAACCTACCTTAACGCAAGTATAATAACAAAGATTAAAACTCAAAAATCATATAGGTGTAGTATGCAACTTTTTTACTTAATACCTGACTTTTATGCCCAAAAAAAAAAAAAATAATAATAATAATAGCAGCTTTTATATATATAAAGTTTATACCTATCAAATTTTATTTAAAAAAAAAAAAAAAAAAACTAATCAGTGATATAATAGATTGTTAATAAACACATAGCAAAGTCAAAGATTTTGACCAAAATAAAAATAATAATATAAATGTTATAAAATAAAATATTTTGATTTCAAAATGAGTTATGGTTCTTGGTCAAGTGGTATTGATAATCCATGGAAGTGATCCATGGTATTATAATAAAGCTTATTTATAAGTTAATAATAGCAATAAATAAAATGAGGGTAAATATTTATTGTGGAATCTTGTTGTATTGTAAGTATTAAGTTTTAATTTAAAAAATGTTATAAAATAAAATTAAAATAAAATATTCATAAAATATTTTGATTTGAAATGAATTATAGTTTTTTGGCATATGGCATCGATAAGCCATGGTATTGGCTTATTGGTTTTTTTAGATCGTTTTATATTTAATATCATTTTATATTTAACAATTCAATTTAAAACCATATAAAAATAATCATGAACCAATTAGAAAAAAAAAATTGCATTTTAAAAATTTAAAAAGTGTTTTTTAATTTTCAAAATATTCACTTTTAATATTTATTTTTTCAAAAAAAATTCAAAATAAGAAGCTTTACCTAACAAAGAGGACACGCTCCTAGTCAAGGTGGGGAATCTTGAATTATAATCTTATGTGGGAAAAATAGTGCTCTTTGTTTTTTCTTTTCATTAATTAATTCTAAAGGTTGTCGCCATTTTTACTAACATGTTTTCCTTCCTTTTTGATATGAGGGTACTTATAGGTTAACCGCTCCTTTCTTGGCTCGTGTGAGTCCAATTTTCTTTTCTCCTTGTTTACTTGGTTCCCCATGTCCTTTTTGAAATGGCCCATGCATCTCATCTCTTGCATGTTGTTTCAACAATGGTTTGATTTTGTTTGATTGGCACTCCTAAGATGACCCCTTGTATGTATTGTACGTATTTAATACGTTGGTGAGCCAAGTTGTTATGGGCCTATGTGTTTATGTATATATGTCTATATATTTATTTTGGGTCTCACATGCCTTTGTTTATATGTTTTAAGGCCATAGCTTCCTATGTGATTAAGGTTGGACAATGTACGTGTTAAAAATCCAATGAGCCTAGCGATTTGATATGTAAACACAACCATGTTAATAAAATACAACATTTTTTAGAGCAAGACAGACATGAGAGATGGGAAAAGTGAGGGGGTTGAACCAAAACAAGGTTCCTAAGCCAAAAATATAATAAAATATTTATGAACGCACTTTATCAAATATAATGTAAATTCAAAAGGTGTGAATATAACCCTAAGTTATAATGGGATGATATACACTAAGCCCAAAAAGTAAGTGGATAGATGTTTTAAATGAGTTCACAAGTGGTGGGGGTGAGTTCCCTAGGTGACACTTGGTAGAAATATCACATGCATACATAAGCATTTTTTTCCATGGTAATCCATCATTCTTTCCATGATTCAACTATCATTCTTAGGTTTGAATTCCATAGTTTCTTTCTAGTTCATACTACAAACTTGAGGGAACTGAGCTTGGACAGCCATTGAACCACATGACTTGGTAAACTATGAAAATTCCTTGGCAAGACTCTGTTTCCAATTATCCTTGCTCATCTTGCATAAGGTTGGATATTTTAGGGGGGAATTGGTTGGGTAACATTTCCTAGTGTGAGGATTGAGGCATGTCTATAAGACTCTTGAGGGTAATTGGAACTCCTGCAACTACAGTATTCTAATACTTCTCAGCTAGCCTATGATGGATGCCTTGGAAGGGTAGTGGCACAACTTGAAGGACTACAAAAGAATATAATGGGGTGTATTACCTTAGGTTGTGCAAGTTGTGAGATGTGGGACTTTACTTAGAGAGGAAACTGAATTTGATACCTAACCCAGTACTTTTTGATACTAAGTACATGACCATATTTAGTTATACATGAGCCTTTTCCTTGGTGAAGTCAAATCCACAACTTGAGAGTGATGCATTGCTAAGAGATTTAGAGAAATGAGACCTATGGTTGGGTGGACCGTCTGAGGTACGTAACTAGTTGGTGGATATTTACAAAGATAACGATCGTATCCTTGTTTATATGCATTTAATGCTACACAACCTTTGAGTTGTTATGGATTATATGTGAGTGTGCATGTTTATTATGTTGTTATGCCCATGAATGTTTTTTATTACATATATTTTCATTAGATATGCCTAGGAAAAATGTTATTAAGGTACCAAGGGTACCCAAATGATAGGATCAACCTTGGTCATTGATTAGTAGTAATACAGACAATTACCAAAGAATAAGTGCTATAGGCCCTATTGGGTGTAATCAGTTATGAAAATAGAGTTTCTAATGGTGAAAGTATGATATGGGTCAAATGAAAACTATGTTTAGAGTGAGTACATAATTAGAGTGATAAGAGCATGGTTTAGAATAGAGCCTGGACTTGAAGGTCATAACATGTTATACCAGTCAATTAGACTAACCATCAACAAACTCATCTACATAATAAAAGAATCGTTGACCTATCTATCCAATTGACGTGTCACATTGTTGAAAAATGTGATAGGATGGTTGACTACCTAAATGAGTCAAATTCATAGACAAGCGTGATGATGAGAACGCATCCAAGGAGGAAAATTTTGGTATCAAAATACATAGGAGCATAAAATGTGTTTTTTGAGTTTCCCGATACTCTCAAGATGATGGACTAAGTGTATTTGGTATGCTACATCCTATGCCAACATTCTTGCACTACCTTTAAACCTTTCATTAGAATACATGCCATTGCCTTTAAACCTTTCATTAGAATGCATGAAAAATATTTTAACATCACATTGTTTTGATGCCATCTTCTTCTAAAAAATTTTGTAGTATCATTGAGGTTCCTGATGTTTTAGGAAAATACTTCATCCATCTTCAGGGACAAAAAGCTATATTATGACACAATTTGTTCACAAATTTGAAATTTAGAGCATGAGGTGTCCAATGGTATCTTGGTAAATTACAAGTAAAATAAAAAATGTATGCCTCATGAATACCTTACCATTTTATTTTACGCATTTGATTTGGCCACCTACATTACAAGTTATAGTCGTTGGTAGTTAACGATTCGACCGCATTGTAAAATATCCATTAATACAACATTTGTCATTGGGTTTAGAAAATAATTTTGATATCAAATGCATTGTGTGAATAAAACTCATATGGTCTATAATCCTCAACATTGTACTAATGTCTTATTTGAGCATCGAAAATTCTATGCACTCCTTCCATCATACATGTTTTTCTAAATATTGGGTATTTAGCACCTATTATTCCACCTTTAATGCACCCTTGTTCCAACTCATCAATTGTCAACACAATATTCACCACATGGCACTCCCCTATGCCAGGTCCATGCACACACAGCTATGTGTTTTCCTAGTTTCTTGTAGTGTCCCTTCTTGGTTATATAGTTTTGGTGACACCTGGATAGGGTGATTTTCCTGGAGTGATATAAATATTATTTATGTTAGACTTGTGTATATGTTTGTACGCTATAAACCTAGTTTGGGTCACATAATTATTGTTTTTATAGGGTAAAATGCTTGGGTTGTTGGTTCTCTAATATCCCTCTCAGGGCTTTCCGGTGCCCGAGGCAGACAGTAATATTAGTTGTATAGTTCACAAAGAAGATACATACATGTTCATATAAACTTAAACAACTTGATGGAATAAGATGGAAGATTACCTCTTTTCTGATCTTGAAGTCTTTTGGGGAGCGCTAAGCAGTGAAGCAGGGATCCTCCTTCACCAGCTCCAAATCTCGACCCTGTGATCAATCAAAGCACCCATGTAATCTCTACCACAATATACATTTCCTATCAATTAAGTTAATATATGATAAACATTAAACAATGCACGTCTAAGCCATTCATCTCATGTTATATAAGTAATTGAAGAACAATAACAATATCAACGCATAGAATGGAAAAAATAGTTCTATTGATTTATAAAAAGGAGGATTACAACCGTCAGTTGTACCAAGCCCTCCTCAGCGTTCCAATCTCTCTATCTCTCAATGTGGTGATGTCTTGATCAAAAAGTTCTTAATGAACCTCTTTGATCTTTGACCTTCACACTACAACAATAATGCTCTGCTTCACATGTATTCAAGAAACCTTGACAAACCTTCGACCTTGAACCAAGAGCCTACAGCTCCATTTTATAGGAGATGGAGAGAGAAATCATTGCCTTTATCCTTCCACTAGTTCTAAATAGAAAAAACCAAGATTTTTCCTCAACTTCCCATGCTTTTTCCTTCCTTGAGAGTTCAGTTGTTTTTGGTAAGGCCCAATAAGAGATCAGTGCTTTGCAGTTTCTATTTTGTACTGACTCTCTTATGAGAAAAATTTTGAATTTAAAATCATTCTCTGCGGGTTTTTCCTGTTTCAAACTCAAAACACGGGTAACGCTGCCCTCTAGTCTAAACAGAGTGTTTCCCTACCCAATAACGCGACCTTTTCATTGATCAGGCGTGTTATAATGCTCTCTGGCTATTACAGGGGTGCGTTACCTTGGCAGAAGTAGGTTTAGTTTAGGTCTCTGTATTCCTTCCATATTTATCTTCTCCTCTGAGCTGATGAGGAGGTTATTTGACCTATAACAGATGCCCCCTAAAGTGTGAGGTCAGAGACGAAGACGATGGCTGAAATAATTTATAATGTGTGTAGTAGAGATAAAGAGATTGAAGGACTGAGGAAAACCTGAAACAACAACATATGTCATAAAATATAGTATCTGTCTTGAGTCGGGCATTCCCATGCTCAGTAGCTAATCAACATGATTTCTCTAGTACAGAGATATGAAGAATCTGTCTACCGATAAGCATAATGTGGAAGTGTCTGTCATAACAGGATCAGGCTAAACAAGTTGTCTCCATAAACAATATCGCAACTTGGGGAAGGGAACATAGAATGATGTAACCTTTTCCCCAAGGTCTTGACCGCCGCTTCACTTAAACTGCATATTTCTCAACATGTGAATGAAGGAGCTGTCGTCGAACATGTGAGAAATCGTCTGATTACCAGTCGATAATGAAAATTGTTAACAGACACGAAGGTGGCCATCGATAATGATGATGGTCCCTAAGATTCACAGTACAATCTAGCGAGTGTGAATAAAAAGAGTTGAAGTCAAACACTCGTAGAATCATTCAATCGGGAGACAAGACCTTTCCAATGAACCATCATATGGGTATGATCTCACAACTAGTTCCTTGAGGTGAAGCATGGAGATTAAAGAATGATAGATGAGAAGCCATGTATGTTAGGACATGGAGTCCTAGATTCATGGAATATCAAGACATGGAGTCTTGGATCTATGAAAAATATTAGTGTGTGGAATCCTGAATTTTTGAAAGATCAAGGCTTAGATCTATTGAATATATCACAGTGTGGAGTCCTGAATATACTTGGGTGTGGAGTCCTAAGTGCAAGGAATAGGGTCTATAGTTCTAATAAATATGGAGAGGAATGCAATAGGGGTGTGGAATACTTATCCTCCAACAGAAAATTACAACTCATGGGCATAAATCAAGTGGGTAAGCCTACCTAAATAATCCTTGAATTAATATAATTCAAAATTTACCCACTTTTAATGGGCTCTTAAGTTAAATATTATTTTAATAAAAAGGTAGATTATTTATTTAGGAAAAATCAATAGTGACAATTACTAGAAAGGACACATGAGGTGATGAATATTATATGATTAAAGTAATTTAATAATTAAGAGAAATTGAGGGTTTTCCACTTCAAGGGAGGGTGGTGAATGACAGGAAATTTCCAAATTAAAAATAAATTATTTTGCATGAGAGGGGTGATGTGTCACCCCACTTAGTGCCTACAAATATTGAAGGATTTTCCCATGGTAGGGGATACCTAGAGAGTAAAGATATTTTCATGAAATCTCTTTATAATTTCATGAACTAAGTTCCTAAGAAGCCTTACTTAGTTGAGTTATACATGAGTGGTATTGAGAATTTTCCTTCCATGTCCAATTTATCTCTCTATTATTGTATCTTGGTACTACTTGTGAGCTCTTACAGCTCTAGGGTTCTATGGGGAGAAGTTCTCCTTGGATATGGTTGGGTTGGAAAATTGGATGATTCAAATGAGTTGTTTAAGAAATCATAGATGGGGCATATTTTCAGCTATTGGAGTGGACTACCTTATCAGGTATAAATTTAATTGTCTTAAAATTTTAGTATAGTATTAGGATAAAGAATTGTAGAAGTTTAAATTATTATAAGCATGTAATGTGGGTTTAACCTTATGTTATGTGTAAGCTTATTGGCTAAGTTTAGAATGAATACTAAGAGTAATCTATATTATGGATGTTTAGATATCAATTTGGAATTATTATTAGTGTATTTTATTGTAATAATCTTTGTATTGTATTGAATTAAAGAAGAAAATCCAAATACTCCTAAAAATAATTACAATAGAGAGTTGCCAAAGAAGTGGGTAAGATTCTCATGATTTATTGTTTTGTTTCATTCTAATTGAAATAGGTAAATAAATGCATTTATAGAAAGGGTTTCATTCTAATTGAAATAGGTAAATAAGTGTTGGAAAATTCCTTGAATGGATAATGTTATTATTTTTATTATATATAAATAATTATGTATGAATAAGTGCTAACTTGCAACCTACAAAAGAAGCAAGAAAATGGACACATACCACAAATATATCTAGAAAAATATTGTATCGATCATTAACTTTTTTGAAAGAGTTCTTAATGTGTTCATTTTTGTTGTCTTTTTATTTTCCTCTTCTCCTAATAGTTTTTTGAAAATAATTTCAATTATATAAATTTCAACGTCGTCTCCCACATTTTATAAATTTACTATTCTTCATAATTTGGAGCAATTATTTACTTTTACGATAGAATTTTTCATTCCCATTTTCACTACAATGATGACAGCAATATATATTAAAGTTGAGGATGATTTATATATCTTAAAGTTGAGGATGATTTATATTATCATATTATTGGGTCAATAATATATTTCAATATTTTCTCTTGCGCTGGGTGAGTTTTTCACATTCTCATTTTCACTACAAAGATGACAGCAATATATCTTAAATTTGAGGATGATTTATATATCTCAAAGTTAAGGATGATTTATATTATCATATTATTGGGTCAATAATATATTTGAATATTTTCTCTAGCGTTGGGTGAGTTGATAAACACATGGCTTAAATTTATAAAGGTCAATAGAGAATCTAATGGGACATTGAGGTGTAAGTATGGTTGAAATGCTTCCATAAGGTAATATTTGTTGAAATTCAACAAGAAATGTGTGTCTAATTTAATTTTCCCTTAATTAAATTGGACAATAAAATGTAATCTTATCTCATAATCACTTGTAATTGTTAACTAATTGTGATAAACTCAGTTAGCTCATGGAATTTGAGTAAAGGGTGGTTGGTGAGGCATGCAAAGTGATTCTATTAGTTATTGACTCAAAGTTGCAGTTAGTGCATTAGTTTAATGCATGAGAAATCAGTTAACTCAATTAATTGAGTTAAAATCAGTTTAACTAGTTGTAATTGTTTGTTGCACTAGTGAGAGGTCAAGTGAAATAAATCAGATTTAATTCACATGCAATGATTTTTCATGTAACTGATGATTTCTATGAATAGTTGCATGCATGTTTGTTCTAGTGGATACCCAGTTGAGACCAAGGTTAAAGGGATGTTAACTATCCTTTTTATTATTAGTAGGTTGCTCGCATGCAGTAAAACGCCCATAGGATTTCCCATGAGCATTGTGTAGTTTTGGAAGGCTATAATTCCTAAATAATAGGGACTGCATTCCACATGAATTGTGCAAGCAAGGCAGGCTGAGCAAAGGCTGAAAATTGGCTAATTGTTGGTCAATTTTGTCTGAATCAGTGTGAGACAGTTGTGAGAGCGCAGGAGACTCTTGTGAGAAGAGTGCACTGTAATTGTTTCATGATTCCTTGGTGAATATACAATAGAATATAGAGGGGCTTTGAGCAGCAAGCTTTCCTCGGGAAAATATCTGTGTTGTGGTTTGATTTTCTTATTTCTTTACTTGTTGTGATTGGCGATCGTGTTTATTTTCCCAAATTAATTTTTATAATGATTCAGTATCTTGCTTTAGCATATCACATGATCAGATTGAATCCATTCATATACATATTTTTTGTATAATTTCTACATGGTATCAGAGCGCAGGAAATCACTATAGTGGAGAAGAAATTGAGTTTGTGTTGAATAGCATTCAAATTTGCAAAAATATTCTTTGGTGCGACAAGCGGATCAAGATGGCTTTCAATGGCTTGAGATTGGAATATGCACTCGAGGGAAGTTCTAATTATACTGCATGGAAAGACAGGATGGAGGCAGTTCTGGACGACAATGGGTTGAAAGAATTCATTGATAATGACATTCCCAAACCCGCAACGGCAGATGTTGCTCTTCTTTATGCTTAGAAAAAGAAGGTTGCAAAGGCGAGGAGTATCTTATTAGAGGGAGTATGAAACCACATTGTATCAAGTCTCCATGGAAAAGCGACTCCATATGCAATGTGGAAGGCTTTGACAGATCTGTTTCAGAGTAGTAGTGACAACAGAAAATTATCACTGAATGACAAGCTCAGTAAAATAAAAATGGAGAAAGGCGACACTATTCCAAAATATTTAACCAATTTCGTCCAATGTCGAGATGATCTTGGGAGTGTCAGAATTACTGTATGTTGAAAAGTGTAACTAGGTCGGTCTTCATGTTGACTATGTAATTATGTACTTATGAAAAGAAGAAGACAAAGATAATAAAATGTTTTTTTGGTGTACTTGCTTCATGGGTTTCATGAGCAAGATTTTATTATGTAGATAGACTTCGTATTGATCTTTATTAGGTTTTTATCTTCTATGAATAAATAGAATTAAGTGTCTCATATATGAAGGATCTAGTCTAGGTATTTATACTCCAAGACCTTATGGAAGAAGCTCACAACATCCCTCAATGAAATGATGAAAGACAAGCCTTAAAATAAGTGAAGAAAAACCTCTCCAGCGCTGGAATAAACCCTATCTAGTCGGCCGAAATTCACCATGGACAAGTCGGTTGTATGGTCGGCTTATTTAATGGATTGTGCCCTAGACATATACATGTGTAATGCGGTCATCATAAAAGCAAGAAAAGCGGATATATCTGAGATTATAGTGTGGATAAAAGGGAGATTACAGTGCGAATAAAAGGGACTCGATTATAGTGTGAATAAAGGGAGATAACATTGTGGATAAAGGAAGGATACAGTGCAGATAGGGTACAGTATAAAGTGTGGATCTGAAACAATGGTGTGGGAAGAAGATTACAATGGAATGCTGGAAGAATATTGCGAAGGAATATAGGAAGATGACTGCGGATAACAAGGGTACAAGTTGTGGATTACTGAAGCAAGGTTGCAGATAAGTGTAGGAAGGATACAGACTGTTGACCTGAAGAAAAATTTTGTTGAATTTGAGACAGTCATCATAAGGAGAAGAGGTAGCAATAGTGAGGAAGGTAAATCTTTGATTTACCTTCATACAGTTCAAGAAATTCAAATACAAGCATATACAAGGTGAAGATCAAGGTCTCTAGTACTTATGCATAACTAAGAAAATTGGTGAAAAGAAGAATCAAGGTTGAAGAAGCTAAATCAAGGTCTTGGAAGCATATCTAGGTCAAGGGTATGAGTCTTGGTCATGGTACTTGTCATTTGAATATATATAAAAATAATTCTTTGTGGGTTTTCCTCTCCAAGAGGGACAGGTTTTTCCCTGGCTCTAGGAGCCTAACTTTTGTGTCTTGTGCATTTTGATAATTGACTCGATGAAAGCTTAACTAAGCTAAAAGAAGATAAGACATAATAAATACAAGTAAGCTCATAATTAATTATCAAGAATAGAATTTGTATTAATCACCAACCCTCCAAATTCTCAACATGGTTTCAGAGCTAAGGTGCTGAACACAAGGGCTGCTTGTCAACAAAGACACTTAAAGAAGCAAAGATCAAAGTTTGGGTTGGAAATTAAAATTATTTTGCAAGGGAGAATATCTAGCTACTTCAAGTAAGATCTACTATCTCATTCAAAATATCAACTCATTCAAGAAAAATAATCTTTTCCATCAAATATTTGCACTCAAGACATTGTTTGAAGAAGAACCTCAACTTCTGAAGATATACTTAATAATCAAGGTTCCAAGTGCACCTACATTGAAGAAGCTCCTATCTTAAAGGAAACCCTTGACTTTACCTTTAAACATCATCAAGGAAGCTTCAAGCCACTCTACTCAAGTAAGTATCCATGACCCTATTGGTCAAGATGCCATATTGTAAAGAAAGAAACAAGTTGGTTGGGTCATCAAACTTTAGTGCATGGAAGAAGAGGACAGATTTGAATTTAATTGAAGATGAAGTATGGACTATATCGAAGGATCTAAAGTTCAACCCCAAAAAGAAGATGCTCCGGCTCATGCCAAGTACATGAAGGGAGAAATTAGAGCCCAAAGGATTCTCATAGAATCCATTAAAGACTCTCATTCCCTATGTATCAAAACTAAAGACTAAAAAACACTGGTGGAGTTATTCTCTGTGAATACTGTGGGAGAAGCAATCTCTCTGTGACAAGAACTATACAAAATTAAATTATCAAGGGAAGAAGGAATCACTCCATACTTTATGAGGATTTCTGAAATAAGAGATCAACTACAGGAACTAGAAGTAATGTCTGACGCTAATATGACTACAGTGGTGTTGAATGCTCTACCAGAGGAATGGGGAAACTTCACTTCTAGTTTATATGGTAATAAAGAAGCCACCCCATTCCATGATTTATGGTCTCTATGTATAATAGAGGAAAAAAGACTAAAGGCCAAACCTGATACAGGACCAAGTGAAGAGAATCATGCCTTTGCAGCCTCACACAAGAAGAAAGGAAGAATCATAAAATTTGGCCTTCAGAATAAAAGAAGGAATATGGACAACGTACGATGCTTTGGATGTAATTAACTTGGGCATTATAAAAGATATTATCCTATATCTGGAAAGGAAAAGAGGAAAAAGGAAGAATCCCATGTCACTAATGAAAGAGAATAACCTGATGCTAAGAGATCTAAGAAAGAGGAAGCAAGAGATCTCTATTATGATTAAGTTCATCTTTCTCTTTAAGTGATTTCTGATTGATTTTAAAATAGTATGTTAGGAAGAAATGTACATTAATAAGCATCATGATAGAAGCATGGAAAGAGCTCTCGGTGAAACAACTTCTAGAAAGCCTCTCTGATCAAATTAATAAAGTAAAGCAGTCATCAAGATCAAGGGTCATCATGGAAACAAAATTTTGGATGTGATGACATACTGATGGAGCAGGGAATGAAGCTCTTCATTCTAGAGAAATTGCTACATGATGACTCGGGAAAATAGGTATGAGGTATGTAGACATATATGCTGATATTGGATGATGTGAAGTCATGTCATATGGTTGCAGGTAATAGACTTCCATATTTAGAAGTATGATCTACGAAGGAGGATCTCTCGGTGCACTGACAGATGAAATCAACATAATATGTCCTCATAGAATATGAGGTGGTTGTACATAAACAAAAAATTGGAAAATTTGTAAGATCCTGAGAATGGAGAATGTGCAGAGAGGAAGAGATCATGAAATGAAACCATGTGAAGAGGAAGTTATCATCTGGAGGCCAAGAATATGTGACTAGGAGATCTCCTGGGAAGATATGTAGACTCTGACGGAAGTCTGGTAAAGAAAAAGACCCTTGTAAAAACATATCATTAGGAGATGTGTCAATCTGTATGAAGGATTTCGATGCCTACAGGGAGATTTCATAGTGAAATATCATCACTAAGGTAGCTTTTGTTTTAAAATTTTATATGTATATGTTTATTTGGATGAATTTGTGCAGGGTTTCTAATCATGAGAAATGATGTATGATCCTTGGAGATGATTCGAAGGAAAGCAACATGGTATAACAGTGGAATAGATGAGAAATATTGATGAATCACTTTCTGGTAGTGGACATGACTCGTGACTGAAATTAATGGATGATATGTGCCCTATGAAGCCAAAAGTTGAATATTCCTCAATATCAAAAACCATTACATCAAGGGGAGGAATTCTTCATGAGTAGTTGGATTGCTGCTGTAGGACCCTGGTTGATAGGGAGCATGGTGGTAAGTTTCTTGCTTGGAAGAAAATTGAAGTATGTCCTTCCCGTGTTAAGAGGGAGTGACGTATGTGATTCTCTATTACATGTGTCATGCACTAGATCAGGACTAACAGTCGTAAGTCTTAGTGAAGGCCATGTGAAGAGAATGGATATACACATCATTCTAGTCTTCACCTGAAATAAAGAATGGAGGATTGGGTAATCATTTGGCATTCGATACCCTTTGAGAATGAGATAGGGAATTCAAGATAAGAGTAGTCATGGATCGATATTCTTTGAGGGCTGGCTACCCAAGAGAAGAATAGTCCAAGAAGGTCGTACTCTGGGAACACCTAGGTGGGTTATGTACCTTGGAGAGACAATGACTATGGTGTCTATTAGTCATGTATCTCCCCAGCATTGTAGCCCATTGTCCCTTTGAGAGATGGGGTTGTTAGTCAAGGCCTTGCACTAGGAAAATGTTGGTTGATATGATGTTATACAGATGCTATTATCAATTCGATTCTTCTTATGAGATTCTTCAGTTTGAAAGTGACTATGTACATGTATGAATACCTCCCTAGTTAAGAGGGAGTGTTGAAAAGTGTACCTAGGTCGGTCTTCATGTTGACTGTGTAATTATTTATTTATGAAAAGAAGAAGACAAAGATAATAAAATGTATTTTTGGTGTACTTTATTCATGGGTTTCATGAGAAATATTTTATTATGTAGATAGACTTCTTCTTGATGTCTATTAGGTTTTTATATTCTAGGAATAAATAGAATTTTGTGTCTCATACATGAAGGATCTGGTCTTGGTATTTATGCTCCAAGACCTTATGGAAGAAGCTCAAAACAGCCCTCAATGCAACGATGAAAGACAAGCCTTCAAATAAGTGAAGAAATACCTCTCCAACGCTGGAATAAACCCTATCTAGTTGGCCTAAATTCACCATGGACAAGTCGGATGTATGGTCGGCTTATTTAATGGAATTTTCCCTATATATATACATGTGTAATGTGGTCATCACAAAAGCAAGAAAATCATATATCTTTGAGATTATAGTGCGTATAAAAGGGAGATTACAGTGTAGATAAAGGGAGATTACAGTGCGAATAAAGGAAGGATACAGTGTGGATAAAGGAAGGATATAGTGCGGATAGGGTATAGCATAAAGTGTGGATCTGAAATAGTGATGCAGGAAGAAGATTACATTGGAATGTTGGAAGAAGATTGCATAGGAATACAGGAAGAGGATTTCGGATAACAAGGGTACATGTTGTGGATTACTAAAGCAAGGTTGCAGATAAGTGTAGGAAGGATACAGGCTATTGACCTGAAGAAAGAATTTGTTGAAGTTGAGACAGTCATCATAAGGAGAAGAGGCAACAATAGTGAGGAAGGTAAATCTTTGATTTACCTTCCTATAGTTCAAGTAATTCAAATACAAGCATATACAAGGTGAAGATCAAGGTCTCTAGTACTTATGCAGAATTAAGCAAATTGGTGAAAAGAAGAATCAAGGTTGAAGAAGCTAAATCAAGGTATTGGAAGCATATCTAGGTCAAGGGTCTGAGTCTTGGTCATGGTGCTTGTTATTTTGAGATCTATAAGAAGAATTATTTGCAGGTTTTCCTCTCCAAGAGGGAGAGGTTTTGCCCTGGTTCTAGGAGCCTAACTTTTGTGTCTTGTGCATTTTGATAATTGACTTGATGAAAGATTAACTAAGCTAAAAGAAGAGAAGGTATAAGCAATACAAGTAAGCTCACAAGTAATTATCAAGATAATTTGTATTAATCACCAGCCCTCCAAATTCTGAACACTGTAGAGGATGATGACTCAGTGAGCCTAACTCTTCTAGGCCTTCCCAATAGTTGGCATAGTTATCAGGACTTTTTCAATGGGAGGGAGAAGCTACCAGTTTGGGAGTGAATTTGGTCGGATTTGGTACAAGAAGAATTCGGGCGGAATACCAGGGATGGATCCTCATATAAGACAGAAGATGAGAAAAATTGTGCCTTGGCTGGTAAGGCAAAGAAGGGGAAGGGAAAGAAATCCTAGTCCAAATCTGAGACCGGCAAAGAAGGAAAGAAGTGTGACATGTTCAGAGTGAAATTTTTTCACTGTCACGAGCATGGACATTATTCCACTAATTTTCCACAGAAGAAGAAGAACAATAAGGCTTTAGGATCTACAGCTGGTGAGGCTTTGGCCTCGCAATTTGAGTTGGACTTCTCACTCATCGCATGCATGATGTCTAGTGTGATGGGATCGGTGTGGTACTTGGATAGTGGTGCATCTTTCCACATGATGGGAGACAAAGAACTTTTTAGTATCTTAGAGGAGAAGGATCTCCAGATGCATATTGAAATGGGCGATGACGGGAGGTATAGCACTACCAGGATTGGTAAAGTCACTTTCCAGAGACGGTCAGGTAAACCTTTCTTATTAAAAGATGTAATACATGTACCAGGCTTGAAAAATAATTTAGTTTCAATTGCTATGTTAGAGGATAGAGGATATGATGTGGATTTCAATGAAGGGAAAGCATTCCTTCGTCACAAAGCCATAGGAAAATTCAAGAAGATTGGGATTCATGTGAAGAATATCTACAAACTTGAGGTAGATGGCTGCATGGCATTGATGGGTAAGGCAGACAAAGTGGTAAGCCAGGATGAGGGTGAGTTATGGCACAGGAGATTGGGCCATCTACACCAAGGTTCCCTGAAGGTCATGCAGTAGATTTCTACAGGGCTTTCAAAGGGTACTATTTCTCAGATAGACACATGCAAAGGATGTACCATGGGTCAGTATGAAAAAGCCACTTTTCATGAGAAGGGGAACCAAGCAGTGAAAATCCTTGAGATAGGTCACTCAAATGTGTGTGGACCATTCTCTACAACTTCGACAACAAAGCACAGGTATTATGTGATTTTTGTTGATGATTTTTCTAGAAAATGTTGGATCTACTTCATGCAGAAGAAAGATTAGACGTTCTCAAAATTTTGTGAGTTTAAAGCATTGGTGGAGAAAGATACAGGGAAGCATGTGGAGGATCTAAGGAGCAAAAATGGTGGTGAGTACATCTCCAATGAATTCAAGAACTTCTATAGCAAAGAAGGAATTCAGAGAGAGTTGATTGCGCCTCATAACCCACAACAAAATGGGGTCACAGAAAGAAAGAATAGAACAATTGTGGGTGCGGCACGAGCGATGTTGCATGATCAGGGCCTAACGTTGCATCTATGGGTAGAGGTATGCAACACAGCGGTATTTGTGCAGAACTGTAGTCCTCATCAGATACTTTACATGAGTACACCAGAGGACGATTTTTCTAGTAAGAAACTTGATGTTTCATATTTTAAAACTTTTGGCTCATCTATTTATTTCCATGTAACCAAAGATTCCAAGAAGAAGCTAGAACCAAAAACTGATATTGGGATATTTGTGGGGTACATTGATACTCCCCACAACTATCGAGTGTATTTTTTGAACATCAGGATGATTGTTGTGACATGGGATATAAAATTTGATGAGGATAAATCCATTTGATTGTCCCTTGAGAGGGAGTTTGATTTGCATGCAGATGAGGAACTCTTGGTTCCAAAGGATGAACCTCAAGATGTGGAGTAGCCACATCAGAAGGATCATGAAGTGGCAGAAAATACTCATGAAGAGCCATCCACCAAACATGGTAGAAGGCGCACCAAAGAAGCTGATAGATTGAGACTTGATGCGGCAAAATATGTAGGAGAACCTACTTCACTGCGCAGACAGAGAATGTCTCCAGACAGGTGTACTGGATGCATGGCTCTTATGATCAAGTGTATTGTGATAGAACCATCCTCTTTTGAGGAAGCAGTGCAGCAACCAATTTGGGTTGACGCCATAGTTGAGGAGTATGACTCCATCATCAAGAATAGTGCATGGGAAGTTTTACCAAGACCAGTCGGAAAATCAGTGGTTGGATCTAGATGGATCTATAAGGTGAATCATGTGGTAGATGAGAGTGTGGAGAAGTACAAGGATAGATTTTTAGCCTGGGGATTCTCACAAGTTGAGGGGATTGACTATGAGGATAATTTTGCACTAGTTTCAAGGTACTCATCGATTATATCCATCCTTGCACTCTCAGCACAGATGGGGTGGTAGATACATTAGATGGATGTGAGGACTACATTTATCAATGGATTTATTGATGAAGAAGTGTACATAGAGAAGCCAAAAGGTTTTGAGACCTTTGACAATGAATCACATGTGTGTAGACTCAAGAGAGAATTGTATGGGCTGAAGCAAGCACCTTGTGCTTGGTACACCAGGACAGCTATTTCACCGGGTTGAGCTTCACGTAGAGTGAAGCGGATGCGAACCTGTACCAGAATGTGGTTGATGGTAATATTTTGATTATCGTATTTTATGTTGATGGTATTATTTTGGCAGGTGATGAGCAGCTCGTAATTTCTTGTAAAGAGGATCTTGAAAGATATTTTGAGATGAAGGACATGGGACTCATTCACTATTTCCTTGGTTTGGAGATATGGCAGCAGGATGGGGAGCTATTTGTTTCTCAAGGAAAGTATGCCAAAGAGATTCTGAGAAAGTTCCACATGGAGAGTTGTAAACCCATGGAGACTCCTATTGTAGGAAACTAGAGGAAGGAGGGTGCTACTTCAGGTGAGGTAGTGGACGCTACTGTTTACAGGCAGCTTATGGTTTCACTCATGTACTTGGTGAACACCTAACCAGACATTTGCTACGCAGTTAACCAGCTGATTCAAGCTATGGTTAAGCTGACCAAGCTCTTTTGGAAGGTGGGGAAGCGTATCTTGAGATATCTCAGGGGCACTACATAGTATGGATTATGGTACAGACAGGCAGAGGGAGTGAAGCTTCAAGGCTTCACCAATGCATATTGGGTAGGTAGTCCATCAGACAGAAATAGAACATCAGGAGGGATCTTCAGCATAGGATAAACAGTAGTTTCTTGGTACAGCAGGAAGCAGAGATCTGTGGCACTCAATTTAGTCAAGGAAGAGCAGATGGCAGCAAGTCAGACTACATGTGAGGCCATCTGGATGAGGAAGATTCATGTTGGCTTGTTTGGTCATCAGATGGATCCGACTGTGATAAATTGTGATAATCAGAGTTGCATAAAACTCTCGGTTAATCTGGTATTCCATGATAGGTCCAAGCATATTGACATACGGTACAACCATCTCAAAGGTTGTGTTCAGATACGCATTATGTTACTTCAGTACATTCCCACGGAAGATCAGGATGCAAATATTCTGACAAAGGCTCTCGCCAAGAGCAAATTCGAAAACCATAGAGGTAGGATCGGAGTAGCTGATAATCCCTTTCTTTTTGACTAGGAGTGTTGAAAATTCAACAAGAAATGTGTGTCTAATTTAATTTTCCCTTGATTAAATTGTACAATAAATGTAATATTATCTCATAATCACTTGTAATAGTTAACTAATTGTGATAAACTTAGTTAGCTCATGGAATTCGATTTGAGGATGGTTGGTGAGGCATGCAGAGTGATTCTATTAGTTATTGAGTCCAAGTTGCAGTTAGTGCATTAGTTTAATGCATGAGAAATCAGTTAACTCAATTAATTGAGTTAAAATCAGTTTAACTAGTTGTAACTGTTTGTTGCACTAGTGAGAGGTCAAGTGAATTAAATTAGATTTAATTCACATGCAATGATCTGTCATGTAACTGATGATTTATTATTAATAATTGCATGCATGTCAGTTCCGGTGGAGACCCAGTTGAGACAAAGGTTAAAGGGATGTTAACTATCAGTTGTATTTTTAGTAGGTTGCCCACATGCAGTAAAACACCCATAGGATTTCCCATGAGCATTGCACAGTTTTGGAAGGCTGAAATTCCTAAAGAATAGGGGTTGCATTCCACATGAATTGTGCAAGCAAGGCAGGTTGAGCAGAGGCTGAAAATTGGCTAAGTGTTGGTCGATTTTGTCCGAACCAGTGTGAGACAGTTGTGAGAGTGCAGGAGACACTTGTGAGAAGAGTGCATTGTAATTGTTTCATGATTCCTTGGTGAATACAATAGAATATAGAGGGGTTTTGAGAAGCAATATTTGTGTTGTGGTTTGATTTTCTTCATTCTTTACCTGTTGTGATTGGCAATCATGTTTATTTTCCACAATTAATTTGTAGAAGGATTCAATATCTTTCTTTAGCATATCGCGTGATCGGATTGAATCCATTGGTATACATATTTTTTGTATAATTTCTACAATATTAACCTATATTTGAATACTTTTTCTAGCCATATGCTTGGTAAACCGATCAACACGTGGCTTAAATTTATTTGGAGAGTTGAATAGTGAATCCAATGGAACATTGAGGTGTAATTATGGTTGAAATGCTTCCATAAGGTAATATTAACCTATAAAGTTTTAACATCTTGGCAGTCTTGTCTCATGCCAAAATGCTAAATTATTATGGGTTGTTGTGAGCGATAATGTCCAAAGTATTGGCATAATTTATAATCTAAATATTTATTTGAGACTCACATACTCTTGGAATAGTGGTATGTTGGCAATGTTTAACTTGGAAGAGTGGTATGTTGGTAATGTTTAATTTACTATGGTTAAAAGACATTTTTCTTGTTGTTGACTTACAATGGTTAATAATGTTTTTTATTTGTTTACTTGGTGAAATTTGGGTGTTTTAAATTTACTATGGTTAAAAATCATATTTCCTACTATTGAATTGCAATGGTTAATAATGCTTTTATTTGTTTAATTGGTGCAATCTAAGAGTGCTTAATTTATTATGGTTAAAACACATTTTTCCTACTCTTAACTTGTGACATGCATCCTCATTACATTGTATAAATTTGGATTATGATGATATTAATGTCTTTCAAATATTCGTGTATTTATTTTCCATGTAATTAAAGCAATGTGATATTTCAAAGAGTTTGTTAGATAATGTAGGTAAATTAAGAGTTTGTTTGAATTTCATAAATTCAATATCACAAATGTATATTTATATAAGAAGGTAATTCTTGAATTATGAGAAGGGGGTGAGATATAGAGGAAATCATTTTAAGAAGATTTTTTGAGTAGTGTATTCAAAGAAAATGTACAGCTAGCTGAAATTATTATTATTTTTTTATTTTTTTAGTTTTTTTAAGGGAATTGATGTGTGTCTATTTTCTTCCAACTCTGCATATGTAAATTCTAATGTATATTTAATCTCCAGATTAAATCAGAAATTAAATATATGTAGATATAATACTTTGTTTTAGGCATGGAATTAATGTTTTATAATCTGATCCAAGTTATGTTACAGTGGTGAAACTTTGTTTGAATTAAACTAATCAATACAAGTATGCAATCAAGACAATATAGGCATGGCTAGTATAATTAAGTTAGTGTGGCTTCTATATACATTTCTTACTCGTCTATGAGATATATCAAATTAAAATAAGTATTTTAAACAAATATTGAAGGTTGTAGCCCGAGCCTATACCCTATTTTGATCGTATACTTTTTCTTGAATTATTACACCCTCACATTGCTAGAATTCCAAGGCAAGGGATAGCATGGAGTATTAGAATTTGATCTGCAGATTAAAGAGTAGGATAAATATTTTGTTTGTTTTCAATTTATCGTCAGGATAATTTAATCTTATTCTAAGAACAATAGTCCATGAAAAATTGGTCATCGGCCATGGATGGAAGTGGTTTGTTATCTAGTTTGTTTCCACAGCTGTGTGGATAGTATAAAAGCTCGAATCAATCCAATGAAGTTCAAATTTGTGGTATTATAACCCAATACTTTATAGCTATTTTTACAGAAGTTAGAATGGGACTCTGTAAAGTTTTATTCTCTTTCCAAGGTAAATGTGAAGTCCATATAGACATAAAATGAATTGCAGAGCCAAGACTAATAACCCTTGATTTTAAACATTAGTTAAAAGAATTTTTGGACTTAGTTCTTATCAATTTTGTTTGGAATAAAACTTAAAATATTGTGATAGCATTGGTGAAAGGGTCATGGTTTATCCTTAAATTATAACTTTTAGTTTACATGATGTGATGTTATTTTTGACACCATTTGTATTGAATATTAAACATTTTTGAAAGAGAGAGATTGCATGTAGGATTAGAGCCAGCTATAACACTAACCCGAAAGGCATACATGTTGGTTGGTAGATTAATATACGTTTAATTGTAGTGTGTGCTTTTGATTATTTGTTATTTGTTCTTAGAATAAGTGTAATTTGAATTGTTTTTCTTGTTTTTTTTATTGTTTTTTGTGTTTTTTTTAAGCCTTGATTTTATTTATTAGTTTATTTTGGTTTGTAAACTCTTTCTAGTTTGAGGATAAATTTTTGAAAAAGACAGAAAATTTACCATGGGCATCTACATTCATTTTCTTGCTTATTTTTTGTTAAAATTTTGGACATTTATAGGTAATTTATAAAGTAATAACTCTCTAAAATTTAATTATATCATGCTTAAAGGTTGTATTTTTAATAATATTACATCATTTTAGCAAAGAGCTCGTACTTCATGTTGCTGAATTTTTCATTGAGTTTTGACTTCATCTTGTTGTATTTTTCATGGTTTAAGTTTCAATTTAAACTGAGATTTAACTTGGAATTCATCTTCTTGTTTTATAGTTTAAAGATATAATTTTTAAATAATTCTATAAAGTTTAGGGGAGACTAAATTTGGACTTTCTCTTCCTTTCTTCTTATTCCAGTTAAAGGTTATACTTTTGAGATTATCATGGCCAATTCGTGCTCACCCTTAATTTGGATTTCAAATTCCTATTTTTTTTGGGTACAATGTTGTAATTTAAATATTATTAATGCAAACTCAATTTCTTGTCCCATATATTTTGGTTTATTGCTAAAACTTTTAGAGAAAATCTACATGGAATTATTTCATGTAGTTTTTGTATAAAAGTCATAATATTGAAATATAACATAATGTGAATAATTATTTTGGAATTTCACAACCTCACACTGAGTTTAAGCTTGAAATCTTCATACTAATAATTTAGAAGTTAAATTTGAACTGGTTCTAGCGAATTTCTCTTAACATGTTTTTGCTAGTTTCAAACAAAGATGTGAAGACCATAAAATTCACTTCATATTTTTATATTGTTCTTCTTTGGAGGTTTTATCAAAAGTTGCAAGGAGATAAGTTGCTAAAGAATTGAAATACCGTGTTATATTAGACCATCTGTCTGTAGTCTTCATTAAAAGAGGGAGAGAGAG
This sequence comes from Pinus albicaulis, assembly GCA_034641835.2. Lineage (NCBI taxonomy): Eukaryota > Viridiplantae > Streptophyta > Pinopsida > Pinales > Pinaceae > Pinus > Pinus albicaulis. The sequence goes on along the minus strand of CM076573.1, from coordinate 552,137,406 downwards.
AAAAGAAAGACTAATTCCTATATTCTTGGCTTTTTTTGTTAAAGCCAGTTGTGGAAATTTGTTAAAAGCATTTAAGAGGTGTTATGAAATATTGTGAATAAATAGTTGGGATTAAACACACTTTTTTTAATGGTTTGAAGTTAAAAGCATTTAAGAAGTGTTATGAAATATTGTGAATAAATAGTTGGGATTAAACACACATTAAATGGTTCGAATGGGTGGTGTATTTATGTGTAATGTGTGTGTGTGTTTCTTATGTGCTTAATGTGTTTTTAAGGACATAGTATGGTTTAAATATCCATATTTTCCATATGTAATCACACATGTTAAGAAAAACCATGGCTTAGTATGAAATGAAGACTTGGTGTGTATGAATTGGTATTGTGAAGTATTAGGTTGAAATGTTATTATTGTAATGATATGCTACGAAAAACCATGGCTTAGTATGGAATGAATACTTGGTATGTATGAATCGGTATTGTGAAGTACTTGGTTGAAATTTTATTAATGTAATGATTGATTTCATCGTATTAATCTTAGTTCTTAAATTTTCTATGGTAAATAGAACTCAATGTAAGTTATCTCCAATCAGCCATGTTAGCAAGTAATGCACATACATTAAAGTAAAGGGTTAAAATATTTTTTATGAATACCTCCTTAATGGTTAAGAATTAAATATTTGTGGTTTCTTTTATATAATTTTATGATCTTGTTAATTGTGGATTTTGAGGTATATCATGCCTAGTAAGGAAGGGGTTTAAAATACTTATAGGTGTGAATTGTTTTAGAAACCATTTTAGGGAAAGTTGAAGGATGTTCTTTCTATGTTATGTATGAGGGTAGAATATATATTAACTAATATCTATAAAGTAAGTAATTCTTTGTGTATATAATGAAGAATTGATTTTGATGAAATCTCATGGACATAGTTAAGAAGGGTTGATTATGCATACTTTGAATTTAGTGGAATAAATATTAGTAAGATGAACTTGTTCGATAATTAAATTCGTGAATAAACAAATATTGGTATAGTGTACACTATTAGGTGGTTTAGAATGTTTGGAATAGTTGATATTGACATATGTAGTCAAGTGTGAACTAGGTATTTATATTCCAATGTTGTAACTATTTTTATGTGTTTGATTGATGTAGAATTAAATTTATTTTCAAATACTTGAAAATTTAGAGACATGTTATTGTGATAATTTGATGAAATATATTTTCTATTTGCTTAAGATAAATTAATTCTAGCATATTTAAAGAATATTTCATATTGTTGTGTCTAGGAAAGCCATAATAGTCTCCTTAATGATTTTATTGGTTGTATATTATTTAAATTGAATTTAACTATTTCTCTTTTTTTAGAAATTATGTGGATTGAACTCACAAATTGCTCTAAACTATTGTTAGTTAGGTGGTAGAATTAAAATTAGTTGTTTTTATGGACTTTATGAATTACTCTCTTGAAATTTGATTAACGTGTAATTGTTAAGATAATAACATGTTTAGAAATAAACATTTTATATTATTGGAGCCTTTTATTATTATTTTATCTTGAAGGATAAGGTACGAGATTAATGAAAAGTTGATTTGAGTTATTGTTTTACAAGAACATGTGCTAGTGATATTTTTTGAGGGATACACTGAAGAAGGAAGAGTTCACATTTTTTATGGATTAGAATTGTTGCATGATTTAGAAACCTAAGTTGATTATATTATATGTGGAATTGAAAAGATTGTTGGATTTAGGAATTTTTGCTTGGATGCATACTTGTATGAGGAGTTAGTAGTGCTACAAAAGGTTGTAATATTTTCAGAGGGTAGTAATTCTCCTTCTTTTTTTTAAATGTTTAACTTTAGGCTAGAAATGCCCTTGTGATAGTGTAAATCTTATGTAAAATCAACAGGATTATTCATAGTTTGAGAAGTATATGGTTTTCATAACTTTGTTTAATATTTTCGTATATGTATTAATATTAAGGAATAAGACCTGAAACGAAATGAATTACCTAGTATTGAATATAAATCATGATTAATTGGGAAATGGGTGTTAATATAATAGATAACCTACTTTGTGAGTTGTTTTGGATTGGAAGATTAAAAATTGATATGTTGGAATAAAATTCTTCTAAACCAAATTTGAATTGGTTCTCAAGTAACAAAAGTGAATAACATCAATGGTTGTGTAATTCAAGGAAAAGTTCGTGGTACAAGGTAGGTGATTTCCACTTGACCCTGTTAAGTTAAAATAATTGTGCTTTGATCTTCAAATTGCTTTTATTCTTATTATTAAACTTTTGGTAAAAATAGTAGTTAGTCCCTAAGGGTTGTGATTGCATCTATGTCTTCTGGAATGAAGAGGGTAAACATAGAGTGAGAAAACATAAGTCATGTGGAATGTACAAGTGGATGATATATATAAGTATGACATCATGTTTTCATAACTAGATTGACATGCAATTGTATGTGTATGATTTTCTACCTCTTGCCATGAAAATTTGATTATATAATGGGATGGACCATCAATTTTGTTATACAACTAATGTGTGAGCTATTTACAACTTGGCAAGCTCAATATGCTTGAGAACCAAAAAAAATTGATACGTGAAGGATTAATGTGAACTACCAGAAACAAAAATATGTTGAATTTCAAATTATTATAGATAACTTAAGTAGATGTCGTATCAATTACATAAAATATTATCTTGATATGGTATTATAAATTGTAAGGTTGGATTTGATATATAAATCTTTAGCATTTTATATCAAAATATGTCTAATATGGCATGGATATATTTGCTACATGATTAAGATGGTATGTTTTAGTTTTCATGGAGATGCTTTCACTTTAGCAAAACATTAAATTATGAATTAGCATGAAAAGAAATATATCAAATACATATACATAAGGTTAGTGCCTTATTGATAAGAGAATCAAAAGAACTAAGTATCTTATAATTATAGGAAAACTTCAGGCCAAGTTTAGCCCAAGAGTGGGACTATCATAGTGTCCCTTCTTGGTTAGTTAGTTTTGGTGACACATGGAGAGGGTGATTTTTATGGAGTGATATAAAAATTATGTATCTTAGACTTATGTATATGTTTGTATGTTATAGACCTAATTTGAGTCACACAGTTGTTGCATGTTTATGATAATATCTATGGTTGTGTGCATAAGACTAATCTTGGTTAATTACATATAATCAATGTTTCTCTTTTGGTATCCTAGTTTTAGCTTTGGTGCATGACATTAATGATGATATATAATTTTGGAAAATAGATCTATGGATTATCATCTTTGTGTAGAACATATGGTTGATTATAGTTGTATTTATGATGCATAATTTGTATGATTATGTATCCTTAGCATTTTAATGAGAAGGATGTTACAGGGAACTTGGTCACTTTACAACAAGGATGCTCAAATCAAACATGACAATGGAATTCATTCTTCAAATCAAAATGGCTATGCAAGTCATGTATACCTCTCAGTAAAATGTAATTACTTTAATTTAATTATGAAATTCAATAGATGATTTTTATATATGAAAATGCCGCGATGGATCCTTTCAGATAAGATCATGTCACAAGACCCTAAACCCATCGAATATCAATACGTGGAGCTTTGGATCTATGAAAAATATTAGGGCATGGAATCCTAAATATTTGAAAGGTCAAGGTGTGGAATATTATATCTATTGAATATATCAGGGTGCATATACTGGGGCACAAAGTCGTAGGTGCAAGGAAAATGGTGTGTAGTTTGAATAAATCTGGAGATGAATGCAATAAGGGTGTTAAATCCATGTCCTCTAGTAGAAAATACCAAACATTGGCATAAATCAACCATGTAAGCCTACCTAGATTATCCTTGAATGAATCTAATTCCAAATTTACCCACTTTTACTGGTTTCTTAAGTTAAATATAATTATAATAAAAAGGTAGACGATTAAAAATTACTCGAAAAAACACATGGGTTGATGAATATTAGATAATTAAAGTAATTTACTAATTAAGAAAAATTGAGGGTTTTCCACCTCAGGGGAGGGTGATGAATAATAGGATTTTGAAAATTTAAAAAAAAAACATGAGAGGGATGATGTGCCACCCCACTCAGTTCCTATAAATACTAAAGGATTTTCCCAAGGTAGGGGAGACGTGGAGAGGATTTTCCCATGGTAGGGGAGACTTGGAGAGTAATGAGATGTTGTTGAAATGTCTTTAAAATTTCATGAACTAAGTTCCTAAGTAGTTTTACTTAGTTGAGTTATACATGAGTGGTATTGAGAATTTGTCTTCCTTGCCCGAGTTATCTCTCTATTATTGTATCTTCGTACTGCTTGTGAGATCTTATAGCTCAGGAGTTCTAGGGGTAGAAGTTCTCCATGGATATGGTTGGGTGGAAAACTGGATTATTCAAATGAGTTGGTTAAGAATCAGAGATGGATCATATTTTCAACTATTGGAGTGAATACCTCATCGGGTATAAATTTAATTGTTTTGAAAATTTAGTATAATATTAGCATAAAGAATTGTAAATATTTAAAATTTTATAAGCATGTAATTTTGGTTTATCTTATGTTATATGGAAGCTTATTTGTTAAGTTGAGAATGGAGACTAAGAGTAGCTATATGTATGGGTGTTTATATATCAAGTTGGAATTATTACTAGTGTATTTTATTGTACTAACTTTGGTATTGTAGTGAATTGAGAAAGAAAAGCCAAATACTGCTAAAAAAATTACAATAAATAATTGCCAAAGAGTTTGGATAAGAGTCTCGTGATTTATGGTTTTGTTTCATTTTAATTACAATAGGTAAATAGATGCATTTTTAGAAAGGGTTTTAGAGCATGTTTGGAAAGTGTTTGGAAAAATACCTAAATGGATAATGTTATTATTTTTATAATATATAAATAAGTATACATGAATAAGTGCTAACTTGTAGCCTACAAAAAAATCAAGAAAAAGGGAAAATACTGGAAAAATTACTAGATCAATGTAACTCTTTTGAAAGAGTTATTAATATAACAAAATTACCAATCAAACAATAACTATTGCCACAAAACGATAACTCTGGCCAAAAAAACCCAAAAAAAAACAAGAAAACAACCTGAAAAACGAAAAGCATTGATTTTGTATCACCACTTCTTGTTTTTGGGTAAATTTTCCCCTTTTTTTCAAGACAATAAAAGAAATTTTTTTTGTGCAAAAAACACACTGAAAAGAAGTGTTAATGGTGGAATAACGTTTTTTTTTTTTTCAAGGTAAATTTTCAACATTTTTTAGCAATAGCATTAAAGATAATATATTATGACTCTGAAAACCCTTAAAATTCCAACAATTTTCAGGCTCGACATTAAAGAAAAAATATATTTTGAAAAAATTTCAACCATGAAATTATGGAAAAATTATATGACGAAAAAATACTTCAAAAATTAACACATGAATAAAAGTGTCATTATACCAAAAGTAATTTCTTTTTCAAATGTTAAAAGTATATTTATTTTAAAATCTTAGTCTAAGACAACTTGACACATTGCAACCAAAATTTAAAAATCGACCATCAAATTGATAGGCGGTGTAGGCAAACTCGAGCTATTGCAATGAAATCTTAAAAATCAACCATGAAATTGATACGTTGCGGGGGAAGACTTGTCTATTATAACGATAACTTTAAAATCAACTATCAAATTGACACATAATGGGGTCGGGTTGCTAGTTGATGATCGACACGAACTCTGTAAAAAAAAAAAAAACTAAATAATAAATAAATAAAAATGAAAAATACAAAACAAAACAAAAATTAAAAGATTGAAAATAATTAAAAGTAGAACCAAAAAAACAAAAAGTTTTAAAAAATAACAACTAATAAATAAAATAATATATTTAAACATAAAAATAAAAAAAATAAAATCAAAATATAAAAAATGACAAAAAAAAAAAAAAAAATCAAACATAAATATATAAATACAAAATATTTTTAGAGAAATCACAAAGTAGTTTTAAGAGTCAACACGTTCGAACCACTTAATTTGGTTAAAAACAAGATATATACAATATATATGTATAACAAAAACAAAAGCAAAATACAAAAATCAAACATAGAATTTCTAGAAAATAAAATTGACTAACAAAAAATTATTTAAAAAAAACACACACAAAAAAAAATATTAATTTAAAAAATAAATAAATACAAACTAAAAACAATTTAAAAATATATACGTATTTAAATCATAAACTTAAAAATAAATAAATTAAAAATTAAAAATATATTAACAAAGAACATTAAAAAATTAAAATTAAAAATTAAAATAAACTAAAATAAAATTAAACAAAGTAAAAAACAATTAAAACAAATTAAAATTTAGAAACAAAATAAGATGAACCACATTAGATGGTTCAAAACATTGACTAAAATTTTTGTATGTGATTTTTACCAAAATATATCTCAACATTCATAATATAGATCACAAGAACCTCAATTTATAAAATATAGATAAATTTAAAAAATAATAAATAATAAATAATAATAATAATAATTAAAATTTTATAATTAAAAAAATAAAAACAATTAAAAATTTAAAATAAAATTAATTTAAAATATATATATATATATATATATATATATATATATATATATATATATATTATAATTGAAAAATATATTAAAAACAAAAAAAACAAAAAAAAACAAAATTTTAAAAGAAAAAGTATGTTACTTTTTGACAAAAAAAAATTGCGATCGCCCTCGCCTGGCCGAGGGTCCATTCTGTGAATTGACTCTCGATCAAGTAGGGGGTTGAGGGTCACTGCAAGACCAGCGAAACGGGCCTCGAGGCCCCTTGGCTGGCCCTGTGGCGACCCTCAAGCCCTTGCTTGGCCGAGAGTCAATTATGGGAATCGTCCCTCAATCTGGCAGAGGCCGAAGACCGCCCTTTTTTTTCTAAATTTTAAATAAAATTTAAAATATATATATATATAATAGTTTTAAATTTTAAAATTTTTAAAATTTTAATTAATTTTTTTTAAATTTAATTTTATAATGGTTTTTAATTAAAAAAAATTAATTAAATTCTTTTGTAAATTTTAATCAAATTTGTTTATATTGTTAAATTGTTTTTTATGATGATGATGGTGGTTAACGTCCACTAAGACCAATCTTTGGTCTATCGGACCTAAAGAAAAGAATTATTTAGTTAGATTTAAGATTTTATTCCTAAGCTCAAAAAGCTTGGAGAGAAGCCTCCCGAGCTCACTATAATTTTGACATCTTAAAAGGCTAGGAAAGTCAATGTTGCAACAAAGATTATCAAATTGAGCTCTAATGTGGTTGTATGCAGGGCACTCTAAGAGGAAGTGATTTTCATCCTCGATGTTCATATTCTCACAGAGATGGCAGATCCTTTCCATCCATGGTGTTTTAGGAACTGTCCAACGACCTGTTTCACTATGGAGCTCATGAGAGTTCGCTCTAATCTTGGCTATAATAATTTTCTTCTTTGAGCTAGTTAAAACAGAGAGATACTTTTGATCTTCTAGGGTGGGGTTGATGACATCCTTATAATACCTTAATTTTCTTTTAGCTACTAGATCTTTCTCACACCACATTTTTTCTTTGAACTTAGAAGTAACAATTTTTTTAATGTTATTAATTTTTTGCAATGCAACATTCTCATCGATCTCCCAATGGTTTAACCAGCCCCTGGTGTCTTTATACCAACCTCGTTTAAGCCTTCGGTGGTTTTCGCTGGAATTTAAAGCTAGCTTAGGAAGTCTATGGTCTCCTATGCTATTGAGCTTGTGCTTGTACAACAGAAGCCTAGTCATAGCTAGGCTCTCGATAGGGGAAAGACCCACTTCTATAAGGAGAATAGGATAGGGTGTATTGCTTTTAATTTTAAGGTTATAAGTTATAAACGTTTCTGGATTTGCTCAATATTTCTCCAGGATTCTCTGGAGATGTTGCAACCCCAAACCTCACATCCATTTAAGATAACAGGAGTGACTAAAGTTTCAAAGAGGAACTTCTTTCTATCCCACATTATGAGGTTTGTCGCTTACAATTATTTTCAAGACCAAAATAAGCTTTCCACCCCCCATTAATCCTTTTCTGAATGCTATAGTTCTAGTTGAGCATGTGATGAATATCAATTCCTAGGTACTTGTAAGAAGACACTTCCTCCAAGTTACTATTGTCATACATAAATTAGCGTAAGTGTCCTTCTTGGATTTGATAATCATAACTTTTGTTTTGTCAATGTTAACAGACATACCCATGGTAGAGCAGAAATCCTTAAGAATTCTAAGTTGCTTATCAAGATCAGATGGGCACCTTGCGAGAAGAACAATATCGTAAGCATAGAGAAGAAAGATGATGACTATCCCAGCTAAGATCATGCCAGCACACCCTGCTTCCTCTAAACAACCTTCTAGCTTGTCGATGTAAATTCCAAATAGGGTAGGGGAGAGGGGGCAACCTTGTTTAACTTTGATATTACACTTAATATCTTTTGACCACCCCTCATTGCTCTTTAACTTGGCAATTACATTCTCGTATAACCTTATAGCGGCCGCTCTTAGTTCGAAAGGAACATTTAGCTCTTCTAATCTATTCCATAGGTTGTTTCTAGGTACCGTATCGAAAGTATTTCTAAAGTCCACAAAGCAACATAAGAGATTGGATTTATCATTGTGGCATTCCTCCACAATGATCCTAAGCATAACGAGGTGGTCCGTTGTTGAGTGCTTCCTTCTAAAACCCGCTTGGCCTTTAGCCCGCTTACCTTCACTTTCAAGCCAAATGCTCAACTTCTTTTCCAAAATAATACCGTATAACTTGGCTAAGAGAGGGTTGATCATAATTGTCCGATAATTAGAGGGGTTATTTGTATCCCCACTTTTAAAAATAGGGATAATGAGGCTATAAGTCCAAGGTTTAGGGAACCCTTGCTTGACTGCTTGGTTGAAAAGCTTGTGGATGTGGGGGATGAGGACAAGAGCTCTCATTTTTAAGATTTCCGCCTGGTAACCTTCAATGTCTTTAGATTTCCCATTTGCCAGGCATTTAACCCCAAAATCAATGTCTTCTAATGAGAAAACTTCTTTCGTTGTGAGCAGGGTTTCAAAATCCCTAGCATTTGGAGATTCATAAAGCTTTTTAAGATAGGAATTCCAGTCGTGTAAAGCAATTTTATTATTATCTTTAGTTTTCCTAGTTAGAATCTACCTACAGAATTTCTTAGGAGCCACCTTAGAGAGGTGTAAGAGATTCTCTCGTCTTTTACGAATATATTGCCTTTTTTTCCTTTGAGTTAGGGCTTTGTAGATTTTTATCTTGTCAATTTTGAGAGATTCATCAACAGCTTCCTTAATTGCTCTCCTCGCACTTTTACAATCTTTGTCATACCATGGGTTGGTTTTGCTATATATTTTATTACTTGAGACTTCAATTGAGAACTTGTTAATAGAATATGAGAGGGTTGTAGTAAAATTATGATACAGGTCATCTATGTTGTCTATACTAGATAAAGGAAGCAAATTAGTTTTTAATTCATTTAGAAAGAGATCATGTTTATTTCTATCAAAGATTAATTTCTTTTGACTATAAGGATTATCTTCTATGGGATCTCTATGCATGACAAAATTGAGAGTTATGAGTAAAGGCCTATGATTAGAGTCACACTCGTGGTCGTCTAAGATGTCAAAACTTATTATTTCATTGTATAAAGGGAGATCGGAAATAACATAGTCTACCACGTTGTTGCCAAGCCCATGGATGTAGGTCATCTGGCTAAAATTGGGCCACTTATTTAGACTGTTGCAAATTATGAGATCCTAAGCACTACAGAGCTTGACTAGCTCCGACCCAAACAAATTATCCCCGAGGTCTTCAGAGCTCCTTTTGTACCGGCTAGCCAAAGTAAGGTCTTCGTCTAACCAAAGAGGATTGGGGTTGGAATGATTGCTTAGAACAATAGCTTGGTTGCTTGAAGTTCGAGCATTAAAGTCACCCACTAAAAGGATATTACCTTCATTCCTTAGGCTAGAAATATCATTCTCTAAACCATTGTAAGGACTATTTTTATCTAGATGATTTTTCTTATAGAAGTTAGAATTAATGGGGGGGGGGGAATAACAGATTATTATTAAGTTTTTTTTATCATTAATGTCAGTAATCTCAATCCAACTATATTGGTTGTAAGGGTCGTTTTTATAAATCCTAGCATGGGGGAGATGTTCTTCTTAATGTAGCAAGCTATGCCCCCAATGCCTCTACGGGAGGATCACTTGTTCTAGGTAGACCATAGTGGACAGCCATCTATGTTAGGGACCTTAGATTCTTCGTGCTCCCAAGTATCAACAAGCAATATAATATCAACATCATTTGAGATGCAACTTAGTTTGGGGCCTTTGTTCCATGGAAAGCCCCGACAGTTCCAAGAAAGAATTTGGAGCATGTTGAATTGCTATTTATTACTATCTTTTTGGTTTCTATCTCGAATAACGGATTTTCTATTTATGATTATTGTCCATTTTCCTTCCTTCCTAGCTTCTTTTACCTTTTGAACCTCCTTTCTTAATTATACTTGATCTTCTGGAATGAGATCTTCATTTATAAATATTCTCGTTCCTTTTAGACCTGAGGTTTTACTAAGTATGTCATATTTATGGTCAATAGAGCTCACATTTATTCGGATCAACCTTCCTTTTTTCTCAGTTAATTTCCCTAACCTTGTTGCTTCTATGAGACACGTGGTTTCAATTTGTAATCTATTATGTAATTTTGTCTAGGCTATGGCTAAAGTATCCTCGTCTACCTCTTCTTTCAAACCGAAGATTATAAGTTTCAAGGCCCTTTTGTTACGCTCATGTTCTAATTTGATAATTTTTTGTCATTTCATCTTTAATTGGTTTGATATCTAATTTACCTGCCCCACTATTTATGGTGAGACTATTGTTAACTTTTTCTTCTAGTTCTTTAATCATATCCTTCATTTTAAGACTCTCTATATTATCAACATCTCCTTGCTGGGATGTTTGGTTCGTATCTTGGTTTTGTTTTTCTATGACCTGCAACCTAGTCTCCATTTCCTCCATTTCATTCTCCAATAGTTCTATGTTATTTTCTATTTGTTTTTGGATCTTGTCTTCAAGAGATGTGAATTTGTTTTCCAGCATGGCTTCTAACTAGGTTTGTAGCTTGACTTCTCTTTCTTCTCTACATTTCTCTAAAGACTCTATATACTCATAAAGACTCTGTAGAGTAACTGTGCTAAATCTACCTTTGGTAATCTTTGGTAGCTGTGGTGAATTATTCATACTTGAGAATATATAAAATTTCACCGCAAAATTTTCACCTCGGAATTTCACCGCAAGCCCAAGTATTAATGGAGAAAATTCATCGCAGACCCAAGTATTAATGGAGAAAATTCACTGCAGAATTTTCACCGTAGACCTAAGTATTAATGTAGAAAAATTTTACCGCAGAATTCACCGCAGACCCAAGTACTAATCGAGACTGCAGACCCAGGGATTATGTTTCAAGTTTAATTTTCTTCTTTATTTTTTATTTAAATATTTTTTTTATTTTTTTTTATAATTTAATTGTATTTTTTTATGTTTAAATTTTCTATTATTCTAATTTGTATTCTTAAGGATTTTATATTTTTTTAATCATATGTTTTATTTTGTTAAATTTTATTTTTGTTATGTTTACTTAAAATTTTATCTAAATCGTTTTTTTTTTAAGAAAAAAAAAAAAGACTTCAAATGTCATCTTTTTACATATAGAATTAATAATAAAAAAATTCATAAAATTTGTTATTTTTCCAACTTCTTTTATTTAATTTTTTCATAAAAATACTTTATTTAACATGTGTTTTTTTAACAAAAATGTACTGAAATACATATTTTTTTAATTATTTCTATATGCAAAATATGCATTTTAGTATATTTTAGTGAGAATTATTTTATGTATATTGAAGTATTAATTAAATATATATAAATTTATAAAAAATCTTAACCCCAAAATATTAATGTTATTATTTTTTTTAACTATGCAAAAACCATTAAAATTTTCATTATAAAAAAGCATTGCAAAAAAATACAAAACACACATATTTGGAAATCCCTTAAAAAAACAAAAGCATATTAGGAAGAAAAACAAGAAGAGGAATAAGACAACTTTAAAAATTGTTAAATAATCAACATTTAAAAAAAAAAAAAATTGTGCATATTTAGGACATAATAAAATTTTAAGTGTAGAAAATATGTCTTAAAAATAAGGTCTCTAAAAAAAATGGGTTGACATTACATCAACATTTTTCAAAATCAGTATGAAAATCATTAACATTTTAAAAAAATGTTTATACTTGATACATAAGAAAAAGAAAATTTAAAGTGTTAAAAATATGCTCCAGAGAAATATAATAATAATACTAATAAAATTAAATAAAATTAAAATTAAAATTAAAAAATAAAATGTGATGTTGCATCAACACTTTTCAAAATAAGCATGAAAAGCACTAACATTTAAAAAAAAAAAAAGCATACTTAGATACCTAAGAAAATTTAAAGTGTCACAAATATGCTCCAAAAAAAATGTGTATTCTGAATCAGCACTTTTCAAAACCGGATGATATTTTTGCTACCTCAAAAAAATGGGTAATCGGTAAAGTTCTCGTTTGATTGGTAACTATGTTATATGTTCATTTTTGTTGTCTTTTTTTCCTCTTTTCCCAGTTGTTTTTCGAAAAGCATTTCAATTATATAAATTATAACACGAACTCCCACCTTTTTTAAATTTATTTTTCTTCATGTTTTGGAGTAATTAATTATTTTTACGATAAAATTCTCCACATTCCCATTTTAGCTACAAAAAATGATAACAATATATCTTGAATTTTACAGTGATTTATATTATCATATTATTATGTCAACAATATATTTGAATATTTTCTCTAACATAACAATGTGAACCCATCAACACATGGCTTAAATTTTCTCAAAGTTGAATAGTAGATCCAATGAAATATTGAGGTGTAGTTATGGTTGAAATGCTTCCATAAGGTAATATTGCCCTATAAAGCTTTAACATCTTAAACATTGAGGTGTAATTAAGGTTGAAATGCTTCCATAAGGTAATATTAACCTATAAAGCTTTAACATCTTGCAGTCTTATCAAACCCTGAGATTCTAAATTCTTCTTGGTTATGTTAAGCACTAATGTCCCAAGTATTGGCACAATTCATGACCTAAACATTAACCCTGAGATTCTAAATTCTTCTTGGTTATTTTAAGCACTAATGTCCCAAGTATTGGCACAATTCATGACCTAAACATTTATTTGAGATAGACATCTTGGCAGTCTTGTCTCTTGGTTATTTTAAGCAGTATTGTCTGAAGTATTGGCACAATTCATGACCTAAACATTTATTTGAGGTAGACTTACTATTGGAATAGCGGTATGTTGGTAATGTTTAATTTACCATGGTCAAAACTCATTTTTCCTACTGCTGTCAGTGCGAAGTATTGGCAAAATTCATAACCTAAACATTTATTTGAGGTAGACTTACTCTTGGAATAGTGGTATGTTGGTAATGTTTAATTTACTATGATTAAAACTCATTTCATTTTTCCTATTGTTGTTTTGCATTGGTTAATAATGTTTTTATTTGTTTAATTGGTGCAATATCGTGTGTTTAATTTACTATGGTTAAAAAACATTTTTCTTATTGTTGACTTGTAATGGTTAATAATGCTTTTATTTGTTTAATTGGTACATTCTGGGTGTGTTTAATTTACTATATTTAAAACATATTTTTACTTTTGTTGACTTGTGATATAAATATGTCTCTCAAATATTTGTGTATTTATATCATCAAGGACATGAAGCAAGAGCAAAGATGAAGAGAAATAGAGACCAAGCTTTTTTTAAAGAAGTGGTGTTGAAAGAGACTTTAAGGATTATACGTTAGAATTTATCAAAAATATATATAATTAAATTTATTTATTTATTTCTTATTATTATTATTATTATTATTATTATTAAGAGTTTGTTTGAATTTCACAAATTCAAGAGTACATATGTATATTTATATAAAAATGTAATTCTTAGAGTATGAGAAGGGGGTGAGATAGAAAGGATATAATTTCAAGAAGAATTTCTCAATTGTGTATTTAAATAAAATGTACAACTTGTTGAAATTATTATTGTGTGTATTTTTGTAGCTTTTTTAATGGAATAGATGTGCGCCCATTTCCTTCCAACTCTGCATATGTAAATGCTAATGTGTATTTAATCTCTAGATTAAATCTGAAATCAGATGTGTGTAGATATAATACTTTGTTTTAAGCATGGAATTAATGATTGCAAATCTGGTCCAAGTAATTAATGTATGCTAATATAGTTCAAGTTTTGTTACAAAGGTGGAACTTGATTTGAATCAAATTAATCAATACAACTATGCCATCTAAGGGTTGAAAACTCAACAAGGTTAAATCTTATTGGAATTCCACCTTTATATTTCTTAACTTACATATAGATAGCATCAAGAGAATCAATACATACATATTTTAGTTAATGGATTTGTTGCATGAACTATCTAGATTGAGAGAAATTAAGTTATTGTGGCTGGTATATATATTTATTACTCGTCTATCAAATATCTCAAATAAAATAGCTATTTTAAACAATTACTTAAGGCTGTAACCAAAGCCTATACCCTACTTTGGTCGAATATACTCTTTCTGTGTATATACTTGTGTTTTTTTTTAATCATTATGACCTCACGTTGCTAGAGTTTCCATGGAGAGGGATAGCATGGAGTATTTGAATCGATCTACATATTAACTAGTGTAAGAGATACTCTGAAAAGTTTTCAATTTATTCTTAGGAGAAGTCAATCCTAATCCAAGAACAATAGTTCATGAAAAATTGGTCGTTGGCTTATCGATGGAAGGGGTTTGATATATAGTTTGTTTCCATAGCTCTATGGATAGTCTAAAAGCTTGAATCAATCTAGTGAAGTTCAAATTTTTGGTATTATAACCCAATAATCTAGGGTTTTTTTTACATAAGTTACAATGGGACTGTATGTAAAGTGTTAATCTATCTTCAAGGTTCATGTGAAGTCCATATACATATAAAATGAATTACAATGTCAAGGCTAATAGCTCTTGATTTTAAACATTGGTTATAAGAATCATCGGACTTACTATTTATCAATTTTTTTTGGAATAAAACTTAAAATATTGTGATAGCATTGGTGAAATGGTCGTGGTTTATCCTTAAGTATAACTTCTAGTTCACATGGCTACTCATGATAGTCCATGGGAGGATTTTGATGTAACGTTGTTGTTGACCCCATTTGTACTGAATATTAAGCATTATTGAATGCACCATATATATATATATATATATATATATATATATATATATATATATATATATATATATATATATCGTATTTCGAATTTCAAGTCTTTTGTTTAATGGGACATTTATGTCTCTATTGTATTGATGGTTGGTACTTACATTGTTGCATGGCATCGACCACTCATCCACCTCTCATGTCCTTGACTTCTTTTGAGAACGATTGCCTTCTTCTTGATCATCGAGAGAGTCTCTTCTTTTTCTATCATCTCTTCCTCTTCGATCATCACTTCTAATATTAAACCTGATATTGTTCAAGACACAATTGTTATTGTTCCTTGACCTTGGAGCATCCTTCCTTGCTTGGGAATCTTGAGCATAGTGGCCAAACTTGTGACAATTATAACACTCAATATTTGACATGTCCTTGTTCCCTTTTTGTTTCCTTCTATTGGAGTCCTAGGGAGTTGGAGAAGACTTTTTTAAATTAGATGGACCTCCCCTTTCCTTATTTTTCTTAATCCAAGTTGTCATTGATGGCAACAGGTTGACGAAGGTTGAAAGACTAGATGATAACATGGAAGATATCATTTGAAGTTCTCATAATGATGTTGCACTATTATTGAATACATGATGCTATACCTTCTTGACCTTGTTGGGTACTATCATGATGACATAGATGTCCTACATGATGACGTTATGACCCTATGATTGATAAGCCAAACAATGGAGAAGACAAATGAAGGAGAAGCCAAGCAATGGAGAAGGCATTCTGTCCTATGCACTTTCTGCACACAAAAATTAAGGACAGTCACAAAGAAAAATTGTTTTTACCTCCTTAGAGGCATCCTTCCAAATTGACTCATATACCATATTTTAGAGCATATTTTTTTCCTTTCCAACGAGCCCTTACTTGTCCCAAAACTCCTAGTAGTTTTTGAGATATCGAATTTTCAAGTTAAAAAAATATATTTCTGATATTGAGCTGACCTATGCTCAGGGACACAAGTCGGCCTCCAAACAGGGACAAGTATTTTCGTTTGTTATTGCAAAGAATGCTATACATATACAATCTGTAACTCATTTCTCCAGCACATAAATTCGGTCATCAAGCACACACAGAAGAGATTCAGTTCACATCTCGTGAACTTAATATATAAAGGAGAAGATATTCTGTTAAGGGTTAAAAAGGTCTCATCTAAATTGTAGAGTTTCAGATTTCTGTGAGTGTCACATTTCAGAAGGTCAGATCCATAGTTTAGTCTTGAAAAACTCACTACCTCACATACATTAACAGTGGTTCGAACCTACTAAATAATATTGCAACTTGGACTTCTCTACAACACAGCAGCTCGGATTTATCTAAACCACAACAGCTCGGAATTATCTAAAACCATAGTGGTTCAAATCTCTTGAACATTGCAGTGACCTAAATATTACAAAGATCTCTTGGCTCAGTATTGCAGTAGCTCGGATCTATTGAAAATTGCAGTACAATGATCTCTTGGCTCGGAATTGCAGTAACCTAAATATTACAGTGATCTCTTGTGCCGAAGCTTCATAATATTCCAGAATAACCTTGTTGTGGAGTTGAAAAATCGTAAGCAATAATATGAAGTCACAATAGCATTTTAATTATGACAAGGATTGCATAATAGCAACATTGTGGAACAGAGCAAAAGAAGCCTTCTTGATCACTTGTCCTGAGCATGAAGATTTGAGTTCTGGAACCAAGAGCATTGAATGAAAATCAATGAGCGGTGAAGCATTAGTAGTGGAGTCAAATGGTGAACAAAGTACAGTGAAGAAATAGTGAAGTAAAAATCAAGAAGTATTGAACAGTGAAGAATTTTTGTAGATGACAGTCAAGTAAGTATATCACACATCTTCTATTAAAAGAGACTGAGGGATTGGTGTCCTTGGGGTAGGTGCCCCTAAACACAAGGTTGGTGCCTTGAGAATATAGGGTCAAAGTCCTAGAGGTCGGAGCCTCATCAAAGTCCAAGTTGGTGCATGTTTCATTAAAAGGGTTGGTGCTCTCACTCATCTATTGTATACTATTATTTAAAAAAGAGGATTGAAGTTCTTATTAATCCTTAATATTATTATTATACACCTCCATGCCTTTAATTGTGAAGAATCTAACTGGAAATAAATAACAATTGAAAAGAAACATTGATTCACCCCCCTCACAGTATTTCCAACAATGTCCTTGACTTCTTTTGAGAATGATTGCCTTCTTCTTGATCATCGAGAGAATCTCTTCTTCTTCTATCATCTCTTCCTCTTCGATCATCACTTCTAATATTAAACCTGTTATTGTTCAAGACACAATTTTTATTGTTCCTTGACCTTGGAGCATCCTTCCTTGTTTGGGAATATTGAGCATAGTGGCCAAACTTGTGACAATTATAACACTCAATATTTGACATGTCCTTGTTCCCTTTTTGTTTCCTTCTATTGGAGTCCTAGGGAGTTGGAGAAGACTTTCTTAAATTAGATGGACCTCCTCTTTCCTTATTTTTGTTTCCTTGAGTGAAAAATGTTGATGGCTCTCCTTCCACTTTTGAATCCTACCTCTTGAAATCATCATCGATTCCTCTTGAGTGCATTTTCCAACAAGCTCATCAAATGACGGAAAATTGTTGTTAATTATTATGGTGGTGTTGTACTATACAAAACGCCCCATTTATACTTATATATGGGGACCCTTTTTAAAATTTTCTTTCCTTTAAAGAAAGAGTGCTAACTTTAAAAAATTCATCATAAACTCTAAAAATAGTGAAATACTAGTCTAATTCACTTTCCGCTTGGGAAAGTTCACAAATCGCATATCGCAAACCCTTTAGAACAAATGCTTAAATATCATGAAGGAGCTCTGAAATGCGATAGTCGACCCCTTTCATAAAGTTTATGTTGGGGCCCTTGTTTTGTTTAAGTTTTGAATTTTCAGCCAAGACACTTTTTGAACTTGGACTCTTTTTGAGTTGCGGAGGAAATACACATAGCTAACGCGACCGCACCGCGCGACCAGGAGTTGCGGAGCTACCAAGGCGGTGCGGAAGCAATTGATAACTGGAGATGGAACAGAGATAAGTACAGATGAAAGAGATACAGCAGAAAACAGGAAGTAGAACATGCAGACATCAGAAGAGAAGTCGGGAAAAGCCAGAGCAAAGACGCAGAGAAGCCGCCAGTCGCGACGAGCGGGTGAATAAAAGGCGATCACCCGGCTGAAGAAGAGAGAGGTTGGTTGATCGGCTGCTGTTGAGGTCATTGTTGAGGGATGATTGCATGCGGAAGCAGCCGTGGAGGAATCAGACCTGTTCTCTCCATTGGTTCCTACTTTCTATGTTCGTCCTTTCTGTTCTTAGACCCATCTGTATCTGATTTATGAGTTATCAGAGAAGGAAGCTATGTAATCATGTAATTGGCCGAAGAATAATATAAAGAAGGATTGCTGTCTCTATGCTTTGGTTATGGGTTATGATGTGTTTGTACTGCTTTAAAAATTTTAAGTTGCGACTGTCTGAATACTTGATTACTGATCTTGCATGTACTTTCTGGTATATGTAATGGATTCTCTTTCTTTCTGTGGTTGCGAGTTTATTCCTCACCTGTGATCCCATCCCCTTTCTCATGTTGTCGCGGCACGCCTCGGGTGAGACGCTCTGCTCTCCCAGAGCAGGGTGAAAATGCCGGCGTGTTACTAGACTACACCGGACCCCTTGTTGGCCACAACCCTTTGAACCTGGGTCTTGCCCGCGAGACCTGACTGTCCGCCAACAAATGGTTCCGTTGCCGGGACCTGCATGTTCTGAGGGGACCTAGATCATGGTCTCGAGGATCTTTGAAGGAGCAATACGGCGATGGTGGGATGATCATCTTGACCATTTCATTACTCAGCAGGCGGAGCTGATCAAGAAAAAGGAGGCGGCGGTCAGGGAGCTTGTTCTTTTCTCTGACTCAGCTAGCGATACGTACGAAATTTTCTGGGGAAGGTTTCCCACGGATCTTTACAATTGGTTGCGGAGGTTACGAACGAAGGCGGCCCAAGAAGGCTTGCGGAAGATAAACCGCAGGTGGGCGCACGAAGACTTGGTAGCGCTACACCGGGTAGATACTGAACTAACCCGCGCAGTGGAGTTTTGGGTAAAGACCACGTTGGAAGGATACGTTGTGGAGTTTGCCGCTGAGTGCTACCAATCTTTCTCGAAGGCCGAGGCTGTGTTTCACTCAGGGATGAGGGGAAAACTATTGAAGGAAATTCCGCTGTGGATCAAAGCCCTAATGGTGGACGAAGGGTTGATTGAATTCCACAAAACGAGTATGGAAGCGTAAGCCACCCGTACTGGGGGAAGGATTGAGGGGACCGATGCTGTGTAGACTGTAGGAGTAGGGAACGGGGGATGGACGTTGAGGCCGCATGCAAGTTGCGGGAGTCACGTGCACATCGGCGGGCACAGATCGCCGATAGGTGGCGAAGAAGGGTAATGAGAGATTAGAAGAAAAGGGAGATCGAGAGGAGAAATCAGAAGGAGGCGCCTCAGAAGACAAAAAGCATGGGTTTGAATACCCGGACAGGAGACGGGACGGCAGCAGACGTACAGTGGGTGCATGGGAGCCCAATGATGCGAGAAAGAGAAGTACCGACTAGCAAGGATAACGAAAAGATGCAGCTCGAAGAAAGTTCCGATGACGAATGGCACGACGTGATGCAGCAGATGTTTCAGGATCAGACGGCACCCACCCCTCCAGGTAGCCCTACGTCCCACCTTCCGCATGGCCAGGATCCCGACCTTCCCCTGGTACTTTATCAACCTTTAAGAAATATTTTTGTTCAGTTACAAGCATTAAGTCAGTTATCTAGTGGTTCAGTGGCGTCGGTAACGCCCAGTAGCAGCAGCGTTACTAGTAGTAGTATTTTCCCCAGTAGGACCGTTACGCAACCAGGACCCGGAGCTTTTATCCTGGTTAATTCTCCGCAAGCATACATGGCCGGATCCTTCACCCGGTACCCCGAGTTCTCGGGTCGGGGGAATGACGACGTAGAACAACACTGGTATCTGTGCGAAGCCATCTGGAGAGCTCGACAGACACCGGATGCAGGGAAGTTGATAGAGTTTCAAACCACGCTCAGAGAGAGAGCTCTGCGTTGGTTCATCAAGTGGTCCGAGGCGCACCCTAACCCTGTAATTGCGGACGTAAAGCGGGATTTTGTCCGCGAATTCAAGCTTCCCCAGACAGACCAGCAGGGCCTGTCCGAGCTGTGGGAAATTAAGCAGAAGGAAGGAGAAACCGCGTGGGAGTTAATGCGGCGATTCAAGGATGCGATCGGGAAACTGAGTTACCCGATCGATCCAAACCACCAGAGGGACTGGTTCATCAAGGCTCTGCTCCCCTTGACACGAACCCCTCTCACTCAGCAGAAGATTGATAATCTGCAGGATGCTTTGGAGCAGGCCATGAAGATTGAAGCCATGGCGGGATACCCCTAGGAATACAGGGGGGGGCTGGCCCCGCAAGACCCTTCTCTGATAGGGTTGCAACACCAGATCGCCAGCTTGACTGAGAAGCTCAAGGAAATTCAGCCAGCAAGACCAGCGCGACCGAATGTTTGGTGTACTCATTGCCTGGTCGAGGGGCACGTCGCAACCGAATGTCCTCGGTTGCGCGGCGCGGGAGTTGGACCCTCAGTTGCGGCTATCCAGGGGGGGCCACCACCAGGGGGTGGCACGGCAATGAACCCGCAGGGGGTATACCAGACGCACCAGGCCTTTGCGGGGTTTCCACCGCAACCGGGGTCCTCCACCCCAGAATACTGCGAAATTTGCCGAACGATAGGGCATCCTCCTCGGATGTGCCCGATATTGCAGAAGTACTCCACGGTGCCGAATAATGTATACTGCGAATTCTGTGTGTCCACGACGCACAATACGGAGCAGTGCAGGGCGCTAGACGCACTTGCGGATCGACTGGATCGGCCCTCGTACCGGGTCAACGAGGCTGCGAGGGGAAGAGGTGGCGGCATGCGGGGAGGCCGAACAGGAGGACGCGGGCCGGTAAAATGCTACAACTGTGACCAAGAGGGTCATGTAGCTCGAGAATGTCCCCTTCCGCGACGACCCTGGTGTTCCCAGTGCTGGGTCAACGCCCACGCCACTGAAGACTGCCCAGAACTCATCAAGAAGTGGGAAGAGCGGGCGCGGCAGAGGGCCACGAATCTGATAGGCTCAGAACCGCGAGGGGTCGCAACCCCTGACATGCAGAATGTTGCGATAATAACGAGAGGCGGAAAGAAGACTGGTGAGGATGCCCACGAGAAGGAGCCAGTACGAGTGGTGCGGCCAGCATCCCCAAAGAAGTTGATTAGGCCCGAGGTGCAGAAGAAGTACTTTCAGGAGGCGGTTGAGGCATTCGCCCAGTTGCGGAAAGAAGGAGGGCTGGAGGAGCCCCAGCTGCCGGAAACCAGTGATCAGAACGCTGCAGATGTTGTAGTTGCGGATTGGCTCCGGCTGTTTCTCAGGATTGTGGATGACACCGTGCTGCGGCAGCAGCTCAGACAGGTGTTGGACGGAGCGCTGCAGGGGCGCGCAGAACCCAGAAACTTGGTAGATACTACGCCTAAATACGTGCAACGTGTCAAGCGGAACAAGCAACGAACGGGCAAAGAATTTCGACTTAACACACAGATCGCAGGATTCCAAATCAGCGACACGATGTTGGACCTGGGGTCCGACGTCAACATATTGCCACGAAAGACATGGGAGGCTCTTGGAAAGCCCCGGCTCGCTTATTCGCCAATCCAACTCAGGATGGCGAACCAGCACTATATTCTGCCAATCGGCCGACTCGAGGGTGTCGAGGTTGATGTTGCGGGGGTGAAGACATACGCCGACTTTGAAGTTATTGATATCATGAGCGATAAGGACCCCTATCCTGCTTTACTTGGCATTGATTGGGCTTTTGAGAATTATGCGATCATCGACCTCAAGAAGGAGCTGATGATTTTTGAGGATGGGGAGGTAAGGGTCACTCAGCCTCTCGACCCGTATCAGGGTCCGCAATACACAGAACCGGTAGACAGTCGGGAGGATGCTCGGATGATGGACCACCTCTATCAGATGACCGCCGGGAGGCGGGACGATTACATCAACCCGACCGCAACAGGATCTATCAGTTGGCGGAGTGTGCAGAGCTCGGAACTCGGATCCGAGCTTGCGTGGGAAGACTGGCAGCAAGGGGGATACGAGACCACCACGCGGCGATGTGCCGCCATCGCGCAGGTCCGGTGGGTGGGGACCGAGATCCGCGGGTACCCCACATTGTCAAACATGCAAGCAATGAATACTTTTATCCTCAAGGTGGAAGACCGGGTCCCAGAGGAATGCCGGATACCCCTGTTGGATGTGGCTTTGAAGTCAACATCGGGACGATGGTGGAACAATCACCGCAACTCCCTGTTGCGATGGGAACTGGTGGCTGATGCACTACGGGCACGCTTCAAAGAGGATGAAGGGCCCTGCATTAAACTCAAACACCATGGAGCTTCAGACCCGCGACAGCACTTGCGGGCGTGCGAGGAACAGTGGCGCAGCGCCAGGTACCCTGAGGAATTGTGGGTCCACAGATTTATCCACTCCCTGGGTACAATCCCCCAGGCCTGGTATCTGGAGGAAGAGCGGAAACGGGGGACCCGCTCTTGGCAAGTAGTTGCGGAAAAGTTCGTCCAGAGCTTCTCATTTGAAGGGGAGACGGCGCAGGAATCTCAGGCCCTATAAGCCGTCAAGGAGGTTCTGTTTTTCCGCCATCCCGAGCCCAATGAGGGCCCGGTGGCGTCACGCTCAGGGGTCAAGAGCGAGTTGGTTTGCCAACGGGTTGACGGCGAAACAGGGGACGACAGTTTGGAGGACCTGAGGCATCTCTACTTCGACGAGAAGGAGGGCGAGCGGAGTGTCCGTGACGAGCCGACGACAGAAGGAGTCCATTTGCATCCCCTAAAGACAAAGAAGCTGAACATAGGAATGGAGGAGAAACCGAAACTGGCAACGGTGGGAGATTACTGGGACGCGCAGACGACCAGAGAAATTTTCAGCCTCCTTCGGGAGTATGAAGATCTATTCCCGTCTTCAGTTGCGGCCCTGAAGGGGATCAAAGGGGATTTGGGCGAGATGCGCATCACACTGAAACCAGGAGCCCGGCCAGTGAAGCACCGACCTTACCGGTTGAACCCACGTATCAAAGAGAAGGTCAAGATGGAGATCGACAAGATGCTGGCTGCGGGACTCATCTTTCCGGTAGAGGAAGTTGAGTGGGTAAGTCCCATTGTCATCCAGAACAAGAAGGAAAAAGCAGAAATATGTGTCTGCGTGGATTATCGGAGTTTGAATAATGCTTGCATTCATGATCCGTTTCCCACTCCCTTCAGCGACGAAGTTCTAGATCACGTCGCGGGAAACGAAGCTTATTCCTTTACTGATGGGTTTTCGGGCTACCATCAAGTGCGCATCGCCGAGGAAGACAAAGCGAAGACAACATTCACGACTGAGTGGGGATCATTCGCATACCACGTCATGCCGTTTGGTCTGAAGAACGCACCGGCCGTGTTTTCCCGGATTGTCATTGCTGCTTTCCAGGAGTACATTCACAAGTTCCTGGAAGTCTATATGGATGATTGGACCGTTTACAGCCTACTGAAGAAACACGCCTCCCTGTTGCGTGTTATGTTCGATCGGTGTCGCCAGCTGCAGTTTTCCCTGAACTTAAAGAAATGTATTTTTGCAGTACCATTCGGCACACTCTTGGGTCACGTGGTGTGTAAGCAAGGGGTCTGCGTTGATCCCGCCAAGGTCGCGGTTATTGTCCACATGGAGGCCCCCAAGAACGTGAAGCAGTTGCGGGCACTGCTAGGGCACACAGGATATTACAGGCGGTTTATCCGCAACTACGCCAAACTCACTGCCCCTCTGGAGAAACTGTTGCGGAAGTCCGAAGCATTTGAATGGACAGCGGAGTGCAGGACGGCACTCGACACATTGAAGGAGAAACTGGCGACGGCTCCAATACTGGTCCATCCGAATTGGGATAAGCAGTTCCATGTGCACATTGACGCGTCCGGGATTGCACTTGGCGCGATACTGGCGCAACTCGGGGAAACGACAGTTGACCACCCGGTATACTTCGCCAGCCGACGGTTATCCAATGCGGAGAAGAATTACACCACGACCGAGCGGGAGGCGTTGGCGATGGTGTACTCTCTCCAGAAGTTCCGCCACTACCTTCTGGGCAGTAAGTTTACATTTTTCACGGACCATTCGGCATTAAAATATCTGGTCAATAAGCCCGTGTTGGAAGGAAGGATCTGCCGATGGCTTCTACTCTTTCAGGAGTTTACGTTCGATGTAATTGTCAAACCGGGCCGGCTGAATGTTGGGCCTGATCATTTATCCAGATTGGAGTCAGGGGAGAACGATGGTCCGTTAGATGATCAGCTTCCGGATGCTGATCTATTTCGAGTTGAAGCGGTCCCAGACTACCTGGCCGACATTGCCACGTATCTGACCACGGGACAGTGCCCCGAGGACTACACGCCGCTTCAGAAACGCCACTTGGTTGTCCGGGCGGCCGATTATCAATTGATCGCAGGGCAGCTGTACAAGCTGGGCCTGGATGAGGTGTTGCGCAGGTGTGTTCTTGACCATGAGCGGGAAGCCGTGATGTGGGAATGTCACAGCGGTGTTGCGGGAGGACACGTAGGGGCTAAACCCACCGCAAGAAAGGTACTTCAAGCTGGCCTATGGTGGCCAACGGTGCATACAGACTGTAAGGCCTATGTGAAGCGTTGCGATATTTGTCAGAGGACGGGACGGCCTTCACACAGGGATGAGCTTCCGCTACACCCCGTGCATGTGTTGCGGCCATTTGAGAAGTGGGCTGTCGATTTTGTAGGGCCCATTGCACCAATCGCTCGCCATTCCAAAGCTCGGTACATCATTACGGCGACCGATTATCTCATGCGATGGGCTGAAGCAGCAGCGGTACGCGACTGCTCCGCTGAGACCGCTGCTCGATTCATCTTTGAGCACATCATCAGCCGTTTTGGCTGCCCCCAAAGCTTGACCAGTGATCAAGGCACGCATTTCATTAATGCCACGGTCAAGTCGCTACTGGAGACATTTATGATACAGCATCATAAGAGCAGTCCATACCACCCGCAGGCCAATGGCATGGTGGAAGCCTTCAATAAGATTCTGGAAAAGGGCTTGACGAAAATTTGCAACGCTCAGCGGGATGATTGGGATGAGCGGATACCAGCGACATTATGGGCTTACCGGACCACGGTAAAACGTTTGACAAACCAGACGCCATTCCAGCTGGTGTACGGCCGGGAAGCTGTGATTCCCGCCGAGTTCACCGTCCCCAGCCTTTTGATCGCAACATCCCTTCACTTCTCCGAGGATGCGTCCCTGAAGGAACGACTCCACGAGCTTCAGGAGCTGGATGAGGCTCGGTTTCTTGCGGAATTCCACCAGAAGGTTCAGAAGGCCAGACAGAAAGCATGGCACGACCGCCACATCAAGACTAAAGCTTTTCAGGTCGGCGGCAAAGTTCTCTTGTACGACAGCCGGTTCCAGAAGTTTCCAGGCAAGCTCCAGATGCATTGGCTGGGACCGTACTTTGTTATCGAGATCCGCGACTCAGGAGCCGGTCGATTGGCACAATTGGACGGCTCAGTTCTTCCAGGATGGGTGAATGGCGCACGCCTGAAGCCCTACCAGGAGTAGGTACCTTCTCCCTTTCCATCAATAACTCTCGCAACCGAGAGCACCCGTAGAGTAGCGTAGTTGAATAACTCTCCCGCAACCGGGATGAGCATAGTTAGTCGTTTCCATTTCTTTGCAGTCAGTCAAATAAACCGTCCGTTGCGGCATCCATACCGCAACCGACCATGGTCGGAGCGGGCCAGTCCAGCGTGTCGCAACGCCAGTCTAGCGTGGCGGCGCGCCAACCCAGTAGGACGCCGCTCCCAGTCCAGCGTGTCCTGCACGAAGGATCTGTCCTCGTGCCAGCGTCAGTCCAGGTCATAACCGTCAGTCCTTTTTTCAGTCCGTAGGATAGCTCAGATTTTGGTCATAAATTCCCTTAATGGACAGTAATCATACCGTAATCATTTCCCATCAGCCGCAGTTCTGTCCGCCGTCGGGTCCGCCCATCTCCCAATGACGCCATCAGCAACTGTCAGATTACACACAGGTCTGCGATTGATCGCACGATTATCGCAGGCAAGAATGATAGCAAGAATTAATTGCCGTTATGGAGTCTCATCAACCCCGCGCGTGCCAGCAGATGGCCCAATTTGCATGAAGGCTATCGGCGCCAGGATGACGGACCAATTCAGTTTGGAAGTTTCAGCGACTCCGGAGCACTCGCAGTACCAGAGCACTCAGCACTTAGCAGGAAGTTACAGACGAGTTGTCCAGGTCTATCAGAGGCGCGCCAAGATGCCGAGAGCTGTTCTCTCCGTTCCTGAACCAGCGATTGATCGCAGAATTCACCGACTTGAATCACTGGTCGACAAGTACGACAATGCACCCTGCATGGACGCTAACTTGTCCGACCCGGCTGAGTTTCCCCATCTGCATTGGCAGACGTTCATGGAACACCATTATACACCGGGGAGCAGCTCTAACAGTCGAATGAAGGACGAATTCCGGGGTCTCCAGTAGTCGACGTTGATGAATTTGCGAAGTCTTCCTATCTTCGGCACCACCGGACCAGTGCTGCAATGCACCCGGTTCCTCCTCAGTCGGGTGCAGAACGGGTCCCTATGGTTGAACGAGGAAATTCCAATACATGCAGCGGACATTGGTCGACTTACGGGGCTCTGCCAGACTGGTGCAGATGTTTCCTCTGTGGGGCAGACCGCCTCCAAGCGCGCCCGGAAATCAGCTGAGGCGGACCTCTACACAAAATATGGTACTCGCCGGGGTGGCAAAGGTGCCAAGATAGATCTAATCAATGTACCAGCAATCCGGTTTGCTTGCTACTTGATAGCTAGCAAGACCATGCGCCATTACACCAAGGGTGAGTGCACGTTGGACACCATTTCTATTGCAGAGCACTGTGTCAAGGGGGCCCGATTGAATTGGAGTGCGTTTTTATTTTACGCAGCTTACAGGAGTGCTCCCTCGCACTGACAGTCAAAACGCAGCCCATTGCTGCTCAACTGCAACAACTCGCCACCCAAATTCGGGCGACCACGGACCAGGCCAGATTAGACCAGCTCTACGCTCAGACGGACGAGCTGGAACTTCAAATGCAGATGACCGAGGCCGCATCAGCAGCAACTAAGCACACTCTCCGGGAGATGCGGCCACCCCTTCGCACCCATGCCGAGGCAATGCATCAGCTGGATGCCACTGCCGAGTCCCAACTCGCCACACTGTTCGGGGATGCCCCGACGCCCATCGACGAAGCTGCAGCCAACCGAATTGTTCAAGATGCTGACCTGCTTATGCAGGACTGGCAGCAAGCAGTGGCAACTTTCACAGAGCTTCGAGATTCAGCACTCCGCCGGGTCCCGGAGTTGGGGCCCTTGTTTGAAACAGCAGGTGGCGGAGCACAACAGGAAAGGGCAGCAGAAGAAGGAGCAGCAGAGCAGGGCACAGAGGCCGGCGAAGGTATGGAGGTAGAGACTATCATTTGCGATTGACTCGCGGACGAGTCAAAGGATTGTGGTCGGGGCCTGTTGGGGCCCTTGTTTTGTTTAAGTTTTGAATTTTCAGCCAAGACACTTTTTGAACTTGGACTCTTTTTGAGTTGCGGAGGAAATACACATAGCTAACGTGACCGCACCGCGCGACCAGGAGTTGCGGAGCTACCAAGGCGGTGCGGAAGCACTTGATAACTGGAGATGGAACAGAGATAAGTACAGATGAAAGAGATACAACAGAAAACAGGAAGTAGAACATGCAGACATCAGAAGAGAAGTCGGGAAAAGCCAGAGCAAAGACGCAGAGAAGCCGCCAGTCGCGACGAGCGGGTGAATAAAAGGCGATCACCCGGCTGAAGAACAGAGAGAGGTTGGTTGATCGGTTGCTGTTGAGGTCATTGTTGAGGGATGATTGAATGCGAAAGCAGCCGCGGAAGAATCAGACCTGTTCTCTCCATTGGTTCCTACTTTCTATGTTCGTCCTTTCTGTTCTTAGACCCATCTGTATCTGATTTATGAGTTATCAGAGAAGGAAGCTATGTAATCATGTAATTGGCTGAAGAATAATATAAAGAAGGATTGTTGTCTCTATGTTTTGGGTTATGGGTTATGATGTGTTTGCACTACTTTAAAATTTTTAAGTTGCGACTGTCTGAATACTTGATTAGTGATCTTGCATGAACATTCTGGTATATGTAATGGATTCTCTTTCTTTCTGTGGTTGTGAGTTTATTCCTCACCTGTGATCCCATCCCCTTTCTCATGTTGTCGCGGCACGCCTCGGGTGAGACGCTCTGCTCTCCCAGAGCAGGGTGAAAATGCCGGCGTGTTACTAGACTACACCGGACCCCTTGTTGGCCACAACCCTTTGAACCTGGGTCTTGCCCGCGAGACCTGACTTTTCGCCAACAGTTTAAATCATCCATCTTAGGAAAACCTTAGTTATAAGGATAGATAGAAAGCGCAATATAATTCAAAATTTCCCAAAATCTAAACATAGGCGCTTTGCAATATGCCTTGGACCCGAAATTTTTATAAAGAATTTCTCAGTTGTCATTTAAGTCTGAAAATGCCCAAAAGCTAAGAATACATCAAACAACCTTAAGGAAAAAGCGCTTATAAGCTACCGCATATCGCAGATCGCAAGAAATAAAAGTTCTTATAATTATCACCCATTCGCCAATGCGAAATGCGAAATGTGAAATACGAAATGTAATGTAGCGAAATAATTTCTCTCGCAGCATTTAAAGACCGATACTGCGATAAAGCTTCCGATATTAATCTTTGAAACGAAACATTAAGCGAAATTCCGAAATGTGATATTGCAATTTTGCAATCGCATTATCGCATGAATGCTTAACAAAACTATTCACAGCTTGATTTTTGCGATGCAATATTCTGATTGGACGTGAAGTACGTAGAATTAATAGCCTTAAATGAAACATCAAATGGAATTTTAAGGCATATCACTATTTTTAGTGGCTCGAGAAAAGCAATAATTGTTTTCACTTATGATGAGTTAAAAGCCAATATCATTGAAAACCTTTCATTATCATTAGTTGATTTGAAATTCTCTTGTTCCAATTGCTCTATATTTTTCACTTTTCCCTCACTTCTTTGAATTTAAGGAAAGCTTCCAAGGAAATGTCTCTAAGGAAAATGATGCAGAAGAACAAGAAACAAAGTACTTCAGAGTCTGAGTCTTCATAGATGATGCCCCTGTTCTCAGATACCACATGCAACAAATATGCAGGAGCAACGGCATGGGAGGTTATTTATAATCTCATCGAAGATGAACAATCCAGGGTTATTGAAATCAGACCAACGGGAGATTCCTCAATGCCATCAACAACTCAAATGAGTGATGCAGCCTGCTCTTTCCTTCATAGGATAGCAGCAAGACCTAAAATTTTACCATACACAGATATGGTTAAATGGGTGATCGACAACATGAACATTGCAGACAGATAGTTTAGAAATTCAACGATGGAACTCATGGGATCTTTCACAGCTGAAGACCTGAGGAAAATGTACCATCTTCCAGAACCTCAGAAACTTTATGATTCGGCGTTACTATCTCAATTCGCTAAAGAGAATGATGAACCATTCAAAATGATTCAGAATTGGAGATTCAGGGCCAACAAATTCAAGCAAGATAAAAATTTTATGTACACTATTGATCCTTTATCAGCCCCCCATAATTATGCGGCCGCTATGTTATGTAGGTTATATGGAAAACCAGACATTACCAAGTTTTTAGTGCAATAGGTACCCTTGATAGATGCATGTGTCAATTCCATTATAATGAACTGGGCCATCATCCTATCTTATACCCTATCTATCACTATCTTCAACTATCATCGTAAAAGAAATACCTCAATGATAATTTTTCCCCCATTCTATATGAGCGCGTACATTATGGATGATATCTGTTTTTGCACTAAATTTCCAATCATGGGTTGGAAATGGACCAGTCAAGACCCAAACCCTATTCACCTTAGTCATAAAGAGTTATGGCATTCCCATTTCACATCTCATTTTTACAGGATTTGTCATGGTGTCATGCTACCCATGCACGAACTTATTTTTTACAAGAAAGCCTCAAGGTTTTCTGAAGCAAGTATAGACCTTCTCCTAATTGGGAAGTATTTTACTAAACAAATTTTTACATATATCAAAGTTTTCGGGAATATTGCAAAACCTCATGTTCTTCCTTTATGTGTCCCCAATAAACGACTAGCAAGGGAAATGGCTCACCAAACAGCAAGAAACGGCCTTGCAAAGAGCCTAAAAGATTCAAAGCTTTATGGCTAGTTTTCCCGATACAGTGTGGTGCTTTTACACTAAACGATTCTGGTTATGAAATAAAAGAAATTCAAAACATAGAAATTCTAAAGCGAGCCAGCATTCCAAGCAGGCAATATGATCCAGATAAGATAGCCTACAATTTCACTATATCAGTGAAAGTTAAGGCATATATTCATGAAAATGATAAATTCCAAGATCTATTGGAATCCACTCAATCTTTTGAGCAAGCCATAAATTGGGCAAAGGTAAAGTTGGATCCAATTGATTTTCACAAATTCCAAGAATTCAAAAGCCAAAGGCTTGAAAAAATTCCGTTAAATTTGTTAAGCACCCAACATAAATCTACACCCAGTGTTAGCATTAATACTAATGAGCACAATTTAGAAGTTGAATCATAAAATAACTCAATTCACAACACAGAAAAATCTCAGAAGCAACTAAAGGAAACATAAGCCACGGCCGAGACCAGTCGAAGATTGATGTTTATCTATGATTCCTTATTTCATATATGATCAAAACTATGAATGAGATACATCTCTCATAATTGTTTTGATAAAATATTTAATCAAAATAATCATTTTTCATCATTTTCATCTCTTTCAACAATAGAATGATCTTTATTACCAATTGTTGAAAGATATATGTTTAAATCGCATTAATGAGTGAACACCCTAGGTAAATAATAGAATAGATATTTAGTTACTTGCATAAGTAGATTAAATCATTCCTCCATTTGCATATTATAAAAAAACACACCCCCATTATATTTATTGGGAAACTGGTCCCTTTGTCCCCAGTCGGAGCCACTAAACCAAACAGAAAAGGAGTTGTCTAAAAATCTGAACCAGGTGGTTTCCCCCATGTTGTCGCAATGGAAATCCGAGGCCTCAACATTTTGGCACTAGAAGTAGGGCCTGAACCTTCGTGAATGGAAAATAGGTCTAATCAATCTAAAATCCAAGCTAAGAGTCACTCTCCCTCTGATCCCCTCCAACTTCCAGATCATTATCTAGATCTATATCCTTAAGAACTGAAGTTGAACATACTTCTCCAAGTCTCCTAGTGAAACTCAGCCAGTACTATCTTTAGATTATCACCCTAACTCCTCAGAAGTTCGGTCTTTGATTGAAAAGTTGGAGAGAGTATCCATTTCTGCTGAAAATCCTGAACCTTCTCAATCATCTAAAACAAGTGTTTCATCTTCTTTGCAACCAAGACGAATATTGACTCGATCGGAAACACATAATACAAGAATCCCTCCTTCTGAATTTCCTATTGGTACTTTTCGACGGAAAACAAAGAAGATTGAGTCAGAGTCATCCACCAGCGAGGTATTTTCCAATAATCCACCTCATTCACCTTCATTCCCTCCACTCATTTCAACAACTTCTATTCCAACCATCAGTGTTAGTTCAACTAGTTCCAATACTCAAACTACTTCACCTTCAACTAGTTCAAACACTCAGTCTGCCTCTTCTTCAACTCAAACTCAACTCATCATCTCCACCCAAGGTCCAATGGCAGGCCAACCATGGAATAATCCAGGTGTTGTACAAATGTCTGCTCCTCTTCACCCTCTTCCTAAATACCCTGAAAGATGGTTACTTAAATTTAATACAGATGATGGCCTCCCAGCTGAGGAACATCTCCACAATTATATGTTAGACATCAATTTTGTAAATTTTTGTAGATGTTCTATGCTTGAAGCAACTTTACTTTTCTTACAGCAATCACACAAATAGTTAAGTAAAATGATGATAGAACATATAAGTGGATCTTATAGAAGACAAACCAGAAACAAAAAAAATGTGATGGTGCGTTACGGCGGTCAACAGGATGCTTCAACCAGCAAAGTCTCCTTGATCAGCGAACCCAAAATGTGTCACAACAATCCTCCAATCAGCTACCGAGTCAACCCAAGTCAACTCCAGAAAAGTCAACGCAGGGCAGCAAGCTAAAATTCAACGCAGCAACAAGTTTGGTCAACCCTTTGACCTCGATTTCTGTGCCAATGTGTACGGCCTCTCAAAATCGAACTCTCCAACAAGTTTCAGCCCTTTCGGACCATGCGTTGACCAAAGTCAACGCTGGTCAAACTTCCAGCAAAACCCTAGCTGCAGAAATTCGTCCTTCCCTTCAGCCGTACAAATTTCGTCCTTCTTCTCCACACGTGTGGGCTGAACTTATCCTCCAAGGAGCTCGTACTAAATCAGATGAGAGAAGAAGATGTGTGTTGAGTTGTTGTAAAATGCTCTCCAACTTTGCCTTTATTTATATCCATCATTAGGGTGTGTGACACATCTGCTGGGGGTGTGAAACCTTAAGGCCGACCTGCACATATAATTTATTATAAATAATAAATTCAAAATAAATGTTCTGCTCATCGGATTAAGATATATTTTATATGGATTTTACACCTCTCCAAAAGAGGAATCCAACAAAAATATTAGCCACTTAATCTGAGCATCACAACATGGAGTTTGGACCTAGTTGTCCAAATTTAACACTCCCTCTCAACTAGGGAGAACTCCATCCATCGGTGCAATCAAACATCGTGCGTCATCCCGCCGTAACTTGCTTTGCTGGCCTCTTTATTTCAGAACAAAAGTGGGTCAGTCACAAAGACATCATCCCCCGGCTGACAAATTCAGCCCAGAGGTCCGAAACCTCTATCGGACTCACAAAGAGTCTCCAACCAACCCGAAGTTGGTTCATCTGACCCGAAGTCAGGCGGAGGTCCGAGACCTCACTAGACTTGATCCCAGATCAAGTGGTTGGACCGTGCCATCCTAGATAGAGAGTACGGAAATCTCTGATG
Organism: Pinus albicaulis; assembly: GCA_034641835.2. Taxonomy (NCBI): domain Eukaryota; kingdom Viridiplantae; phylum Streptophyta; class Pinopsida; order Pinales; family Pinaceae; genus Pinus; species Pinus albicaulis. The sequence goes on along the minus strand of CM076573.1, from coordinate 552,103,692 downwards.
CGTCCATCAGTCTTTGCTAATAGTCTCTAGCTTTTCCCACCTCATTGGCCAAATGAGAGGTACTTCCCATGAGCCCTGAACTCAATGGGTAGGATGCATACGGGGCACAGATAAATGAGAGGCGAACCAGCTCAATAATCACAAGGGTGGGGCAGAAGCATTATGAGTGCTTATAGCTCCGAGAGGCTATCCCCAAAGCCCCCCAGAGCTCCCAGAGCTCATCGTCCAACAGGACCCACATCATAGGGTCTTTCCACGACACCAAGACTCTCACGGAAGGTTAGGAACTTGACCTTCCCCGGGGGCTTAGTGAGAATATCCGCGACCTGCTCATCAGTTCCTATATGATCGAGCCTTACGGCGCCTCGCTGTACCATATCCCGGATAAAGTGGTACCTGATATCAATATGCTTGGATCGGTCGTGGAACACGGGATTCTCAGTCATACGAATCCCACTCTGGTTATCACAGAGTATCACAGTGGTATCTAGCACATGTCCAAACAGCTCACTAAAGAGCTTTCGCAACCAAACTGCTTCACAACAGGCCATACTTGCTGCAATGTATTCGGCCTCTGCGGTGCTCAAAGCCACCGACTTCTGCTTCCTGCTCATCCATGAGATCGAAGCAGAACCAAGATTGAAGCAGCATCCCGATGTGCTCTTACGATCCACCACACTGCCAGCCCAATCGGCATCAGTATATCCACGAAGTGTCACACTCCCGGCAGTGTATCTCAGCCCATGGTTTATCGTGCCTCGAAGATATCTCAGAAGATTCTTGGCACCAACCCAGTGAAAATGATGAGGCTCAACCATCTGTTGACTCAAAGTGTTCACTGCAAAACATATATCTGGTCGGGTGTTCACTAAGAACATCAAAGCTCCTATGAGTTGACGATACTCGGTAGGATTGGCCAAGATAGGCCCAGCAGCGCTGCCACTCAACTTCTTGAAGTTGAGTTCCATCGGTGTTGACACGGACTTGCAGTCCACCATACCAAATCTCTCTAGAAGTTTCACAATGTATTTTCCTTGAGAAAGGAAAATCTCTCCAGGTCTCTGCCAAACCTCCAGGCCTAGGAAGTAGTGCATCTGTCCTAGGTCCTTCATCTCGAACTCAGTAGCGAGCTCCCTCTTACATTGATGAATGAGAGGGTCAGCACCTGTCAGGAAGAGGTCATCCACATATAGCACTAGAATGAGAGGCTTCCCCTGCACAACCTTGAAGTAAAGGTTCGGATCGGCATTACTTCGAGTGAAGCCCAGCTTCATCAAGTAACTATCCATCCTCTCGTACCAAGCTCTGGGTGCTTGCTTTAACCCATAGAGGGCTTTCTTCAACCTGCAGACATGAGTGTCTCGATCTTGAACTTCAAATCCCAGAGGTTGTTCTACATACACCTCTTCTTTTATTGCACCATGCAGAAAAGCGGTCTTGACATCCATCTGATGAAGACTCCATCCTTGCGTAGCGGCAAGGGCTATGATTGATCGAATGGTGGTATATCGTGCCACAGGTGCAAATATGTCATCATAGTCTATTCCTTCCTTTTGAGAGAAGCCACGGGCAACAAATGTTGCCTTGAACTTTTCAGCACTCCCATCAGATCCATGTTTGATCTTGTAGAGCCATTTCGCGGTGACAACTGATTTGTCCTTCGGCCTCGGGACCACATCCCAGACATCATTCTTCATTATGGACTCATATTCTTCGTGCATAGCATCCTTCCAGACTTGATGCTTTACGGCTTCCTCAAAAGATCCAGGTTCAGATTGTACAATGGTACTCATGGTAGCCAGATACCCTTGGTATCTACACGTCTTCTTGCTTTCTCGGAATGTCCCCCTTGGGGCAACATGTCCCTCAGCATCTTCAAGGGTGTCCCTGAGCCACGATGGTCTCTTTCCCAGTGAAGGAGATGGATCAATAGGGTCCATTGGTCCTTCAATATCAGGCATTGTCTCATCCTGCGGTTCTTCTTGATTTCCAGGCCTTTCTTCATGATTTTCTTCGGATCTTGGAAGATCTACTACTTTCTTCAGGGAAGCATCTTCGTCAAAAGTGACATCATGGCATATCTCTACTTCCCTTTGACCAGGTACATAGACTCTATAGGCCTTAGAAGTCTCACTGTAGCCCTCAAACATTCCTTTCTTCCCAGAATCATCCAGCTTACTTCTCTTTTCTTTCGGCACATGAAAATAAACGGGACATCCAAAAATTCTAAAATGTGAGACATCAGGTTTCTTACCAGTGAAAACCTCTTCGGGAGTTTTGGAGTCCAGAGCGGAATGAGGGCATCGGTTTTGAATATACACAGCAGTATTTGCAGCTTCTCCCCACAGAAACTTCGGTGGACCTTGGTCACATAGCATGGCACGAGCAGCTTCCATAATAGTCCTATTCTTGCATTCAGCAACACCATTCTGCTCAGAAGTATATGCAGTAGTAGTCTCCCTCTTAATGTCAGCTTCTCTGCAAAAGTCTTTGAACTCATTTGACTCATATTCAGTGCCATTGTCGGTCCTCAAAATCTTGATCTTATTTCCGGTCATATTTTCCACCAAGGCTTTGAAGGTACGGAACCACATGAAAGCCTCATCCTTCTTCTTCAAGAAGTATATCCAGGTTTTGCGAGAGAAGTCATCAGTGAATGTCATGTAGTAAGAACATCCTCCCAGGGATGTCACGGGAAACATACCAGATAGATCAGAATGGACCAGTTGCAAAATATCAGATGTCTTTGTGACACTTGAGGGGAAAGGTCCCCTTGTATGCTTTCCTTCGGCACAACCCTTACATACACCTTCATGATTATTTCCAAAGTCGGGCATCCCTGTCACCACCTTCCTTGCTTCAGGAAGGGCCTTGTAATGAAGGTGTCCAAACCTTCGGTGCCATAGTTCAGTTTGTCGGATAGTATCACATGTCATTGCTCCCAGCGGACTTCCTCCAACCTGGTAGAGTGTGCCAACTCTAAAACCAATTGAGATAGCTTCCTTGAAGCTCTTCTTCCACATGAGCACCTTTCCATCAGAGAATGTTACATTGAACCCTTTGTCTTCCATTGATGATACAGACACAAGGTTCTTCTTCAATTTTGGTACATAGAGTACATCTTGCAAACATAGGACTTGTCCTTGAGACAAGTGGAGGGTCACAGTCCCTGTCCCTTTCACGGGATATGTGGCATTATCTCCAAGGATAATTTCTAGATTAGTATCCCTCTCAACCATGTCAGAGAGTGCTTCCTTGAAACCAGTGATGTGTCTTGAGGCACCACTATCTATCAGCCAGACATCCATAGTGTCGAGCGGAGATGTAGCAGAGAGAGCAGATACAAGAATATACTCATTTCTTTTATCAACAACATTAGACTCCTCATACCTGGAGTTTCTAGACCTTTTAGAAGGTTGATTGTTTCCACCAGAGGGAGCCTTCCTCTTTCCTTTGGATTTGTCGTTTCTTCGATTCCCATTCCTTCGGTTGTTGTTGTTATCATCACTATCGGGAGAATCCTTCTTGAAGGGACATTCTCTAGCATAGTGACCAGGCCTATGACAAGAGAAACACTTGCCCTTCTTTTCTTGGGCCCTTGTTCTTCCTTTGTCCTTAGGACCACCAGAGTTCTTCTTTCGAGAATGAGCACCATAGGCAGCATTTCTGTCATTTTTGAATGCCTTCATTCTTGTTTCTTCTTGCATACATCTAGACAGAAGCTCGTCAAAGTTAGGAATGGTATTATTATTGAGAATGGTAGTGGTGAATACTTTCCATTCATATGGGAGTCCTCCAAGTGCGGTGAGAACCATCTCACGATCGGCTATTGTCTCCCCAATAGCCAGCGGATTGTTCCTTGTTTCGGTCAATTTCAGAAAGTAAGCTTGAACAGACTCATCCCGGCCCTTCTTCATATTCTTCAATTTATTCTTGAGGAATAGCACTTGGTTCACATTGTTTACTTTGAACATCAGGATCAATTTGTCATACATCTCCTTGGATGTGCCTAGCTCAGATATATAGGCAACCAGACTCTTATGTATGGATTCCCTGATCATCAACTTTGCTTTGATCTCCCCCTTGTTATACTTGTTTTTAGCAGCAGCAGTGGCATTGGATGGAGGTTCTTGAATCTTACCCAGTACATGATCCAAGAGATCATGGTCTTCCAATTTGAGATCTAATATCATCTTCCAGGCATGGAAGTCATCCCTTCCAGTCAGCTTGTCATTCTCCTTGAATTCAAAACTTGTGGAACCCATTTCCTCCGATGGTGATTGCTAAAGATAGGGCTTGTCTTCACCTCAGCTCCGATACCATGTAAATTTTTGTAGATGTTCTATGCTTGAAGCAACTTTACTTTTCTTACGGCAATCACACAAATAGTTAAGTAAAATGCTGATAGAACATATAAGTGGATCTTATAGAAGACAAACCAGAAACAGAAAAAATGTGATGGTGCGTTACGGCGGTCAACAGGATGCTTCAACCAGCAAAGTCTCCTTGATCAGCCAACCCAGAATGTGTCACAACAATCCTCCAATCAACTACCGAGTCAACCCAAGTCAACTCCAGAAAAGTCAACGCAGGGCAGCAAGCTAAAAGTCAACGTAGCAACAAGTTTGGTCAACCCTTTGACCTCGATTTCTATGCCAATGTGTACGGCCTCTCAAAATCGAACTCTCCAACAAGTTTCAGCCCTTTCGGACCATGCGTTGACCAAAGTCAACGCTGGTCAAACTTCCAGCAAAACCCTAGCTGCAGAAATTTGTCCTTCCCTTCAGCCATACAGATTTCGTCCTTCTTCTCCACACGTGTGGGTTGAACTTATCCTCCAAGGAGCTCGTACTAAATCAGATGAGAGAAGAAGATGTGTGTTGAGTTGTTGTGAAGCGCTCTCCAACTTTGCCAGTATTTATATCCATCATTGGGGTGTGTGACACATCTGCTGGGGGTGTGAAACCTTGAGGCCGACCTGCACATATAATTTATTATAAATAATAAATTCAAAATAAATGTTCTGCTCATCGGATTAAGATATATTTTATATGGATTTTACACCTCTCCGAAAGAGGAATCCAACAAAAATATTAGCCACTTAATCTGAGCATCACAACATGGAGTTTGGACCTAGTTGTCCAAATTTAACAAATTTGAATGTGGTAACTAAAGAATACTTTGTAGTCAGATTGTTTCCATATACTCTTACAGGATCTGTAGGATCCTGGTATTTTTCATTACCTGCTCGCTCTATAACTATCTAGAATATGTTTGAAGAACTATTCCTAGCTAAGTTTGGAGATGACAGAACCACTGCATCGCTCATCAATGACTTACCAAATTTCAAGGATAAAACAGGAGAGAAAATCAAAGACTTCAATTCTAGATTCAATAAATTACTCAATAAAATCCCTACTATATCAATTCCTGAGGTTGAAGTTCAAATTGAGTGGTATATCTCTTCTCTTCCCTCTAATATAGCCATTTTTTTTGATAGAGTGAAGTTAGCTACTTTAGCAGAAAACATGAAGGAAGATTTGTCTGTAGAGAAACATATTATTGCTCTTGAAAAGAAAAGTTCTCAAGAAGACAGGAAATCCAAGAAAGTTTCTCTCAAAGATGATTCAAAGAAAAATTCATCAAAAGATCCTTTCGATGTAGAAGGCATTCAGAAAGTGCTGAAAACTATGATAAATGAAATGGCAGACATCAAAAAACAAGTTGCTGAAAATTCCAATACTACGAAAACTTTCAGACCTTTTAAGAAAAATCAGTGTTTTACTTCTCAGCCACCCAACATTATATCTAATGCTGAGTCTGACCTGGAAACAAAAGATGAAGAAACAGAGGAAAAAGAAACAGAAGCTTATGAAGAAGTTGAATTAAATGGTATGTGGGATTTTATTCTACCAAATGAGGAAGAACAAGAAGCTTTTCCAGTTAGCACAAGAAGCAAGAGCTCTACAGATGTGACACACTCTAATCAAAAATAGAAGAACTCTATTCCTCTTGTTAAAGAAAAGAAAGTAAGTAAGAAGTCTACATCCAAGGCTTCACAGACTAATCCTTCTTCTTTAGACATTCCATCTACATCAAAGACAATGGTAGTCTCTGATACCATTGAATATAATATAGTGGAAGATATGAAGAAGACCAGGGCTAATATCTCAATCCACGAACTTACTAAATTGAAACAACAGCAGAAGATTTTACTTAGAGAAATGAATGCAATTCTTGTTTCATCTCTTCCTGCTCCAATAATAGTTCAAGCTGCTAATAACATGGGTAAACCTCCTACTCCTTCAACTAAAGTGGACTCCACCTATCTCATCATGATAGGTGACTGATCCATTTCTCACACACCTCCATTCCTCTTAATCTATGATATCTTTAATAAGAATGTCCATAATTGCTTAATTGATCCAGGGGCTTCTTCTAATATTATGTCAAAATCAATATGTGCTAAATTGAACATAACTCCTCAAAAATATCGTGTTCATATAGTACAACTCGATGGGACAAAAGTAGAATTTGTAGGAGAAATAAACTCTATTTCCATTAGATTATCATCACACTCGAAAGTTGCCCAGATAATTGATATTTTAGTAGCTGACATTCCTGAATTTTACGATCTAGTATTGAGCAGAGACTGGTCCCAGAAACTCCATGGATATTTGGCAACAAACTGGTCACACATGTGGCTACCCTTTAATGGAAAACCAAACCAAATTCGAGTAGACCATGAGAAATTCATGAAACAAACAGTTACTGATCTTGAAAGGATCAAAGAGCCAATAGCATTCAATAATAATATTATTGGGAATTACTCGACATAATCATTTCTTGGAAACTTAAATGCACAAAAGTCACCCTTCTTCGGTCTCCCAAATTGAAATTTTTTCCCAAACAAACACTACTAAATGTAAAAATTTTGTAAATAAACCCGTAGTTAATTATTTATTTTAAACTCTTTATTTTGATGGTTCTAAATCAGAAGATGGTGCAGGAGCTGGCTGTATTTTCATAAGCCTAGAAGGAGAAAAGACCATGCTAGCCTGCATACTAGAATTCGAATGCACGAACAATACAACGGAATATGAAGCACTAATTCAAGGTTTGTATAAAGCAATCGATCTTGGTATTAAATATTTTGCAAGTATATGGAGATTCGGAAATCATTATTAAACAAGTGAGAAACATTATACATTGTCATTCTAGACATCTCAAACATTATCAGTCATTAGTCCAGAATTTGACTTCTCATTTTTTAGCTTTTAATATCTTCTCTGTGCCCAGAATACAAAATGCTAGTGCAGATTTATTGGCCAATGTAGCATCGAAATTAATACCGTCTCAAGAATTTAGTCCCTATAGGTTTTCTATTGAATTGATTTGTAGACCATCTATTCCTGATAATAGTACTAATTGGAGAGTTTTTAATCACGATTCTGATATCACAGACTTCCTTACATCAGAAGGATCTTATGATGATAAAATTATAGATGAACATGAACATGACACCCAAATAAATAAAGAACAGGACGAAAATCCAATACCAAATTCTGTTGTCAAACTCGAAGACCTTTATGATTTAAAAGACAAGTTTAAGACAGTTACTAATTCTAAAACTCAAAGTTCAACTTTAAGATTTGAGTTAGTAAATCTTGAAACTAATGATAAACCACAAAATGTCAACTTATGTCTTGGTCTATTTTCTAAAGAAAGATCATCATTCATCAGGTTATTAAAGACCTACAAAAGTGTTTTCACTTGGGATTATGTTGAACTCAAAACATACGACAACTCTGTCATCCAACATATTATCCCTATGATTTCAAACGAGAAACCTGTGCAACAAAAGCTAAGGAAAATTCATCATAATCTTGAAAGTCAAATCAAATCAAAGTTGAATAAGCTCCTCAAAGCTAAAACCATATTTTTCGTTAGACATTCAAAGTGGGTATCAAATTTAGTACTTGTTAGGAAGAAAAATGGTGACATTAGGATTTGCATAGATTTTAGAAATTTAAATAAAGCATGTCAGAAAGACAATTTTCCATTACCAACTAGCCCACGTGGTGTAGAGCAATCGGTGACGGGGTGCATTGTTAAGGCACTACGTATGCAAGGTCACCGGTTCGAAACCCGTGGGTGGAAGGGGAAGAGAAAAAAATGGAAAGATTAGGATTAGTCTAAACTACCAAAAAAAAAATTCCATGGTTGCCATGGAACAAGTACTGCAAACTGTAGTTGGTTCTAAACTCATGTCTTTTTTAGATGGGTTTTCAGGATATAACAAAATCTTGGTACACCTAGACAAGAGATTAAAGACCACATTCAGAACTAAGTGGGGAACGTATGCCTATCAGAAGATGTCATTCGGGTTAATCAATGCAGGTGCCACATTCCAAAGAGCCGTGAACACAGCTTTTAGAGGACTCATTAACAAATCAGTGATTATTTATCTAGATGACATCACAGTCTATTCTAGACAAAGAACCAATCATGTAAATGACCTAAAGAAATTCTTTGAGCGATGTAAAAAGTATGGAATCTCACTTAACTCAAAAAATTCATATTTTGTTTTAGATGAAAGAAAACTTTTAGGATTCATCGTGTCTAAAAAAAGTATCTATATCGATCCTGAAAGAATCGGAGAAATTAAAAGAATTCGCTTCCCTCATAATAAGAAAACCATGCAATCATTCCTAGGACAAATAAATTTTGTAAAAATATTTGTCCCTGAATTTTCGCATATAGTTTTGCCTTTACAAACAATGATTAAGAAAATTCAGTCTTCTAGTGGGGACATAATGAGAGAGAAGCATTCGATTTAATAAAACGGTCTATTGTTAATGCTCCATTCTTGACTACTCCTAATTTTCTTAATCCTTTTACTTTATATACATTCACATCAGATACATCATATGATGTCGTTTTGACACAGCTTAATGAGAAGCAATTTGAAGCACCGATTTCATTTTTTAGTTCCAATTTGCAAGGTGCAGAACTAAACTATTCAGCTGTTGAAAAACAAGCATTTGTTGTCTTCAAATATATAAATCATTTTAGGCCATTTCTCCTCAAAACTCACACAAATAAAATACTAGTTCCATTCTCTGCAGTAAGGAAATTATTGATGCAAAGAGAGGTAGGAGAGAAAATGGCTAACTGTGTAACTGTTTTGTAAGAATACGACGTAGAAATTTGACCACCTAAAATTGTTAGAGGTCGAGGATTTGCATAATGTTAATAGGAGAATCCCATTTACCAATAGAAGCAGATTCAGGTAATGATGTACAAGTGTCTAAGATAAGCCTCAACAACGCTCAGTCTTAGTATGTTGATCTTAAATTTTATTTGAAAAATGGATATGCTCCCATGCAGCTCAATTATAAAACAAAGTGTGCTTTAAGATTGAAAGCTAAGCAATACGAAATGGTCAACGATGTATTTTTTAGAAGGAACTTTGATTTTTTGTTATTACGATGCTTAGAGAAAATTGAAGCAGAGAAAGTTTTGCAGGAACTACATGATGGACCAGCTGGAGGACATTTTGGAGGAAATACGACAACGCATAAAATCCTACATGCAGGTTATTATTGGCCAACACTATTCAAAGACGCTCATGATTATACGAGGAAATGTAAAATCTGCCAAAGCGCATCTAGAAGACAAAGGAAACCAGCTTTACCATTACAACCAGTTAATATTGAACAACCATTCGAGCGATGTGGATTAGACACAATTGGTGAGATCGTTCCTAACTCTTCCAAACAACATAAATGCATCTTCACTGCGACCGATTATTTTACTATATGGGTACAAGCAATTCCACTAAAGGTGGCCAATTCTGAGAATATTATCGAATTTATTGATCAGTTTATCATAACTAGATTTGGATTACCAACTACTTTGATGTTTGACAATGCATCATATTTCTTACGCGTTTCTATAATAGAATTTTCCATTAAAAGAGGTTTTAAACTCAAATATTCTACTAATTATTATCCTCAAGGAAATGGTTTAGCAGAATCAACTAATAAAAACATTATTAGGATCATTAAATGAATTCTTGACCAGAACCAAAGAAATTGACACAAATCATTAACATTTTCTCTTTGGGTAGATCGAATAACTCAGAAGGCCTCAATTGGCACTTCTCCATTTAATATTGTTTATGGGAAAGAAGTTGTTCTTCCTACTAATATAGTTATTCCTTCTCTTTCCCTGGTCCAATTTATTGACGAATCACCTTCTTCTTCTCTCTAAGTAAGATAATTCCAAATTCTTAAACTTGAAGAGAGAAAAAGCCAAAGTTATGCATGCACATCATCAACAGTTGGTTAAAGCTTCGTTTGACACAACTTTTATCAGTTCAGAAACATTTCAAATTGGTGATCTGGTTTTGAAATGGAATAAAGCACACGAGGACAAAGGTAAACATGCCAAATTCCAAAGACTGTGGCTTGGACCATTTCAAATCATAGAAAAAATAGGCCCATCAACGTTTTTATTACAAGATCTATCAAGCAAGAAAGATTCTCTGCGTGTTAATGGGCAGATTTTAAAGAAGTATTTTTCATAGGAGGTAATCCCTTCTATTCCATGTACATTATTGTCTTCTCTTTTCTTAGGAAAATAAAAGTTGAATGGTATTTACTTCTGGCTTTTCAAATAAAGATCTCAAAGAAACTTTTTGATTTTTCGTTTCTATAAATAAGAATTGTTAAGGAAATAATTGTAATATTCGACTCAAATAAATTTTATTTCACTGAAAAATTTGATTTCACTAAAATTATTTATTCTTTGATAAACTCTCACTTTTATAAAGTATGTTTGTTCTACTATCAGTCAAGAAAAGAATCTTTAACATAGTAAAGACTCTTTACAGACAAGCGACTTTAAATCTAATATTATCATCTAGAAACCCTCAAAAGGGCCAATGATTCACCTCATCCGGCAAACTTTTCACTTTTCAAGATGTAATTCAAAAATATGCTAAAATCTTATAAGATAATAAGTCTCATCAAGAGCTTGTTTACCATATTCATAGGAAAATAGTTAAACTGGAATTGCCAGTACTGCCTACCAAAACAGGGTAATGACTTGAGATTGTATCAAAAGACAAGGGGTCTCATCAAGAGACAGCTTAATCAGTTTAGTTACAACCAGTGAATGGCATTGTCAATATTTGGTTACCAAGCCAAGACAATGGCTTTTAAGTTATAAAAAATATATAGAAAATTTTTACAAAAACAGAAAAAAGTGAAAGTATATGATTGTGAACTCATTTTTGAAAATTGTGATATTAGTTGGATGGGACAATGAATCATTTCTGGGTAAAAGGTAACTCTGTCGAAGCTATGAACGTCTGCTGGCAGCAGAGGCTCTACCTGTGATAAATGAGTATATATATAAAAAGCTAATCTGAAAAAGCCACCTGCTTTATCTTTTTGAACTTAGTAACGACTAATACAGACAGTCATAGTTTCATCTTAAAGAGGGAATCTTATGAATTATAATCAAGTGAGTTTTTATTATTTAGTGAAATATTATTTATATTGAAATTCAATCCTGCAACTATTTTTATTTTGAAAGTTTTAGAAATTTTAAAAAACTGATCAGAAATAATAGGTTCTCCCAAGTGAATCACCAATTGTTCTACTAAACAACACTCCCCATTTATACTGATATATGGGGACCCTTTTTAAAATTTTCTTTCCTTTAAAGAATGAGTGTTAACTCTAAAAAATTCATCATAAACTCTAAAAATAGTGAAATACTAGTCTAATGCACTTTCCGCTTGGGAAATTTCACAAATCGCATATCGCAAACCCTTTAGAACAAATGCTTAAATATCATGAAGGAGCTCTGAAATGCAAAACCTTAGTTATAAGGATAGATCGAAAGCGCAATATAATTCACAATTTCCCAAAATCTAAACATAGGTGCTTTGCGATATGTCTCGAACTCGAAGTCGTTATAAAGAATTTCTCAGTTGTCATTTAAGTCTGAAAATGCCCAAAAGCCAAGAATACATAAAACAACCTTTAAGTTAAGGAAAAATCGCTTATAAGCTACTGCATATCGCAGATCGCAAGTAATGAAAGTTCTTATAATTATCACCCATTCGCCAATGTGAAATACGAAATGTAATTTAGCCAAATAATTTCTCTCGCAGGATTTAAAGCTCGATATCGCGATAAAGCTTCCGATATTAATCTTTGAAACGAAACGTTAAGAGAAATCCCGAGATGCGATATTGTGATTTCGCAATCGCATTATCGTATGAATGCTTAACAAAACTATTTTTCACAGCTTGATTTTTTCGATGCAATATTCTGATTGGACGTGAAGTACGTAGAATTAATAGCCTTAAATGAAACATCAAACGAAATTTTTAGGCATATCACTGTTTTTAGTGGCTCGAGAAAAGCAATAATTGTTTTCACTTATGATGACTTAAAAGCCAATATCTTTGAAAATATTTCAATATCATTAGTTAATTTGAAATTTTCTTGTTCTGATCGCTCTGTATTTTTCACTTTGCCCTCGCTTATTTGAATTTCAGGAAAGCTTCCAAGGAAATGTCTCTAAGGAAAATGATGCAGAAGAACAAGAAACAAAGCACTTCAGAGTCTGAGTCTTCAGAGACACTGCCCTTGTTCTCAGATACCACATGCAACAAAGGTGCAGGAGCAACGGCATGGGAGGTGATTTATAATCTCATCGGAGATGAATAACCCTGGGTTATTGAAATCACACCAACAATAGATTCCTCAATGCCATCAACAGCTAAAATGAGTGATGCAGCCTGCTCTTTCCTTCATAGGGTAGCAGCAAGACATACAATTTTACCATACATAGATATGGTTAAATGGGTGATCAACAACATGAACATTGCAAACAGACAGTTTAGAAATTCAAAGATGGAACTCATGGGATCTTTCACAGCTGAAGACCTGAGGAAAATGTACCATCTTCCAGAACCTCAAAAAATTTATGATTCAGCATTCCCATCGCAATTCGCTAAAGAAAATGATGAACCATTCAAAATGATTCAGAAGTGGAGGTCCGGGACCAACAAATTCAAGCAAGATAAAACTGGTATGTACCCTATTGATCCTTTATCGCCCCCCCATAACTATGTGATCGCTATGTTATGTAGGTTATATGGAAAACCAGACAGTATCAAGTTTTCAATCCAATGGGTACCTTTGATAGATGCATGTGTCAATTCCATTATAATGAACTGGGCCACCATCCTTTCTGATAACCTAGCCATCGCTATCTCCAACTATCATCGTAAAAGAAATACCTCCATGAGAATTTTTCCCCCATTCTTTATGAGCATGTACATTATGGATGTTATATGTTTTTGCACTAAATTTCCAATCATGGGTTGGAAATGGACCAGTCAAGACCCAAACCCTATTCACCTCAGTCATAAAGAGTTATGGCATTCCCATTTCGCATCTCAATTTTACAAGCTTTGTCATGGTGTCATGCTTCCCATGCACTAACTTATTTTTAACAAGAAAGCCCCAAGGTTTTCTGAAGAAGCAAGTATAGACTTTCTCCCAATTGGGAAGTATTTTACTGAACAATTGTTTACCTATATCAGAGTTTTTGGGATTACTGCAAAACCTCATGTTCTTCCTTTATACGTACGTCCCCAGTAAACTACTAGCAAGGGAATTGCTCACCAAATAGCAGGAAACGGCATTGCAAAGAGCCTACAAGATTCAAAGAAAGCTTTATGGCCAATTTCCCCAATATAGTGTGGTGCTTTTACACTAAACGATTTCGGTCATGCAATAAAAGAAATTCAAAACATAGAGATTCTAAAGCTAGCCACCATTCCAAGCAGGCAATATGATCCAGATAAGATAGCCTACAATTTCACTATATCAGTCAAAGTTAAAGCATTTATTCATGAAAATGATATATTTGAAGATCTATTGGAATACGCTCAATCTTTTGAGCAAGCTATAAATTGGGCAAAGGTAAAGTTGGATCCAATTGATTTTCACAAATTCCAAGAATTTAGAAGCCAAAGGCTTGAACAAATTCCGTTAAATTTGTTAAGCACCCAATATAAAGCTACACCCAGTGTTAGCATTAATATTGATGAGCACAATTTAGAAGCAGAATCATAATAGAACTCAATTCACAACACAGAACAATCTCAGAAGCAACTAAAGGAAACAGAAGCCACGGCCGAGACCAGTCAGAAATCAATAGAACAGCAGATGGAAATTGATCCAAGTCAAAGCACTAGTCATAAGGAAAAAGGAAATGATATGGAACAACAATGGGATGAATTTCATCAAAGCCTCCAGAATAGGAAAGAGATAAAAAAATGTTCAATAAACTTCGGAATTGCATACACCTCAACAAACTCAGAGAAAATAAAATCCAGAAACAGGAGATAATCAAGAAACAAGCTCACAAAAATAGAGCTTATCTATCCATTGCTTACATATGAAATCACCCTGAAAATAGAGGAAATTCCTCCTCTATATGTGTTCTACAGTCCTGAGCATAAGGTTGTAGTAAGGCGACAGAGAAAAAGAAGAAGATTGGCAACTTCTACTAAAGTGTTACCAGGAAATGAGTCAATGGAAGTAGTCTGGAAAGACACTACCACTGACCGAATAGGAAATCTTACTAAGTTGTCACAATTTGCAAGAGCTTACGCCACAAACACAATTGATAAAGCAGTCGAGGTCTCAGTTTTTTTAAAAGAAAGGGAAGAAAGAATCTCACAACTGGAGCAACAGCTAGAGATTGAAAAACTGAATGTTAATAAACAAGACGAGATGCAGTTGTCATAATTGTAAAAGGATATGGAAGCAATAAAAATAAAGTATGAAGAAGATATCACTGCAAAGGTTCTGCAAATTTCTGAAATGCAGGAATTGATTACCAGATACAAAGATATACCAAGTAAGGATGAATTTATCAAGAAAGCTTGGAGTTGAATTATCAACTGTCTATACAACAAGGTGTATTTTTCCAAAAGATGTTTATTATGAGTCCTTATTTAGAGACTAGTGAACAATTGACAAATCAAGTAATTGATTAGAGGACCGAATTTGAAGAACTAAATACTAAAATCTCTAATCATATTACATGGCAAGAAACAGAGTAAGGGACAAAGGCAAATCTTCCTGAAATTGAATAAACTCTTAAAGACATCCTATTCACAGACTGGGATGTACAGATCAAACAGGCAGAGCGAGCAGTAACAAGAGAAGCAGGAGCAACAAGAAATATTATAGAGACAGTAATTCATACACTTCATACTACAAACTTGATCCAAGAAGGTAACTTAAAGACACTTCCAGATATGAAAGAAATAAGTGAAATTTGGAAGGAAAAAACTCAAGTTCAAAGAGATTCGATCAAACAAATTTCAAAGATGGATTGGGATACATACTAGCAGTATCTTGTTAAACCACATAGTCAAATCATGACGTTGAATTGTCTAACAAATTCAACAGAGAAGATGTTGTCACCTCTCACCGAAACCATATCTGCAGGACAAATCAGAACGAGAGTCGGCACACCACCACAAGTGAAACCAATGACCGATATATGTGACCTTCAAGCCCAACTGGCAAACAAGAAAGCTTCCAAATAATATCAAGTCATTAGATTTCGTATATTTTTAGATTTAAGCATTAGGGAAATTTTGAGGTCTAAAATGGATCTCCTAAGGAAATTATAAAATAATAGTGGAAATAATAAAATAATATTTGATTACATCATCAAATTTTAGAGGTAAAAAAGAAAAAACTACTTTTTCAACTCATATTTTCAACTTATCTCCCAAACTTTTTACTCAAATTTCGAGCGGGCGTACTCGTTGGATGCAAAATTTAATTCCTCATCCAAGGAGTAACCATGTTGCATACTTTCGACGGACCCTACTATGCAGAAAACGAGAAATACATGAAAAAAACGTGATTGCAATCACGTTTTTGCAATCACGTTTTTTTCATGTATTTCTCGTTTTCTGCATATAAGGGTCCGTCGAAATTATGCAACATGGTTACTCCTTGGATGAGGAATTAAATTTTGCATCCAACGAGTACGCCCGCTCGAAATTTGAGTAAAAACTTTGGGAGGTAATTTGAAAAAACGAGTTGAAAAAATAGTTTTATTATTTTATTATTTTTTAATCTTTTTACCCTGTTACTTAAAAATGGTTAATCATCCCCCATGGTTGACATCGTCATCTTGAATCCTATTGGTTCTTCATAAAGTTTATTTTCATTGTATATTTTTCTTAGGAAGCCCATTTTAGACCTCAAAATTCCCCTAATGTTACTCATTACGAGGAAGGTTGTTTGAAACCTCCTCAAATAAATTTTGTATAAGCTATTTTAGGCATATTAGATACTATTTAAACCCTTCTCATGCATTTAGAGAAGGGTTCAGAAATTTATCAAAAAACATTTGCAAAATACTGCACTTTTGTATCTTTGTGAATTTTTTGATGAGTTAATGGAACAAAGTCTTATTTATCTTGATATTGAAGTTGTTTAACTAAAGTTGCACTTTTGTACTCGTTGAATTTCTTTGACTTAAAGAGTAGACACTATTGTTGATTTAATGAGTAGAACATCACATATATGGTATTTCTACACATTATGTTGAATTTTATTTCTTGAATTAACAACAATATTTTTATCTGTATTATGTATGAGATATGTTATTATAGGTGAATGTTAAATGCACTTCTGTACTGATCTGTTATGAGATCTGTTATTATAGGTGAATGTTAAATGCACTTCTGTACTGATGTCTATCTATGATTCCTTATTTCATATATGTTCAAAACTATGAATGTGATACATCTCTCACAATTGTTTTGATTAACTATTTAATCAAAATAATCATTTTTCATAATTTTCATCTCTTTCAACAATAGTATGATCTTGATTACCAATTGTTGAAAGATATCCTTTTAAATCGCATTAATGAATGAACACCCTGGGTAAATAATAGAATAGATATTTAGTTACTTGCATAAGTAGATTAAATCATTCCTCCATTTGCATATTATAAACACACACACCCTCATTATCTTTATTGGGAAACTGGTCCCTTTATCCCTAGTCGGAGCCACTACACCAAACGGAAAAGGAGATGTCTTCAGGTCTGGACCAAGTGGTTTCCCCCATGTTGTCGCAGCGAAAATCCAAGGCCTCAACAAGTGGTAATGGTTTCCGAGATAGGAGGGAGACCTCTAAGGGGTACCAACACCAACTCCTTGTCAGGTACAATTTCCCCAACTCTCTGCAATTGATCTCTAAGACGAGATATCCTCATGATATAGGATTGCACTGGTTCTCCTTTATTCATTTTCATATGTTTGAATTGATATTTCAAGGAGATGATTTCATTCAAATTGTTGACTTCATACATGTCGGCTAGCTTATCATACATATCCTCAGATTTCTTCAAATTTCCAACATAGACAAGTAAATGATCTTGCAAACCATCAGCAATAATTTTCTTTGCTTTTAACCTATGTTGCACGGGGACCCGTCCTCCCCGTAATTTCATGTCGTTCCCTTCGTTCTGGTGTTCTGGGGACTTTGTAACTCATCGAAAACGTTCCAGATTTGTCGGGGACTCCATCGGGGACTTGGGGACTTCAAGGCCGTCCCCTAGCCATTTCTCAAAAATTTGGGGACTTTTTGGAGACTTTTGGATGTCCCCAATAAAATTTCAAATAAGTTTAAAAAATATATATATATTAAAATATTTCATTTTTATTAAAAAATAAATAAATAAAAAATGAAACAAAATTTTAAATTAAAAAAATGTAAATTCCTAAATTACATTTACCCTAACCTAAAGGCTAACGCATATACCTATCAAACTTAAAACAATTACAATTTACCGTTTTACCATTTGGCAGCTACACTAGCGACTATATTATTTTTAAATTTTAATTTTTGTCATTTTGGTTCTTGGACTATAGTCTGACTATAATTTATAAATTTATAATCCATGGTTTTCTACTTCTAGACTCTTAATTTGATATTTATATTTAAATTTTAATGAATTGTTCATGTTTACATCTTAATTGAATTTTAGTACTATTTACTTTTACGCTTTAGCTGCTATTTAAATTTTGAAATGATTCATCGTGCATCAATGTTCATAGAATGATTACGTAGATATTAGACAGTAGTATTGTAGGTTGTAAGTTGTATGAAACCAATAGTACTTCTTAAGTTATGCAATGATGACGAAATTTGTTTTTGTGATGCACAATTCTCAATGACAATTAAATACTATTAGACTATTAGTATTAGTCTTTAGATTTATCATTTTAGTATTTTATTTATTTTGATTCTGTTTAATTTTATTTTAATTTTAATTTTTTAATAAATAATAAATATAATAAATAGTTGCCGCACTTGTCGTCCCCAACCCGCCATCCCCTAAAAATTCGGGGGTGCGCTCTAGTCGTCCCGGAAACTCGTCCCCCTCGTCTCCACGTCCCCACAACTAGTGCAACATAGCTTTTAACTCACCTTTCTTGTACTTGTTTTTGGCAGCAACGGGAGCATTTTTTGGTGGCTCAGGAATTTTCCTTGTATGTACTCCAAGTCATCATTGTCATCCAATATGATTTCAAACCTTATCTTCCAAGCAACAAAATTTGATGATTCTCCCAGCTTCTCAGCGTCCCTGAAGTATGAGGTAGACATCTTAACCTATTTCGGTAGATTCCTTCAACTTTTCCAAGGATGATTGCTCTAGGTCTTGTCTCCTTTGGGCTTTTCCTTCACCTTAGCTCTTATTCCATGTTAATTTTTCCATTGTTTTATGTTATGTCAACTACTTTAGCCCAATTCAATTCTTCAATAAGCAAAAGTTTTCAGTGACAATTAATTCTTCCAATAATCAACAGTAATTGAAAATATTACAGTAAATGCAAAGAGAATAGGAGACAATCAAGGACATCGACAAGAGACACCAAATTGGTAAAAGGCCAAGGAAAAACCCCACAAGGGGAAAACCCTTTCAAATTATTCTTCGTATTAGATTGTCATAAAATGTTCAGCAAAGAGTACAATAATCCAATTTTTACAATGATTCAAAGTCAACCTTTCACTATCCAATGTAGACAAACCAAAATCAACCAATGATGAGCCTCCAAAGTCAAATTTGGTCAACTATCAAAGTCTGCATTTTTTTTCCAAGTCAACAATAGTCAAAGTGTGCCCTAACCAGTGAAAGTTAATAGTCAAATCATCCAACCAAGAACTCAGTCAACAGCCCACAAACTCGGCCTAAATTATTGGTCAAATTCAGCCAAAAATAGTCAACAAATCTTGGTCAAACGAGAGAGAATAACCTATAGTCAACGTTGGTCAAATTTTGTGGTCAAACCTTATAGTCAACGCAAGCCAAAGAGCCCATATTTCCTCGATGTTTGTGTTGATGAATGTAGTCAAACCTTATGGTCAACGCAGGTCAAAGAGCCCATATTTCCTCAATTTTTGTGCCAATGAATGCAGCCTAACAGAACAAAGATTCCCCCAAAAGATCAAAGTCAAAATCACCTCAAAAGGTCAATGTCAACGCTAGTCAATGCTAGTCAAGGAGCAAGAAAGATCAATTATTTTACCACCAGTAATTTTGCCTTCCTTCCTTCTCGCTCGTGGGAGGAATCTCCTGCAATTTTCAGATGTATCGAACCCAAAAAGAGTAGAGAAAATGTGTGATGATGATGCCCAAATGAGCTTAAGGTCACTTGTATTTATATGCAACTTTGGAGGGACAATTTGTCTTGGCTAACCTTGACAATTTGTGTACTTGTGGGTTTGGCTTCCAAAATACACTTTTCCTTATCCAAATTTAGCACTTCTAAGATCAATTTTGGTCTTCTCGGAAAGACGAATCTAGTCAAATGGAGGGAATTTGTCCTTGAGCTTCTAAATTAACACTTATGAGCCTTGCACAACTAGGGCACTTGGCCGCTAATCTTTACGCGTGTTTTTCCATTGAGGGTACTTTTCACATTTCCCAATGCAAAAATCACATATTTGGAGGAATTTTGGATAACTTGTCACATTCCATTGGCTTCATGCATGAAGAGGAGCTCCCATCCTTTAAGAAGATTTTGGAGGATTTCATGGCATAATCAAGGATCACATGTATAAAAGAAGAACGCCATAGTCAATAATATGAAAACTGGCATTTGTATCACGTGGCGTAAAGGAGAAGGACATAGGTGTAGAGAACTCCATTTAGAAACATCTAAAAGCTTGTTTATGTCCTCTTTCAAAAGAAGAGATATATCATGTGACAAAAGGCCCAAATTTCCGACAAAAGAAGACTAGGGAATGCTTTACTTTTCCTTTCACATGTTGAGAGACATTCATGTATTTTAAGGTTTGTTTTGTTATTGAGTTCACATATTTGAAAGCACAATTGCATAAGTGGAAACATCTCACATTTGGGGCACTTGGCTATGTTGGGGTTCCTATGTTTTGGCAGGTTTGGCAATACCAAAAGACAAGACAACATCAAAACCGCTTTTGGATCTCAGGATCTAGCCCTCCTAGATCCACAGAGGGATCTCTCTATAAAAGGCAAAGAAATATATGTCTTTGAAGTTCAATTTTAAGGTATTAGGCTAGTTATGGGGCACAATGGTTGTTATTTTGTTTGTTTACTTGTTTGGTTGTTGGGAAATATGAAAGAAGGGTTCAATATAAGACAAAGAAGTGAGCAAAGAAGGATTTTGGCAATGGGAGATAATTCAAAGAGAACTCAAATCCATTGGGCAATGGGGTCATAAAAGGGTTTACTTGCAATTCAATATCCAAGGCTTTCAAATGGGCTAGTCATCTAAAACAGAGGATCTTTAAGATGATAGTATGGGATGAAATGATATGGAATGAAGGCGAATGACAAAGAAACCTTCCAAGGTGACCACTTAGGGGCAAATCTAGGGACAGGGCATGCCTTAACTGTCTATGACCAAACTCCTAATGAGGCTAACTCTTCAGACAATAGGAAACACTTATGAGTTAACACAAAGGTGAAGCCTGAGATTAGAGAAAGACTTTAAACTTTCAATGCTTTGACATTCAACTTAAGGGATCTTAGAAAAGCTTAACTGTTAGAAAAGGACCCTAGTGAGACAGAATCAACTCTAATCTCCCAGTATCCCAATTCTTTCAATTAAAACCAGACAAGAACATCTAAGAACAGACTCTTAAATTCACACATCAGTAAGCAACGATAACCAACTACTATACTGGTTAAATTATCTTGAATTAGTTCTCAGATTGCACAATTAGTAGAAAACATCAAAGATAAGAAGAGCATGAAGCATTAGGGTACCATGCAAGGGTATATCCTAAGCCAGATTACTGATTTCTTATCAGAGAAATGAAATATGATGCATTACAGAGAGAAAACATAGACAAAGATAGAACACATCACCGCTGCTTTAAATCAGCATCCAATGAACATGCTTGTCATATTAAAGAGCAACACCAGTGATATACAACATCGTCCAACAGCTTGATATTCAGTCTAAAATCATCTCCTCGACCTATTTTACAATTATGCACACAGAACTCTATCTCAAATAAAAACAGCTTACAATCCACGGTTATCCAAACAACAACCTTTACAATGTATTTTTCATGAGTTTTATAGCTAAAAGAGAGGCAGTAGAGGTAGATGGAGTTTTAAATGAGACATTAAAACAGAGGAAGAAGAGTGCTCGAGGCCCATTCTGTATTAATATCCCTTCATTGACTTTCAGTACTCTTTGGATGAAAGAGTGGTCTTCGATAGGCTGATCATAACTTCATACGTATGTTCTTTGATGTACTTTTCGAATGTTTGTACTCTGTAGTACTCTGGGACAAGTAAGGCAGATAAATGACTTCAGGCCTGCCATACTGTGTAACAAATGCTCTGGAAATCTTAGGACTACTGTCAGGGTAGTGATCTTTTCAGGAACATTGATGGAGAATAAATAACAATATGGGAACTCGTCCTTTCTTGGGAAAGAACCTTCTGCTGATGTGAAACACTGATAAGATTTGTTTTATGTGCTTTAGGCCTTATTAGGCCTTTTGTGTCATTCATAAGGTCTTCAATTTGTACATTCGCCTTTTAACACTGGATTAGAGCTTTAAATTTTCAATAATAGGCTTTAAATCACTTTAAACGTTCATAGAAACTCTTTGCCGCCTCTGTTGACTATCTCTGTGAATACTGCAGGTTTTCATGGCGCTTGAGAGTTTGAAACAGAGTTAATAACTCTGAATTAGATGAAGACATGTGTTTTAAACCCCCTCAGGAGTCTTTTCCTGCGATCTCTCGCTCTGAAACAGCTTTCTCTGCGCACTGTGTCACTATGACAGTGACTGTGAGAAAGAACGGTTTTCACCGTCTGTAACCCTGCAAAACACAATAAACTTGTTAAGAAAAATCTTTGGGAAGGGAGGAGGGATGCTTTGGAGGCCTGTGGAAGATGGAGGTGCAGCAGTGAAAATAGTGGCCGCAGGCGAAAAACAGTGGAAATTGTTATGTAATGGTGGAGAGACCGGTCTGATGAAGGTCGGGTGAAAAGATGGTCCCGGACCGTTGGATTAGATCTAATGGTGGTGATCGACGGTCAGGATTTGCTGGTGGAGATGCTTTAGATGAGTTAGGCGGAGAAATTCACTTTTAATGTAAAACATAAAAGTTAAACCTTTGGGCGAATTACATAGGAAAATGAGTGAAATGAAATGAAATCAGAGGCTTTGAATGGTGAGACCGGAAAAACGCAAGGAGATTGAATGCAAGTCGTTGGATCTCAGGAGGAGATCAACAGCGGAGATCTTCCGGCACAGTCATTGGATGTTCCGATGAAAACAATAAGGAAGAAAACGCGATGAAATGTGGGTCGTAGATCCAGATCAGATCAACGGTCGGGATTGAATGAAGGATCATGCAAGGGAGGGGCAGTTTCTGGAGGAAAACCACTGTTTTCGCGCAGCTTTGGAGCAGTTTTGAAAATTTTCCCAAAAAACGCGATAAGCATTACTACCCGACACGTGTCCTTTTAAAACTGCTTACATCGCGTAAATTTGAACTGCTAACAGTTGAACACTAAAATCACGCGATATGCACCTCAGCCATTGGATGTAGGACCGGGAGATCCGATGGTGCAGGATGGTGCGCGATGGGAAAATGCACGGTCGGTAAGGTGGGGAAGGGTCAGCGGTGGTTTCAATGTGGGTCGTATCTGTAAAATGGACGGTCGAGATCAAAGGCGAGAGCGCCAATGCTCCAAAGGAAAAGAGGTTATAATAAAAGGGCAGAACAAATCCTAACCGTCGAATCTACGGGATGGATGGCGGAGATTAAATCGCATCGGAGAAACGCAAGGGGCCAAAACTTAGCGGTTCGCTGATCTTGCGATTTGCGATTTAGCGTGGATCATTGGATCATGTAAGAGATCAATGGTGGCGATCTGATCGGAGGGGGAGTGACAGAGGGCACAGGGACAGAGCGTGATTCAGTCTGGGTTGTTAGCTCTTGTGGATTCAACGGTCCAGATTAAAACCGGCGGGGCGATGATGGGCTCAGTGATCAAAGGCGCGACGAATCCTGACCATTGGTTCTTGTGGATTCAACGGCTAGGATTGAATCGGTGGATCGCGAATCAAAGAGGATAGAGGGTGGCACATTAATATTTCGTGATTAGCGATCGTGCGAGGGCCGTCGGATCGTGAAAGGGATCAATGGTCAATATTCAATCGGGGGGTCGATGAAAGGTGTTGTGGGCGCGGGGTGAAGTCGGCACTGGCCGTTAGATCTGTATAGATCGACAGTTCATATTGCATTCACGATCGATAGAACAAATGACATCGCATCGGAAGATTTTGAGTTAACAAAGGAAAGGCGCCGAAAGAAAGTTCTGATTGCGATTAGGGCCATGGGGTTTAGCGCTTGGTCCTGGCGCCAGGTTACATGCGGAAAGGGCTAAGGGCTAGGCCGAAAGGGGCTTAAGCTTGTTATAAGGTGAAAAATGGGTTTTTTTGCCTAAAAACAGAGTTTTCAGGGCTTAGAAAGGGGTTCCGGTAGAGGAATAAAGGGGTTTTTACACCAAATGAAGGGAGCCATAAGGTTTAAAAAGAGGAATTTGATGGTTTAGAGGGCTAGGAGGGGATTTTGAGGGTTTTTAGGGAAACTTTGTGAAGGGAAAAAAGGGGTGAAAATGGAGAATTTGCAAGGATAAAATGGAGCGGATGGAGGCTTTCTTTAGCACAATCTTTTCACAAACAATGAGGCTTTTTTCAGTGGAAACAGCAGTGAAGATCTCTTCAAAGGCAAAAGACACATAGAGGCTTCAAGAATGAGAGATTTTTAGAGGAAAGGTATCTCTTGAAGGCTCAGAAAAATATTTAGCCACCTGTTTGCTTGACAAAATTTATAGGTGGCTAACAGGCTACAAATTTTTATGCATGTTTTATATTGAGGGTATCTTTCATATTTGATCTAGATTTATGCAGGAACGCAACAGAATACATATGTAACCATAAATACAAATATGCAGCGAAAATAACACTTCATTTCATTAATATCAAAGCACTGAAATTTGCTTAAGACAGAATGGAAATAAACTAGCTAGGGCGTTGGTAGCTTATCTCTAAGAAGAGATGTGGTGGCTACAAGCCTCTGAACTGAGTTACAATGAGGCTTGAGGGCCTATTTATTATTTAGAAACAATGGAAAATCCTAAACATCAAAAACCCTAACCCTAGGAGATGAAGCGTCAAAACTATGGACCCCGTTTGGGTAAATTGGTGTTTCAACTTCCCGAGGACATAACTTTGGCATATGATCTTTGTTTGACGTACACCATACCTCATTAGAAATATCTATCCAAAGACTACAACTTTTGATGTGAGCAACATCGATCAATGGACCCATGTTGCTCTCGGTTTTCCCAAAAAACATCGTTTAGGGCCTCAAAAACGGCTCCGGAAGTTCAAGACCCGAAAAACTGCTAAAAATAGTAAGTTGTGCCGAAACTGAAAAACTGAAAGAGACAATGGTGGGGCCCCAAGTGGAATAGGCGGGTGGCCACCAATATCCACCTAGATCATTCCTCCCCCCTTATGAAGCAATGGTCCCCATTGCGTTGAGTTCCTCCATGAGATGAGGAAACTTTTGTTGCTTTGGTCCCTGGTGAACCACTTGCCTTGGTGTAGGAGTTGGCCAGCTTTGACAACCTAGTACAGTTGGATCTTTTGTTGGCGAGTGTTCTTGATTTGCATGTCCATGATACAATCTGTGGTGGCATGTTCCATGCAGTTTGGGTTTAACTCTGTTGTTGTGAGTTGTTCTGCAATGTCATAGGTGTCCAATATAGGTGGAAAGTAGGGACAAAGGCGGTCCACATTGAATACTGGGTGCAGACCAAGGAATGGTGGAATACTAAGCTCAAAAGCATTGTTCCCTACAGCCTTGGTGATGGTGTATGGCCCATATCGAAGCAGGTGAAGCTTGCGGTGGGGTCCAGTGAGGCGCTCCTTCTACAAATGTAGCCACACTTTGTCACCTGGAAGTTTTGTGGCACCCGATGTTGATCATGTCGTTGCTTGTACTTAGCATTGGCTCTGTCCAATATGTCATGAACTTATTGGTGGATGTGTTGAATGCGCTCGATTAAGCTGTTTGTTTTGTCAGCTTTAGACTGGACATGAGCCGAATCGGCCTGAGTAGCTGCAAATGGCATGGCTACGTCAATGGGACATAGTCGCTGGAATCCCAAGCCCACCTGAAAGGGGTTGTGGCCAGTTGAGCTGTGGAGAGCCCGATTATAACTGTGTTGTACATAGGGGAGGCTCTCATCCCATGTGTGTGGATGCTTTGAATTGTACATGCGCAGAATGTGTACAATCAATCTGTTGACGACCTTTGTTTGGCCATCAGTTGGGGATGGAAAGTTGTGGACTTGGTGAGCTTGGTGTCCAACATTGACCAGAGGCTAGACCAAAATGTGCTGAGGAACCTGTTGTCGCGATCTAATATGATAGACTGTGGGATCCCAAAGTGCACCCACACTCGTTCAAAGAAGAGTTTAGCAATGACTTCTGTTGTAATATTCTTCTTGCAAGCTGCCATAATAGTTATCTTCGAGAATCTGTCGACGACCACGAAAACACAGTCGTTTCCATGCTTAGTAGAAGGAAGGCTTGACATGTAATCCATGGAGATGAATTCCCGAGGTCGACTAGGGGTAAGTCGCGAAGTATAGAGGCCTTACTTCTTGATGGTCGGTTTGGCAATGGCGCAAGCAGTGCAGGATCTGATGTACTTCCTTAAATCCTGTCGAAGGTTCGGCCAATAGAAATACTTCTATAGTACTGCTACTGTTTTCTCGACCCCAAAATGCCCAGCAACTCGACTGTAGTGTACTTCCCATATCATCTTCGCACGCTCGCTTGAAGGAACACAAAGGTGTCCCAGGTGATATAACAATGCATCTTGGAGGTGAAAATTTGGAACTTGCGTACCCCCCAAGAGTGCCTTGTATGTGTGGCCGAATTCTGGATTGCTCTTGTAGAGAAGTAGCCAATCAGAAATCTCATGCCCACAAGAGTTGAGAACGGTGGTTAGTGCCACGATCGGTGGTCGGCTGAGGCAGTCTGCAACATTATTAGTGCTACCCTTCTTGTACTTGATGTTCAAATGAAACTATTGCATATATGTGGACCACTTTTGATGGCGATCGTTTTGCAACTTCCCTTGTGTCTGTATGAACTGCATGGGTCGGTGGTCTGTGTGGATGATTGCTTCCTTCCCCAAAATGTAATGCTTCCATTGTCGACAAGCTTGCACAATGGAATACATTTCTTTGTCATAAGTGGGATACTTGCGAGTTGTATCAGACAATGTCTCACTGTGATATGCCACTGGATGCCCCTGTTGAGTAAGAACTGCCCCAATAGCATAGTCAGAGACATCTGTCTTGATCTCAAATGGTTGTTGCAAGCCTGGTAATGTGAGCACTAGGGCAGAACAGAGGCTATGTTTCAATTCTATAAACGCCTTTTGTTGAGATTCTGACCAAAAGAATTTTGCTCTCGCTCCTCCCTTGGTGACTTGACTCAAGGGCCAAGTGATATGAGAGAATCCCAACACGAACCTGTGGTAGAAATTAGCAAGACCCAGAAAGTTGCGAAGCTCTGTTAGATTGGTTGGGGATGTGTTAAATTTGGACAACTAGGTCCAAACTCCATCTTGTGATGCTCAAATGAAGATTCCAATATTTGTATTGGATTCCTCTTTCAGAGAGGTGTAAAATCGATATAAAATTGATTTTAATCTGATGAGCAGAAAATTTATTTTGAATTTATTATTTATAATAAATTTAAGTGCAGGTCGGCCTTAAGGTTTTACACCCCCAACAGATGTGTCACACACCTCAATGATGGATATAAATACAGTGACCGTTGGAGAGCTTTTCACTCATCTCATCACACATCTTCTTCTCTAATTATCTACAAGCAATTGAGAAGCAGTTTCATCTCCCACGTGAGAAGAAGGACGAAATCTACTGCAGCTGAAGGACGAAATTTACCGCAACAATTTTGTGCAGTTAGGGTTTCTGGGCAAGTTTGACCAGCGTTGACTTTGGTCAACGCATGGTTCATTTGAGCTGAAATTTTGTGGAGAGTTCGATTTTTGTAGGCCGTACTCATTGGCACAAAAATCGAGGTCAAACAGTTGACCGAAGTTGGAGCTGCGTTGACTTTCTTGTTGCTGCCCTGCGTTGACTTTTTTCTGGACTACGTTGATTTTTTCTGGGGTTGACTTTGAGTTGACTGGATGATTGATTTGAGGATTGTTGTGACACATTTTGGGTTGGCCGACCAAGAAGACTTTGCTGGTTGAAACATCCTGTTGATCGCCGTAACGCACCAACACATTCTCCTGTCTCTGGTTTGTCTTCTATAGATCCACTAGTATGTTCTATCAGCATTTTACTTAACTATTTATGTGATCGCTGTTATAAAAGTAAAATTGCATCAAGCATAGAACATCTACAAAAATTTACATGGTATCAGAGCTGAGGTGAAGACAAGCCCTAACTTATAGCAATCACCAACTCAGAAAAATGAGTTCCACAAGTTATGGCTTCAAGGAGGATGACAAGCTGACTGGAAGGGATGACTTCCATGCTTGGAAGATGATATTAGATCTCAAATTGGAAGACCATGATCTCATGGACTATGTACTGGGTAAGATACAAGAACCTCCATCCACTGCTACTGCTGCTGCTAAAACCAAGTATAAGATGGGGGAGATCAAAGCAAAGCTAATGATCAGGGAATCCATACATAAAATTCTGGTTGCCTACATATCTGAGTTAGGCACATCCAAGGAGATGTATGATAAGTTGATACAAATGTTCAAAGTAAACAATGCAAACCAAGTGTTATTCTTCAAGAATCAATTGAAGAATCTGAAGAAAGGCAGGGATGAGTCTGTCCAAACATACTCTCTGAAACTGACCGAGATCAGGAACAATCTGCTGGCTATTGGGGAGACAATAGCTGATCGTGAGATGGTACTCACCGCACTTGGAGGGCTCCCATATGAATGGCAAGTATTCAACACTACCATTCTCAATAATAGTACAATTCCTAACTTTGACAAGCTACTGTCTAGATGCATGCAAGAAGAGACAAGAATGAAGGAATATGAAAATGATAGAAACGCTGCCTACGCTGCTCATTCTAGAAAGAAGAACTCTGGTGGTCCTAAGAACAAAGGAAGAGCAAGGGCCCAAGGAAAGAAGGGCAAGTGTTTCACTTGTCATAGGCCTGGTCACTATGCTAGAGAATGTCCTTTCAAGAAGGATTCTCCCGATAGTGACGACAACAACAACAATCGGAGAAATGGAAATCAAAGAAACGACAGGTCCAAAGGAAAGAGGAAGGCTCCCTCTGGCGGAAACAATCAACCTTTCAAAAGGTCTAGAAACTCCAAGTATGAGGAGTCAAATGTTGTTGATAAAAGAAATGAATACATTCTTGTATCTTCCCTCTCAGCTGCATCCCTGCCCGACACTATGGATGTCTGGCTGATAGACAGTGGTGCCTCAAGACACATCACTGGGTTCAAGGAATCACTCTCTGACATGGTTGAGAAGGATACTAATCTGGAAATTATCCTTGGAGATAATGCCACATATCTCATGAGAGGGGCAGGGACTGTGACCCTCCACTTGTCTCAAGGACAAGTCCTACATTTGCAGGATGTACTATATGTACCAAAATTGAAGAAGAACCTTGTGTCTATATTAGCGATTGAAGACAAAGGTTTCAATGTGGCATTCATTGATGGAAAGGTGCGCATGTGGAAAAAGAATCTCAAGGAAGCTATCGTGATTGGTTTTAGAGTTGGAACACTCTACCAGGTTGAAGGAAGTCCACTGGGAGCTATGACATGTGATACTATCCGACAAACTGAACTATGGCACCGAAGGTTTGGACACCTTCATTACAAGGCCCTTCCCGAAGCAAGGAAGGTGGTGACAGGGATGCCCGATTTTGGAAATAATCATGAAGGTGTATGTAAGGGTTGTGCCGAAGGAAAGCATAAAAGGGGACCTTTCCCCTCAAGTGTCACAAAGACATCTGATATTTTGCAACTGGTCCATTCTGATCTATCTGGTATGCCTACCCGTGACATCCCTGGGAAGATGTTCTTACTATATGACATTCACTGATGACTTCTCCCGCAAAACCTGGATATACTTCTTGAAGAAGAAGGATGAGGCTTTCATGTGCTTCCGTACCTTCAAAGCCTTGGTGGAAAATATGACAGGGAAGAAGATCAAGATTTTGAGGACCGACAATGGCACTGAATATGAGTCAAATGAGTTCAAGGACTTTTGCAGAGAAGCTGGCATTAAGAGGGAGACTACTACTGCCTATACTCCTAAGCAGAATGGTGTTGCTGAACGAAAGAACAGGACCATTGTGGAAGCTGCCCGTGCCATGCTATGTGACCAAGGTCTACCGAAGTTTCTGTGGGGAGAAGCTGTGAATACTGCTGTATACATTCAAAACCGATGCCCTCATTCCGCCCTGGACTCCAAAACTCCCGAAGAAGTTTTCACTGGTAAGAAACCTGACGTCTCACATTTTAGAATTTTTGGATGTCCTGTTTATTTTCATGTGCCAAAAGAAAAGAGAAGTAAGTTGGATGCTTCTGGGAAGAAAGGAATGCTTGTGGGCTACAGCGAAACCTCTAAGGCCTATGGAGTCTATGTACCTGGTCAAAGGGAAGTAGAGATATGCCATGATGTCACTTTTGACGAAGATGCTTCCCTGAAGAAAGTAGTAGATCTTCCGAGATCTGAGGAAAATCATGAAGCAAGGCCTGGAAATCAAGAAGAACCGCAGGATGAGACAATGCTTGATGTTGAAGGATCAATGGACCCAATCGATCCATCTCCTTCACTGAGAAAGAGACCATCATGGCTTAGGGACACTCTCAAAGATGCTGAGGGACATGCTGCCCCGAGGGGGACATTCCGAGAAAGCAAGAAGCCGTGTAGATACCAAGGGTATCTGGCTGCCATGAGTACTATTGTACAATCTGAACCTGGATCTTTTGAGGAAGCTGTAAAGCATCAAGTTTGGAAGGATGCTATGCACGAAGAATATGAGTCCATAATGAAGAATGATGTCCGGGATGTGGTCCCGAGACCGAAGGACAAATCTGTTGTCACCGCAAAATGGCTCTACAAGATCAAACATGGATCTGATGGGAGTGCTGAAAAGTTCAAGGCAAGGTTTGTTGCCCGTGGCTTCTCTCAAAAGGAAGGAATTGACTATGATGACATATTTGCACTTGTGGCACGATATACCACCATTCGATCAATCATAGCCCTTGTTGCTACGCAAGGATGGAGTCTTCATCAGATGGATGTCAAGACCGCTTTTCTGCATGGTGCAATAAAAGAAGAGGTGTATGTAGAACAACCTCTGGGGTTTGAAGTCCAGGATCGGGACTCTCATGTTTGCAGGTTGAAGAAAGCCCTCTATGGGTTGAAGCAAGCACCCAGAGCTTGGTACGAGAGGATAGATAGCTACTTGATGAAGCTGGGCTTCACTCGAAGTAATGCCGATCCAAACCTTTACTTCAAGGTTGTCCAGAGGAAGCCTCTCATTTTGGTGCTGTATGTGGACGACCTCTTCCTGACAGGCGCTAACCCTCTCATTCATCAATGCAAGAGGGAGCTCACTGCTGAGTTCGAGATGAAGGACCTAGGACTGATGCACTACTTCCTAGGCCTGGAGGTCTGGCAGAGACCTGGAGAGATTTTCCTTTCTCAAGGAAAATACATTGTGAAACTTCTAGAAAGATTTGGTATGGTGGATTGCAAGTCCGTGTCAACACCAATGGAACTCAACTTCAAGAAGTTGAGTGGCAGCGCTGCTGGGCCCATATTGGCAAATCCTACTGAGTATCGTCAACTCGTAGGGGCCCTGATGTTCTTAGTGAACACTCGTCCAAATATATGTTTTGCAGTGAACACTTTGAGTCAATAGATGGTTGAGCCTCATCACTTTCACTGGGTTGGTGCCAAGAATATTCTGAGATACCTTCGGGGCACGATAAACCATGGGCTGAGATACACTGCCGAGAGCGTGACACTCCGTGGATATACTGATGCCGATTGGGCTGGCAGTGTGGTGGATCGTAAGAGCACATCGGGATGTTGCTTCAATCTTGGTTCTGCTTCGATTTCATGGATGAGCAGGAAGCAGAAGTCGGTGGCTTTGAGCACCGCAAAGGTTGAATACATTGCAGCAAGTATGGCCTGTTGTGAAGCAGTTTGGTTGCGAAAGCTCTTTAGTGAGCTGTTTGGACATGTGCTAAATACCACCATGATACTCTGTGATAACCAGAGTGGGATTTGCTTGACCGAGAATCCTGTGTTCCACGACCGATCCAAGCATATTGATATCAGGTACCATTTCATCCGGGATATGGTACAGCGAGGCGCCGTAAGGCTCGATCATATAGGAACTGATGAGCAGGTCGCGGATATTCTCACTAAGCCCCTGGGGAAGGTCAAGTTCCTAACCTTCCGTGAGAGACTTGGTATCGTGGAACGACCCTATGATGTGGGTCATGTTGGACGATGAGCTCGAGGAGCTCTGGGGGGCTTTAGAGACAGCTTCTCGGATCTATGAGCAACCACAAGGCTAGGCTTGCCAAACCTTGTTAGTGTGCTTGGACCCCACTGTTGTGATTATTGAGTTGGTTCACCTCTCATTATTTGTGCCCCGTATGCATCCTACCCATTGAGTTCAGGGCTCATGGGAAGTACCTCTCATTTGGCCAATGAGGTGGGAAAAGCTAGAGACTAGTAGCAAAGACTGATGGACGCATCAAAGATTGCCGTACTCTCTATCTAGGATGGCATGGTCCAACCACTTGATCTGGGATCAAGTCTAGTGAGGTCTCGGACCTCCGCCTGACTTCGGGTCAGATGAACCAACTTCGGGTTGGTTGGAGACTCTTTGTGAGTCCGATAGAGGTTTTGGACCTCTGGGTTGAATTTGTCAGCCGAGGGATGATGTCTTTGTGACTGACCCACTTCTGTTCTGAAATAAAGAGGCCAGCAAAGCAAGTTACGGCGGGATGACGCACGATGTTTGATTGCACTGGTGGATGGAGTTCTCCCTAGTTGAGAGGGAGTGTTAAATTTGGACAACTAGGTCCAAACTCCATCTTGTGATGCTCAAATGAAGATTCCAATATTTGTATTGGATTCCTCTTTTGGAGAGGTGTAAAATCGATATAAAATTGATTTTAATCTGATGAGCAGAACATTTATTTTGAATTTATTATTTATAATAAATTTAAGTGCAGGTCGGCCTTAAGGTTTTACACCCCCAACAAATGTGTCACACACCTCAATGATGGATATAAATACAGTCAACGTTGGAGAGCTTTTCACTCATCTCATCACACATCTTCTCCTCTGATTATCTACAAGCATTTGAGAAGCAGTTTCATCTCCCACGTGAGAAGAAAGACGAACACAGGACAAGGACTAAATTTATCATGTTAAATTTAAAGGTACAAAGTATT
Source organism: Pinus albicaulis (assembly GCA_034641835.2). NCBI lineage: Eukaryota > Viridiplantae > Streptophyta > Pinopsida > Pinales > Pinaceae > Pinus > Pinus albicaulis. The sequence continues at coordinate 552,070,515 of CM076573.1, read as the reverse complement.
TCTGGGCAGTTTACTCAACATGACTTTGGTCAAATCAGACATGGTCTCATTTCTAAAATTTAAATTTTAGGGAGAGTTCGATTTTTGTAGGCCGTACTCATTGGCACAAAAATCGAGGTCAAACAGTTGACCGAAGTTGGAGCTGCGTTGACTTTCTTGTTGCTGCCCTGCGTTGACTTTTTCTGGACTACGTTGATTTTTTCTGGGGTTGACTTTGAGTTGACTGGATGATTGATTCGAGGACTGTTGTGACACATTTTGGGTTGGCTGACCAAGAAGACTTTGCTGGTTGAAACATCCTGCTGATCACCGTAATGCACCAACACATTCTCCTGTCTCTGGTTTGTCTTCTATAGATCCACTGGTATGTTCTATCTGCATTTTACTTAACTATTTATGTGATCGCTGTTATAAAAGTAAAATTGCATCAAGCATAGAACATCTACAAAAATTTACAGGCTGGCCAATCCCGAATGACTTGGATCTTGGTTGGATCCACATGCACCCCCCTTTCATCAATAATGTATCCCAAATATTGAACCTGGGTCATGCCAAAAGTGCACTTCTCCAAATTGGCACACAACTTGTGTTGCCGTAGTGTTTGGAGGACTTGTCGGATGTGGTGGAGGTGCTCTTCCCAAGTCTTGTTGAAGATCAGAATGTCATCCAAGTACACCACTACAAATGAGTTGGTGAATGGCCTCAAGATGTCGTCCATCAACCTCATGAAGGTTGTGGGAGCATTCGTCAACCCGAAAGGCATGAACAACCATTCGAAAAGGCCCTCCTTGGCTTTGAAGGCGGTCTTCCACACATTGGAGGGTTTGATGGGTACCTGGTGATACCCAGACTTCAAGTCGATCTTGCTGAAATATTTTGCCCCTTTGAGTTGGTCCAGAAGGTCATCAATCCGTGGGATCGGGGACCTATTCCGAACAGTGATCTTGTTCAGTGCCCGATAGTCAATACGGAGTCTCCAAGTCCCATCCTTCTTCTGTACTAACACGATCGGGCTCCCACAGGGCGATGAACTAGGCTGGATGTGACCTTTCTGCAGTAGCTCCTGAATCTGCCTCTTGATTTCATCGTTCTCCAGATCGAAGCGTCGATAGATCGGTCCATTGAGTAGAGGTGCACTTGGGATCAAAACAATGGGGTGCTTGACCTGACAGTGCAGAGGCACCCCTGTGGGTGAGGTGAAAATGTCCTCGTACTCCTCCACAACCTCGTCCATTTGTCGTTGTCGTGCAGAGGAGCCATGTTTGGAGGTCGTGGCCATAGTCTTCTCCTTGCCCTGGGGGAGGATCATCAGGAAAACAAATTTCCTGGTTTGGGAAATGAGTTTACTGCATTGTTTTGCAGTAACCAAAGAGATAGTGGTAGGCGATGGTACCTCTGATATCTTGTACAGCTTATTTCCCAAAGTAACAATAATAGTGCGAGGTCGTGACTCACACACAACATGTCACTTCCACATTATGGTTGGCCTAATAATACATCATAAACATCAAGAGGAGCAATGTCGCATAATACCTCATACGTGAAGGGCTTGATGCTATAGGGAAGGCAGCACTGTTGGCTGACACGGAGATCCCGTCCTTGGTGAAGCCACCCGATGGTGTATGGCTATGGATGCATTGTGGTCGGCAAACCCAAACACTTCATGACATCTGCTGAAATGAGGTTCTTTTGGCTCCCATTATCGATAATGAATTGTAGTGGGGAACCCTTTACCCACATCTGGGAGTGGAAGAGACGCTCTGCCTCCTCTAGATCTTATGGTTCCTCCTGGATCTTCGCAGTGGCAACAGTGGCGTTGGGCTCCGCATCAATAATTTGTTTCACTTTTTCATTCCCCTTGTCAGGTTCTGATTCAGAGTCAGAGCATGCATCTGATTCAAAAGCCCTCATCTCGGCCACGAGCGACTGCTTGGCCCGACACTCACTTGTGTCATGAGTGGAGCTCTTATGGAACTCGCACCACTTTTCCGTGTCCTTTTTTGGCTTCGCGGTGTTGTTCTTTTTTTGTGGCTTTGGCAAGTTGTCTTGGGTCGCCATGCCTTGCCTTTGTCCTTTATTCTGCAGTTTGGGGGCACCTTTCCCTTGCCTTTGATTCGCAGATCCAAAGTCTTGCTTCTTCTGCTTGAATTTATGCTCAATCTTGGCAACATATCGGTATGTCGTACCAAGCAAGGAGATGTCAAAGAACTCCATTTCCTCCTGAATGTATCTGTGCAGACAACTGCAATACTTCAGCACCAAATGTTTCTCAGAATCTTTGATACCCAACTTTGTGCACAAGGTATGGAACAGATTTGTCAACTCATGCACATCTTGATCCCTTTGTTGTCGCAGCGTGGTCCATTGTATGTACTTGTTCTCATAGCTCCCCACGGGATAGTATTGTTCCTTGATGGCATCTCGGAAAGAATTCCAAGTGGGTACGGCTGAGAACAAAGAGAGTTATGTCTCATCCTTTTTCTCACAATAGGTTTCCCACCAGTCCTTGACATGGGGGGTAGCTTTAAGGAGTGCAAAAATAATCTTCTCCCGGTTGGAAAAGTCATGAACCAAGAAATATCCTTCTAATAGATTCAACCATCTATCTATGACATCTGCATCTATTTGACCCTCAAATATGGGAATGTCAAAGTTGACTTGTACCTTAAAGAGAGTCGCGCCTCCAGAGTGGCTGTTGGATGCAGATGCACCATCGGTGGGCAGTCGTTGAAGGATCTGGGCAAAGTTATCCATCATCACGTTCCTTTGTTTTTTGAGGACCTCCTCGAGCAATATTTTGATAGGATCTCTTGCTCCCTCATCTTTCTTTTCATCCACTATGGGCGGTCGTCAGGGGTTTGCGACGCTGATCTTGCAAAGGTTCAACCAGATCGAGCCCCAATTCCTTATACCTCGACGTCGTTGGAGACATGCAAAGAAGGATCTAGAAAAACAGACCACTCTGATACCACTGATCCAGATTTATGCAGGAACACAACAGAATACACATGTAACTATAAATACAAATATGCAGCGAAAATAACACTTCATTTCATTAATATCAAAGAACTGAAATTTGTTTACAGACAGAATGGAAATAAACTAGCTAAGGCGGTGGTAGCTTATCTCTGAGAAGAGATGTGGCACCTACAAGCCTCTAAACTGAGTTACAATGAGGCTCGAAGGCCTATTTATTATTTAGAAACAATGAAAAACCCTAAACATCCAAAACCCTAACCCTAAGAGATGAAGCGCTAAACCTATGGGCCCCATTTGGGTAAATTGGTATTTCAACTTTCCGGGGGCATAACTTTGGCATACGATCTTTGTTTAGCGTGCACCATACCTCGTTAGAAAGATCTATCCAAGGACTACAACTTTTGATGTGAGCAACATCGGTTCATGGACCCATGTTGCTCCCGATTTTCCCAAAAAACATCGTTTAGGGCCTCAAAATGGCTCCGGAAGTTCAGGACCCGAAAAACTGCTAAAAATAGTAAGTTGTGCCGAAACTGAAAAACTGAAAGAGACAATGGTGGGGCCCCAAGTGGAATAGGCGGGTGACCACCAATATCCACCTGGATCAACATTCCCCAAGGCACAAATCAAATTTTTGGAGGTATCTTGGATGATCTGTCACATTCCACTAGCTTCACACATGAAGAGGATCTCTTATCATTTAAGAATGTTTTGGAGGGTTTTCATGGCATAGTCAAGGGTCTCATTTACAAAATAAGAATGCGTAAGTCAAGAAGATGAAAATTGGCATTCATATCACATGTGGCATAAAGGAGAGGAACATAGGTGAAGAGTGTTCTATTTTGAAATATCTAAAGCAGATTGTTTATGTCCTCTTTCCAAAGAAGAGAAGATATCTTGAGACAAAGGGCCCAAATTGTTGACAAAAAAAGACCATGTATTAGATCATATGGACTTTGGTTTCTCCTCATTAGTTGGACCATTATATGACCCATATCGTTAATTATTAGGTGGAAACTATCATACACGGCTATTCGTTGGAATTTGTTCTAAAACATTGTTATTCATTTTCAAAGGAATAAAGAAATTTCAAAAAGGGATCTTTTGCTAAATTAGTATGAAAAATCCATCTTTGAATCAAAATTCTATTAGTAGAAGGGATATTTCTATTTACTCTTGTTGAGATGATCGTGTATGCCCACTATGATAGGGTTGGCTAGCTAGAATAATAATGGTGAGTTTTGGTGGTTAAGACATCTATGGTAATGGAAGCATTAGAGAACGAAGCAGGGAATGAGTGATTTTGAGAAAGGAAGCCATTGTCATTTATGTTGTTTGAAATAAATAAACACGATAAGGAAGATGAACAAACAGTTACAAAAGGATATTGATGATGGAAGGAAACATTGAAGAAAGAATAAAATATTTAAAAAAGATTAAGAGATAAGGAGACTTGGGAAACTCGTGGTTAAGGGAAAGATATCAGTGTTGGAAAGTAGCACAATGAGAGAGAGTAGTGAGAAAGGAGTGTCAAAAGAGTGAAAAGGATTTAGATTTCCCACCATTATTTTTAGGAGTTTCCTGCCATTCTTTTAGCATCATTTTGTTTAAATTGAGAATAGAACTCATTCCTATTCAATGAAATTTTGTTTCAAGATGTGTTGGAGTCTCTTTTAGATAGATGAAGTAACCTTGCAATCAATTAGAAAGTCTTGATTACAACTAGAGGAAATGAAAAGAGGTATACTTATATTTTATGACCATGAATTATTTGAAGTTAATTTTTGCGATTTTAGATAGATTTCAACTTTAAGTTTATTAAATTTGTCAAAAATTCAATATTTGATTAATTAAGAGAAAAAACAAGTTGTGTCCCAAATTAGAATAAAAATTGTATCATAACCCAAGAGAACCCATGTAACTATGTGTAGTGTGCGAGTGTGTCAATTGGCTCTCCAAGTGGAGCCACGATTCAAAAATACTCGGATATTCTCAAGTTGAAGATTTATATAAAAAATCTGAAAATGGAAAGTGTCTTATCCATGGTCCAACTAAACACATTTATTAGGAACAACTAGACAAACTCCAAGAGAGGTTGTTTTTCATGTGTGAAGGCCATAGATCTCATATGTATTCTTGTTCCAAGGGAGGTATTATCATGCTAATGAGGGGATGATAAGCCAAAGGAATTTTCAGTAGTCAGGAGGAGCATGTCGACTACAAAGTTTGGAGCATCTTTCTAGATAATTCCGGATAATACTGCTTCAATTGCTTTTTGGGTGGGAGTTTGTCGTTTTAACTGCAGTAGGGAGATTGGGAGGGATTGCTACTAGATGAAATCACTCTTTAGAGATGCAAAATTATGTTATAATTATGACTATAATCTTCATGCCTCAACACACTTTTATGTATCATTAATGTATTTGTCATCATGGCTAAGGCCATCCTTCGATCATTTATTATCATTTGTTGTAATACTAGGGAGAGTATAAGGCCAACCTAGTAAAATTTGTACATGTAGGCTCATTAACCCCTGGTTAGAGCCCTGCTTGTGTATAAATACACCACAACTCTCATTTGTATTCCATCATCTTGTGATATTCTTGATCTCCCTTATAGAGTGTTTTATACCTAAGGGCACATATCTATGTGCATCTCTTTTGTAGCACACTCGTGCTTGGGCCTCTCTACCACACTAGGGCTCTCTCTTTATAACACACTTGTCTAAGTTCATCATAATTTGTAAAGACTTGAGGACATGGCTAGAAGTTATGGCCAAATTCTTTCCACATACTCTTACTAGGTTAGCCTTTGAATGGTTTGAAAACCTTCCCTAACACTCTATAGAGACTTCTGATAATTTTGATAAACTATGTGATATGTTTTTGGGAAAGTATGCTCTTAAACCAATCGATGTATTTGAAGTGGTTAGTCTTATATGATTAAATTAAGGAGAGTGGGAATTTATGGCCTATTTCATCATAGATTCTAATTTTCTTAGCTAGATGTGAGACCAAATTCTCTCTAGATAAGCTTAGGAAAATCTTTGTACAAGGTATAAGAGAAGATTTGCAAGTAGAATGTACGAATAATAAATAAATAACCTATTAGGATGTTATCAATAAGGTGTTGGACTTATAAACTGTCAACATTAAACATCACCTAAGAACTTATTATCCTCCTATTATAGCTAGTGAAGTAGCTCCCCTCTTAGGTGACCCACAATCAAGAGTGAAAAAGCCAAAAGGAAACAAAAAGGATAGAAATGTTGTAGGGGATGGTCTTACCGATTTAGTGCATGAAGTTGTTGTTTCCACTTCTTCCACTCGTGCTAATCCACCCATAAAAAGACTTTTGAATAAGAAAGATCAACCATCTTCTTCAAAGCCTCTACCTCTACAACCATCCACTCAACCTCCACCACCTATAATTAAGCCATCTCCACCATAACTAGTGGAACAACATTCTAACAAGTTTAGAAAGAATCCATTGTCTCTTTGTTGTTGTAGTATGGTTCATTGTATGTACTTGCCTTCATAGCTCCCAATAGGGTAATATTGTTCCTTGACAGTGTCTCAGAAAGAGTTCCAAGAGGTTGCAGTTGTAAATAAAGAGGGTTCCCCAGCCCTTTTCTCACAGCAAGTTTCCCTCCGATCTTTCACATGGGGGGGGGGGAACCTTAAGCAGCGCAAAAGCAATATTTTCCTTGTCGGAGTAACTATGGCCCGAAAAATAACCTTCTAGCAGACTTAACCATTATCTACAACATTTGCATCTATCTGACCTTTGAATATAAGGATATCGAAGTTAACTTATACCTTGAAGGGGGTTGCACTTCCGAAGTGACTGGTGGATGCAAATGTGTTGTTTGTTGCCATCCGCCGAAGGATCTGGGAAAAGTTGTCCATCATCTCGTTCCTTTGCCGCTTGAGGGCTTCTTCGAGCAATAATTTGATAGGATCTCTTGCTCCCTCATCTTTTTTTCCTTTTTCCATGAGAGCTTGTCAGCATCGGTGGGGACAGTCTTACAAGGGCTCAACCAGTTCAAGTCTCAACTCCTTATACCCCGACCTCGTTGGGGACATGCACAAAAAAAAACATACCACTCTAATACCACTGATCCGGATTTATGAAGGAACAACATTAAATACAGATTTAAACAGAACACGGAGATACAATGAAAGACCAAAACTTCTATTAATTAATAACAAGTACTGAAAATTGTTTACATGCAAAAACAAACTAGCTCGAACAATGGTAGCTTATATCTGAGAAGAAATGTGACAGCAACATGCCTTCTGAACTATGTTACAATGAGGCTCAGAGGCCTTTTTATCATAAAGAAGAAGTGTGAAACCCTAACCCTAGGAGACGAATCGCCAAAGGTTTTGGGCCCCATAGGGGTAAGTTGGACCGTCAACTTCCTGGGGTCGTAACTTAGGTACACGATATTCATTTGTCTGTCATAATACCTTGTTTTGAAGATCTCCACGAGGCAAAAACAGAATCTATTCCAACACTTTTATTTTGTCTGTTTTCCTAGAAATCATCTTTTAGGACCTCAAAACGGCTCCAAAAGTTTAGGACCCGAAAAACTACCAAAAAATAGAAAGTTGTGCTCAAATTAAGGAAACTGTGTTGGGGATCCAGGTGGAATAGGCGAGTGGCCACCAATATCCACTTGAATCATCTAAATACCTAATTGGCAAAGAATGTTGAATAAGATACATCAAAGAGTATCTTTAAGTTCATCAAAATCAATTTTATGAACTAATCATTCTTCTTTGGAAAACTCATTCCACATTCACCCAATTTTAACTATAGCTATTTCACATGAGTCGAATGATCTTCAATCCTTTCAAACAAGAGAGGATCAAGACAAATCAACTCTTTCTCAATCTCTATAACCTAGCTTTCATTAATCTTACTAAATAAGGTCTCCATATTCTTCCAAACTAGAAAACAAAAGTCGATCCCATTCATATGAAAGTGAATCTCCTTGAAGATGTAAGTCGTTATAACTCCCATAGCATATTCTTCTTCCCATCAATGTCAATTTTTTGTTGATCATCCTTCAAATATGGAATCGTAGCCTTCATGATCCACCAGAGCACCATAGTCTTCAATAATGTTTCCATGTCTTATGCCCATATACCATATTTATGACCATTTAGAACCATAGATTCTTGATTGGAATTCATAATCTTGATCTATAGATCTAAATCCTCATACAATCTTCAAATTGACATCCTGAGTCAATCTATTAAATAAATTTGACTCATCAAGAGCACATACAATTGACAACCTCCAAAAGACTCGTAAAGAACAAGCTAGGTGTTAAACCATTCGCTCTAATAGCATATTGGAGAACTAGAGAATGAGTAGATCAATGAGTTATACATTCCCAAAAGAGGTGGTGTCTAAAGACACCATTCCAGTATTTAAGCCTAGGTGAACATGACTCAACGAATAATAGGAAATACAAGGAACCAAAAAAAATTGATTGATCAATCGATACCATCTATATATAGTACCAAACTATAACTCCCTTGAAGCAAGGAGGACATGGTTCACTTTGATTGGCTAGGTCAAATAACAAGCTCCTCGAATTCTGCCTTGACCCATGCATCAATTCACTACCATTATCAACCTGACCGACCAATCAAATTCTCAATCAACTACTTGGTCAACTACTCAATTAATTATTGACTATCAAGTGACTCTCTCTAGAAGGTCTAAAGGTGTGATGAACTTGCTTAGCTTGTTGTTCCAATATGCTAACCACTGGTAATGATTCATCTTCATCCTTTCTTGGCTTGACTTTGCTGCCATGTCAACATTCATTCAACTTCTTGTGCCAAACTCTTCATCCTCCCTTGTGCACTTGCTTCACAAATCATTCTCTTCACCATTGCATATGGATACACAACTTGATGGTCCTACATCTCTCACACACACAGCTACCTTCTAGTTGAACAATTTTATGGGATTGCATGTAGAACCCACCTTTCCTGTTCTTTGATTTGTCATTCCACAAATTAGGATCTATTTTGCTAGCAGAATCAAAGAGGACGTTACTCAACCTGCGTTGGATGCACATCCTAAGGTGGGAAATCATCTCACAACTGGATCTGCAGCTAGGACAAGCTGCATATTGTGCACTGTAGCATAATGCCTTATTTTTCTATCTATAGCCTATTTGCTCATTACAAATGCAAGGACCGTGGTCCATGACCATGTTGCCTAGCCAACGGATCCATTCTTGTTTCCAAATTCTCAAACTATTCAAATTGATTATAATTCAGAGCCTATGGATTCTTATCCATGAAAAAGTATTATTGATTCTTTGGAATGCCACTGCAAATGCCTAACATATTATTTTCAATGCTACAGCTATGAATAACTTTATTAGAAGCTTTGTAAACATGCTAAAATTTCAAATGAAATACAGAACAAAGATGCCTACCTGAAGAACAGAACTAATGATCAGTTAAACAAACGGACTGAATCAGGTTTTTCCATAGCAACATTCTTTACAGGCATCCCTGCATTTTTGGCCAGGCTATGATTCTGCTACATGACAAATCATGCAATAATTCCGAAAGTTTGATACTCTAGACCAGCAAAAATGCAAGATTGATAATTTAATGGAGATTTTTAACACTAATATGTGAGCTACTTGATATATCATATTTTTATTCTTTATGTGGAATCTCCACCATTATCTCCTGAAATTTTAAAATTAGACACCTACGAATTCAATAATAAACTTAATTGTGTTGATCAATAGGGAAAATTCTGCAAGGATCTTCAAAACAGCGAGCCCTGAAACTCAAGGCTAACGTATATCATAGTAAATATATGCATGAGAGTGCAAGACTATAAGTAGCCTGTCTATAGGAAGAGATTTCACTCAACTAACCATGGACAGGATACCAGAAATACAAGATTAGCAAAGAAAAGGGAAATTAATTTACCTTACTTGCCTCGGAGAGGTTAAACCACTAAAATAACGCTTATGGTATTTTACTCCACATGGCACCTATTACGATTATGATGTAACAGAGCATTCACCACAGCTCCTAAGTGTCATGTGCCTTAGCAAACTTTGCAATCAACAGCAAGTCTGAAAGGTGTAGTTGCTGCATCCTGCTGTTTGTCATGAAGTTTGGGATAGCCAGAATATAGTATTCTTGTTGGTGTTCGTTAACAGTGGTTTGCAGCACTGAAAAGAGAGCTGGCTTTGTTCTAATTTATTTTTTCCCAGAGACATCACCTCTTTTAACTTCCTAATATTTCCGCGGCATTTGACTTCCTAATATACTAGCTCATCGTTACATTTTATGTATAATATATCTAAAACTGTAAACACAACATAACACTTAAATGTCTTAAGGAGCGTGCCACACACCCCCAAAGATGCATATATAATGGAGAGACTTGGAGCTCATTATACACACATTATGTGGAGGATTTTCTTCTCTCTTGATGGCGATGGAGCTGCGTTCTTGGTGCTGCGTATTTATGGAGTGTTCTTTGTTTGGGTTGTTCTGGGGTTATGTGTGACACGCTTGGCTGAATGACCTATTGGAGACTTTGCTGGTAGAAGCATCCTGCTGATCGCCGTAACGCCACCATTCATTATCTCTGTTTTGGCTTGCCTTCAGTCGATCTATTAGTATGTTCTATCTGCTTCAGTATTGTGTGCCCTAATCTGAAATGGCATAGACATGTTCGCAAATTAACATGGTATCAAAGCCGAGGAGAAAACAAAACCCAAATTCATGTTGAAAGGCAATCTCCGATCTATTGATCCATCAAGTGCAACACATCACAAGAGAAGAGCTCGGTGAAGAAGGAAAGTACCCCTGAAGCTTGCCGCAGAAAACTAAGGAAGGCCGAGGAAAAGAGCTGGAAGGCTGAAATGTTTGCGGTCTTGTTTGAAGGTAAAACAGAAGTTTCAGGAGGCTGTTTTAAGGGCTGTTAGGGAGCCGCAGAAATCTGTGTGGGGCCGCAGCAACAAAGAAACAGAATAGCGAAGGGTTTAGGGCTGTTTGAAGTCTATTTTGGGTAACCGAGTGCAGGAAGAGAGGCCGAGGTTCCTGTGGAAGAAGACCGCAGGAGATGGGCTACCACAAAGGTTGCATGGTGCCTTCCAGCACTTGGTTGTGTGGCTGTTTCACCTAGCAGCAGGGCCGAGTAATAGTGGATGATTTGAGAACTGTTTGGGCATGTTCTGGGTCCGGTTCTGAAGCTTTTTTTGTGGGCAGATCATTCGTAAGAAGGCCGCAGTCCTGTACTGAAGCCAGAAGGAGGGCCGAGCCCTAGATCATTGTTTGTGAAGGGCTGTGAGTCTGAACAGAGGGCTGGAAGTAGCCCTACCTGCCAAAGAAATATAGAGAAGACTCATAAGGAGGTAGCCGCAGTTTTAGAAGAATACTTCAGCAGAAGATTAGGGATGGGGATGATTGATGGTTAGCCCTAACCAGACCGAGTTCAATAACAAAAGGAGCAGACCTAAATCAGTGAAGCAAAAAGATATGATTCCAGGTGTTGGGTCCAGTGATGGAGGTCCTATCTGGACAGTGATTTTGCCATCCTCATCTTCAGTAAAGAAGGCTTCATAGAGATAAGGAGAAAGTTGTTTTGGATTATGTTACAACATATTGTTGTGATAGGCCGCAGGCCTCATCAACCTCAAATAAGGGCAGCGTAGGAGTGTTTGGGGCTACAAAGTGCCCAGAACTTCAGCCCTAGGGATCAGCGAAGGGCAGCTTAGAGTATGCCTAAAAGAGGCCAAGTTTGCTGAAGATACAGCAGACCGTTAAGGGTTGTGTGTAGGGCTAGTCACTTGAGTTCAGGGACAGCATTACGATGCAGATTGGTGTGACATTGGAGGAACCCCTCCAAGGTGAACCGCAACCCTAGAAGGGCTTGTTTGTTGACTGTGTGGTGAAACTGGGACTGCTGTACATGCCCTAACCAGGAGTGCAGTGAACTATCAGTGCAAACAGTATTACAGCAGTGTCTTGTGGAGGTTTTTTGGGTCCATGATTTGTGGGCCAGTGTTTGGATCATGTGCTTGTCATCTTTATGATGTGCTAAGGTGACAAGGTGCCTTAGACTTGCTGTCATAAAGGACCTTGTACAACAGAAGGTGGGCACACTTGGAAATTCATGATTCTGATGAGGGCAGCCGGACTGGAGATATCTAAATTTGGTACGCTGATAGAATGGCAGCATGTGCTGCTGTATTAGGGAGCTGCTGGCACAAAGGACAATCCATGTTTTGACAAGGTATGTATGACTATGTTTGGACTGATCACCTTATTTTTAAAAATCAAATACCTACTATGGATTGCACGCCTTTCTGTTGCAAAGAAGATATTATTCCGGGCATGCAGATCAAATCTGTGATTGCACGAATTTTATGTTTAGCAATGCTCAAACCAGAAAACAGAACTTGTCATGCAAGCGTCGACAGTTCAGGAGTTGTCTGGAAAGTATTGAGGCAACATATCAGAATGACATAGAAGGCTTAATGGCCTGGGAGTTCTGTGTACTCAGAACTGAATGATGCCCCAACTGAGGGTCTCCTATGTGTAAAGGAAGCTAGAAAAGCTCTATCCCTAAGTGGCCCAGATCTGTGCATAAACAAAGGAACACATGTAACAGGTATTGATGAATTGAGGGGCAGTGCAGTGCCTCATTTGACAGTATTATGACACTGACACAGTTGACTAAGTGCCAGTGGTTGTGAACCAGCGTATACCTGAACTTAATCTACTGACAGTGACCTTAGAAAGAGTCTTGACCAGATCTATCCTATTGGATGTTGGGGCAGAAACACTGATGAGCAGGAGTATCCTTATGACTGTGCTAAAAGAAAGGTGTCATATAAGGTCGATTCGGTGTTTGGAACAACTGTATGAGTGGTTCCTAGATCTATGCAATTTAAGAAACAAATTGCAGATTTGAGATCTGAAGATTTGTAGCCCTAGATCAGTCAACTATTAACTGTAGTTGGGCAGATCTGAAAATAAGCAGTGCAGGATGAAATCCCTGATGTAGTAGGTGAAGCCCTCAAGTGCAGAATCATGAGAGAAGGAATCATGATTGGATCCCTAGTTCTGTGGGTTGAAGTATGAAAATCTTAGAGGGCTGGTTGAGGAAGCTACAGCAGATCTCCACAGAACATCAGGTAATTGATGTAAGCTTGAAATCTTCAGTACTATTAATGATGAAAAAAACAGTGATGACAGTTCAGAAGGTATCTCTGTAACCGCCATTTTGAGGAGCTAAATCTATGATTCTATGTCACTGTCATTATGACAATGAAATAGACAGACACCCATGTTTACGAGATTCGTAATTGCAGTAAGCTTGTGAAAGTATCAGTCTTACATTACAGCGTAATGATAAACTTGAAGTGTGAATTGAGAAGTTTTTTGCAGTGTTCCACAGGGACGCATCCCCCAGGGTGGGGGACGCGCTTCCCTGCTCCCCCGCGCTTCTGAGATGGGGAAACTCCAAGGGAAACTTTCCCCACGTCCCCTTTTTTGGAAAACTTGGGGAAACTCTAGGGGGGCGTTTTTCTGGTGACGAAATGCGTCTCTCTTGTGGGGGGGACGAGGGGATGCAAGGGGGATGCAAGAGGGATGCGTCCCTCGAATTTTTTTGCTAATAACAACTAAAAAAAGACAATTTTTGTATTTCACTGCTTTCTATGTTTATTTTTAGTACAGTTTTCTATGGTTGTTTTAGACTTCAAATGTCATTGTCATATGATGAATTTAATTTTTTATGTGCATTACGTAGTTTCAATTGTCAAATGATGAATTTAATTTAGATGTACCTTGCATAATATTAATGTCCATTGCCAAATGATGAATTTAGATGGAACATTGCATAATGTCAAATGATAGATTGAATTTAGTAATTTATTTTTAGATTTACATTGATGATTGCAGAAATGTCAAATGATAATTTTACTTCATAATAGTCTAATACGAAATGATCATATTTAGATGTGCATTTCATAATTAATAAGATTTACTATCTACTAATTTAGTTATTAACATATCGCTGGGATTTTTTTTTTTTTTATATATTAAATTTTTAATAATTTTATAGTTTTTATGGCTTTGACACTCCCCCCGTTTCCCCAAAATTTCCCTAAATTTTGGGGTTGCTTATATACGTCCCCCTTGTGCGTATCCCCACTCCTGCGTTGGGGTTGCTTATATACGTCCCCCTTGTGCGTATCCCCACTCCCGGGAAATTTTGGGGTTGCTTATATACGTCCCCCTTGTGCGTATCCCCACTCCTGCGTTGGGGTTGCTTATATACGTCCCCCTTGTGCGTATCCCCACTCCCGCGTTTCCCCGTCCCGGAAACTCGGTGGAACATTGTTTTTTTGCAGCCTTCAGTCACATTGTTGGAGTCTTGAACCATGATCAGCAAAGCCTGTTTGGATGGCTTTGACTGTGGGAGAATAAAACCCCTTTTCCAAGTTGGTGTCTAGGATGCCCTCATTTAAAATAGATGTCTTCTCTCGAGAGAAAAGCTGGCATTAAGAGAGAGAATACATTTGTATATGCTCCTGAGCTAATATCATTGCTAGACGAAGGAAGATCCTCATGGCTCAAAGACATATGGCTTCAGAGGGGGAAATTCCAGAAGAAAACCAAGAAGCCATATAAATACCAGGGGTATCATGAGTACAATATGAGCCTGGCTCATTTGAAGAAAGTGTAAAGCATCAAAGTCTGCAAGGATGCAAGGGTGATGTCTAGGATATGGTTCCTAGACCACAGATCAAAGCTATTGTCACCTCGATATAAGATCAAGCATGGATCTGATGGGAAAATGTGTTGCTTGAGACTTCTCTAGGAAGGCACTGATTATTATTGCACCTATAATCTATTATTTCCCTTGCTGCTTCGCAAGGACGGAATCTTCATCAGATAGATGTAAACACTATTTCTTTGTGGCATGATGTGATAAAGGAAGAGGTGTATGTAGAGCAACCTCTGGGGTTCGAAATCCAGGATCGGGACACCCATGTCTACAGGATGAAGAAAGCCATCTATGGGCTGAAGCAAGCACCCAGAACTTGATACGAGAAAATAGATAGCTACCCGATGAAGTTGGGCCTCACTCGTAGTAATGTTGATCCGAACCTTTACTTCAAGGTTGATAGAGAAAAGCCTCTCATTTTGGTGTTGTATGTGGACGACCTCTTCCTGACAGGTGTTGACCCTCTCATTCATCAGTGTAAGAGGGAGCTCGCTGCTGAGTTCGAGATGAAGGACCTAGGACTGATGCCTAGGCCCGGAGGTCTGGCAAAGACCTGGCGAGATTTTCCTTTCTCAAGGAAAATATATTATGAAGCTTCTGGGATGGTGGACTGTAAGTCCGTGTCGACACTGATGAAGCTCAACTTTAAGAAGTTGAGTGGCAGGCTGGCAGCGCTACTGGGCCCGTGTTAGCAAATCCTACTGAGTATCGTCAACTTGTAGGGGCTCTAATGTTCTTAGTGAACACCCGTCTGGACGCATGTTGTGCAGTGAACACGTTGAATCAACACATGGTTGATCATAACATTCACTGGGTTGATGCCAAGAAACTCTTGAGATATCTCTGTGGCATGATAGACCATGGGTTGAGATACATTACCGAGAGCATGACAGTCCTTGGATATACTAATGCCGATTGGGCTGGCAGTGTGGTGGATCGTAAGAGCACATATGGATTCTACTTCACAAGTAGATCTGCTTCGGGCAGGAAATGGAAGTCGGTAGCCTTGAGCACCACTGAGGTCGAATACATTGCAGCATGTATGGCCCGTTGTGAAGTCACCTGGTTGCGAAAGACTCTTCAATGAGTTGTTCGAGCATGTGCTAGATGCCACCATTATCCTTTGTGATAACCAGAGGGGGATTCATTTGTCATAGAATCTCAGGTTCCACGATTGATCCAAGCATGTTGATGGCTGGAACCACTTTATCCGAGATATGGTACAGCAAGGCGTCGTAAGGCTCGATCATATAGGAACTGATGAGCAGGTCACGGATATTCTCACAATGCCCTTAGGGAAGGTCATGTTCCTAACCTTCCGTGAGAATGTTGGAATCATGGAATGACCCTATTCTGAGGGTCTTGTTGGACGATGAGCTCTGGGAGCTCCAAGGGGGCTTTGGGGATAGCTTTGGTGCTATAAGCAACCATAGGGCTACTAGGCTTGCCGAACCTAGTTGGTGTGCTTCTACCCCACTGTGATGATATTGAGATGGTTTACCTCTCTCTGAACTGTGCCCCGTATGCATCCTACCCATGGAGTTTCGAACTCATGGGAAGTACCTCTCATTTGGCCAATGAGGTGGGAAATGTGAATAGAGACCATAGCAAGACCGATGGATGCATCGGAGATTGTCGTACTCTCTATGTCTAGGATGGCACGTGTCCAACCACTTGATCCAGGATCAAGTTTAGCAAGGTTTCGGACCTCCAACTGACTTCGGGTCAGTGAAACTAACTTCGGGTTAGTATATGAGACTCTTTGTGAGTCCTATAGAGGTTTCGGACCGCTGGGTTGAATCTGTCAGCCGGGTATGATGTCTTTGTGACTGACCCACTTCTGTTCTGAAATAAAGAGGCCAGCAAAGCAAGTTATGGCAGGATGATGCACGATGTTTGGATTGCACTAGTGGACGGAGTTCTCCCTAGTTGAGAGGGAGTGTTAAAATTGGACAACTAGGTCCAAACTCGGAGTTGTGCTGCTCAGATGACGATCCCAATATTTTTATTGGATTCCATTTTCGGAGAGGTGTAAGAATGATCTAAAGATCATCTCGATCGGATGAGCAGAACATGGACTTTGAATTTATTCCGCTTATGTGCTAGGTCGACCTGGAATATAATATAGACTTAAATGTCTTAAAGAGCATGTCACACACCCCCAAAGATGCCTATATATTGGAGAGACTTGAAGCTCATTATACACACATTGTGTGAAGGATTTTCTTCTCTCTTGATGGCGATGGAGCTGCGTTCTTCGTGCTGCGTATTTATGGAGTGTTCTTTGTTTGGGTTGTTCTGGGGTTATGTGTGACACGCTTGGCTGAATGACCTATTGGAGACTTTGCTGGTAGAAGCATCCTGCTGATCGCCGTAATGCCACCATTCATTATCTCTGTTTTGGCTTGCCTTCCATCGATCTATTAGTATGTTCTATCTGCTTCAGTATTGAGTGCCCTAATCTGAAATGGCATAGACATGTTCGCAAATTAACAATAACACTACCAAAAACACCAAGGCAACATCAACATGCACCCACATTTCTCTTCATAAAACAGCATGTGGCTGAAATACGGAATGAATGCTGATTTCACATTCCCAAAAGTGTTTTACAACAGGCAGAATCAACCAACATAAATATCAATAATAGTTGTAAGTTGTTGCATAGTTGCTATCTGAATTTGTTTCCTTTCTAAACGTTATTTCCTAGATGCAGTAAATAAGAAAAATGAATTGAAAAGTACAAGATTTAACAAAATATCAAGAAAAGTGCCCTACTGCTTCAAACAAAGCCAAATCTGCAGTTCAGTTCAATCATTAAATAGATAATCATGGCAAAAATTAATACAAACACATGATCTGATGGCAAAACATGTCTTGTTAATAAAGAGGCAGAACCTCTGGAAGCTCACAAATGTTCCTAATAGTGTAAGTGGGTTTTGCTGCTCCCAGAGGAAGATCATTTAGACCATGAACGTTGACCCATACCGTTGCCAGAAAACCTGCATTTTTACCTCCCTGAAATACAGAAACATACCTATTTGTAGTAAAACATAAATCCAAATTGGTAAAGTGAAAAGAATGAGTACAGATGCTCATCTCGATACATCTAGAAACGCATATCAGAAAGCATTATCCAGAGAACAGAAATTATCAAAAAAGGAATGATCACGAAAACTATCAACCTAAAACCTACCATACGAAGGATAAAAATAAAGGACATTGTTTACCTAAAAATGTATGTGAGAAAGGTTATCAAAAATGAATATCTCTACGTTTGTTTTTCTTTGTCGCTATACAAGGAAATGCTCGAAGTACAAGACCTGAATATCTGTTTTAAGGTTATCTCCCACCATGACAGCCTGCTCAGGCTTGCATCCTACAAGCTCACAGGCTTTCAAAAAAATGCTTTTATGGGGTTTTTCATGAAGCTCCTCTGTAGATACAAAATGAATGGTTCAGTTTGTGCTGATTTCAATAGTCACATGTTTAGACTCAGAGAGCTCCAGCAAATAACTGAGGGCATTCAACTACTTTTTGGTTGGGAGGTAAAACATAATTTGAGTTCTATGTAAACAAAGGGGAATTAAGATTACTACAGAAAACATAGATGAAATAAGTTATAGAGCACATGTTCTCATATCTAATGTACCTCCACCAACCAGAATTGTGTTGAAAAGGTCATCAGCTCGGCAAGCCAAAAGTTTTGCACGTTGAACCTGATAAATCACCCAAATTACAAGAAAAATTGGTAGAAAATTATAAGTATAGGAGCCATGATCCGTTCAGTATTTCAAACCATTACAAAAAGGAAATGCTTTGAGCTCACCTTCGGATGGCCATTTGTGATGATGCCGACTTTAATTCTATTGAGTAGAATTTTCTTGACCATCTGCACAGATGTAAAGTTCAAATTTAGGAATCAACCCTCATCAAAGCCATTATTCACAATTTCTTGCCATGCAAAGTTTATTAAACCTAAAACTTAACAGCGCGGTCACCATAGACAAACTCAAAAGACTTCCAAGTCTAGCTTAGGCTTCCTAGAGGTTGAAGCACATAGACAAGTTTAAAATCCCAACTTGATCCAGATACATTGAAGATTATCCTTATATGGAAGTGTACAATTCAGCCCAGAAATTATTTCTTCTATAGAGAAGCTTGGGGTTACCAAGGTATTAAGGAGGCATTCTCCAACCTTCTTGGATTACTTCCTCCCAAATATATGATCATGGGAGTAATACAACCTGTTCACAGTCTGAAGTGTATTCTGCTGCTTCTGTGTATTCTGCTGCTTCTGTGTAGCCTTAGGATTTTTTATTTGAGACTTTGCCTCTGCCAAGTTTTCAAAACTAAATTATCAATAGAGAAAATGAAACCCCTGAAATTGTTGTGATCTTCCCTAGCACTAAAATACATATATAGGATATTTTCTAACAATTCTTTATTCCACTTGAAAAATCCACCCTCAAGTCTAAATGGTCCTGAGTTTGAATGAATTCTCTACTAGATAATAAAACAGATAAACTTTGCACCAAGAGATTTGTGTTGCTCTACAGCTCAGGTTGAGGTGGGAATTATAATTACTTCATGTAGAAGTACATTATATCTGATGATGCCATGTGTGCTTTAAATATGGACACTGCATAGACCCATCTAAACCCAGGTCTAATATGTGCATGAGGCTGCAAAGGTCAAGGATGGATATATTGAATTCAAACAAATGCCAATATATTATGCATTGGAATTCAATATATTAAGTATTAAAATTCAATATATGCAACCTCAAGCATTGCAACTTCGAAGGGCATCTCAGAGTAGGTTTTAGATGGGTTTGTGCTGTATATAAACTTCTCCAATTTTTCTGACTAGAGGGGTTACAAAGTTATGGCCAATCCCATCGGTTCATGATACAAGAGTCATGCTAAACCATTTAACCTATAAAATTCCAAATCTTGAAATAGAAAATGTTAAACTAGATCATCTTCTAATAAACAAAATAAATAGGCTCAATTTTACAAACAGATAATTTTTTTGTAATCATGAGGATTTATGTCATTTCAGGCGAAGGACCTTGGCGAGGGAAAATTGCCAATACTGCTGCAACAAACCCATATTGCCCAAATGATGTTTCAGCTAATATCTGAAACCCATTAGAGTAAAGTCACAGGAAGCAAATTAATGGGGTCTTATCCCGCCACTCCCATTTAGAGACACATGAATTGGAAAATGCCTCTAGCCACTAGGCCTGATATGAGTGAAATTTTGAGCTCGTAAACCATGACAATAGAAAAATCCATAAACTGCAATAAACATAGATTTACATTTCAGCCCAGAGCTTCGCCAGATTAAAATCGAATCACATATCACGCAAAACCATAGCAAAGCAAAATTGAAGGCAGATAAACTAGGTGTTTATGAGTTACCGCTTCGACTCCTGGAGACCACTGGAATGAAGTCATTCTGGTAGTATCAAAGCAATGCTGCATCTCCTGTGTGCAAGTTAACAATGGTCAGAATCGTATGATATCTATTCCTCCCAATTACCTTAATCTTTAAACTGCATCCTAGATGAAGTACTGAATATTTACTGCAATAAGGAAGGTTTACTCTTGCAAACTGGATATCGTTGACACCTTGGGCTTCCAGAGCCCTGCACCAGATCTGAGCCCTCCATTCAATCACATCAATCTGAAACTTGAACAAATTTGTTTTAGTAAATCTAGTTCTATAAAGGGATAGTCAACTGCCCTAAGCAATTCCCAATTACAAATTTAATTCCCTGAACAATGCCCAATTACATTATAGCACAATGAGGTGCAACTGAATTGGAAAATTAATTAGAAAGAAGAAAAGAAATAGAGAATGGGGTGACAGACCTGGTTATTGGGATCCCAGGGCTGAGTGATGAAACCCTTAACGAAGGTGTCAATGATGACCTGCTGATCCAGGAAGGGGTGATGCTTATTGAGTAACTCAGTGACTGCCATGTGGGCTGCCCTGTCAGCAGCATGGGTCAAGACCAATGTGTCATCCAGATCAAAAAACACAGCCTCGATGCATGTTTCAGGTCCTGTACCTTCATCTTCATTCAGCTCCATCGGAGTTCCTCTGCCTACACAAGTTGAAGCTCGAAGGGTGTGTATAGGGGCTTGGCTGAGGTAAAGTGTTTAGGGGATTGCTGGCTCGTAGGTACAATTGGTTTCATGTTGGATTTAGCGAAATCTATACCTTGATACGGAAACGGTGAGGGTTTTTTTAATATCAACGGGGTACAGAACTCGCTGGTAAATTCAAACTATTTGAATATGGAAACGGCAAGGTCTTCTTTGAACATGAAGGCGGTACGGAACTCGCTGGTAAATTAAAACTTTGGTCCGTCCAACCTTCACATGGTGTATTATCTGAAGTGGGTGTGAGGATGGCGTTCGTGGAACAAGAAAGTTGTGTTTTTCACAAGTCGTTCTACCTCGGTGGGCATTAAGGTCTATCGTTTTTTATGGTATGTTGCTAATGTTAGTTATATATATTTTTTTTTTGATGGAGATAATATCACAATGTTAAACATCTGATTGACTTCAGAGATGGAAAGGTGTCTACATCATTTCTTGTTTCTGTGGGACTCCTTACATTGGTGAGACTGGTCGGTCTATTAATCAAAGGATCTGTGAGCATGTTGTCGATATCAAACATAGAAAATCTCGCTCATTTGCCTTAGCTGAGCATGCAGAAAAGACTAACCATCATGTTTGCATAGAAAATGCTAAGGTCATTGCTAGGATTGACCATTTCCATCATCGTAAGTTGAGAGAGGCCATTGAAATAGAAAAAAGACTCGTTAATCTCAATAGAGATGATGGTTGAAATATTAGCAGGTGCTGGACGGGCTATAAAATATAAAATTCAGGTTGTGACATCAACCTACCCGTAGGAAACCAGGTCTGTTGGCCACCTGAAAGCGTGAAAAGCATACCAAAACTGAAATTGTTTCATCCGTCTATAAGTCTCATGCGCTATCTGTCCTACTACTGCAGTTTGTACATTTATATAACATAAGAAGAGTTCATATCTAACTAAAAAGTGCATCAAAATTCACAATACTTAAAACTCCTATCCATCTGAGGAGGAAACTGGAGCTGGGTCTTTGACATTGGACCCAGGCATTTCAGCATGCTGAAGCTGCTGGAGCAGCTTCTCCATACGGCCAACTCTATCATCCATTCTGCTTATACGACCAGCTGCCTAATATTGTGTTATCTTGATGTGCTGCAACTGGTTCTAAATATCCTGAAGGCGAGGGTCTATCTTTACTGGGTCTGCCTTAGCATGAGCAGGCAGAAAGCTCTGAATAGCTTTCGCTATAAGACATTTGACTATCCAGTATGTGTGGATAGTCTGATTGAATAAAGTTAGGCGGCCATGGGTATTGCCTGGATCTGTTATAAAATCTAAAATCTCTGCTTCTACCTCATTGTCTTTAGGGTCTGTCTGTATATCCCTTTCCCACCCACGAATTTCTTGACGGACTATGGAGGAATTCCCCATCACATAATTTGCTGCTAAAGTCTCCAAATGCTCCTGGTTGGTTTTGCGACCACGTTTCTTGGGGGCAGGCTCAAACTGAACTTTATGTTTTCCCTTGGCAGCCTCAGCCCTTGACCGTCTTTTTCCCATGGTTGGAAAGATCCTATATAATAACACAGACAGGCAAAATTGAACAACAAAGGAGTGAGGAGCAATATTTATACAACCCGTGTGCCACCTTTGAGTAGTGATGACGTGAGTAACATAGAAACACAGGAAACCAAACCACCAGAGCCACCTATGCAGCCAATGCGGAGAGCCAGAACCGTGGGTGATAGACCCCTTGACTATATACCAAAAGCAATTCCAGAAATTGATGATGCAGATAACCTTAAGCTTAATATACCTCATACAAGAACAGGGGACCGCACAATCTGAAATTGTGAGTCCTGTGCGCAAGATAGACAGAGGATGATGAGTTTGGGGGCTTATGGTCAAATTTAGAGAGCTAAGGGGAGGGTCTGTTTGAATGGCGGAGGAACAGAGAACCCCCATCCTCTTCCAGGAACCCCCCTGAAACACTCTAGGATTGAGAAATTGGGCTTCATATGGCTGCGTCCTGAGGATGCTAGCTCTGTTGTCTGAGACCAAACAAAGAGTAAAAGGAACATGACACTGGTTACTCATTTTAAAGATCTACTTACGGAACCTCTCCCTAACCGCCAGGTAGCTATTCAGAAGATCACCACACACATTCCTCGAGTGATCACTCGAGAACAAAACCTTGCTCTGCTATGAGCCGTAACATTACAAGAGGTAGAAGAGGTGGTCTTGCAGTTACCCAAGAATAAAGCCCTGGGGCCTGATGGGTTTACAAGTGAATTTTTCAAAGCAGCTTGGCCATTCATAGGTCCTGATATTTTAGAGGTTGTGGAAGAATCTTGAAGAAACAAGATGGTATATCCAGTTTTGAATGCTACCTTCCTTACCCTTATCCCTAAGCAAAAAAATATAGATACTCTAGTTGGATTTAGACCAATAGCTCTCTGTAATGTCATCTATAAAATTCTCTCCACTATTATGGTAAATCGTTTAAAACCCCTGTTACCCACGCTAATTTCCCCGGAACAAATTGGTTTCGTGAAAGGAAGACAAATCTTGGACGGAATAGTGGTTGCTCAGGAAGTAATTCATTCTCTCAAGAAAGACAAAAGGAAAGGTTTGTTAATTAAATTGGATTTATCCAAAGCATATGACCGCATAAGCTGGCAGTACCTGATCGAGGTGATGCGAGCCTTTGGGTTTGATGAAAGATGGCTTCAATGGTTGCGCTCATTCATTTCCTCCCCGCATTTCTCAATACTCTTGAATGGTAGTCCTTCTGTTCTGTTTAATAGCTCACGAGGCCTCAGGCAAGGAGATCCCCTTTCCCCATTCCTCTTCATCATCGCTGCAGAAGGCCTAGGTAGACTCATTAAAGCTCATGTAGCAAAAGGGAAGCTACAAGGTCTGAAATTGTGGGGACCTCATCTTCCGCTGACTCATCAACAATTCGTTGATGATATTTTATTATTCTGTATGGCGTCACTAAAAGAATGCAAAACCATCCTCAAAATTCTAGAAGTCTTTATGGACGCTTATGGCACTCAAATCAATAATGACAAATCCAATGTTTATTTCTTTAACTTTACAGTAGCGATGCAAAATTATCTTGCTAGGACCTTAGGGTTTCAACGGGGCTCCTTCCCCCTGAAATACCTAGGTATGTTTTTAAATTCAGGACCCACTTGGATAGCAGATTGGCAAGATATTCTCATAAGAGTGGAGAAAAGGATACAAAACTGGGCCTTCAGAGTCCTGAATGTACCTGGGCGCCTCATAATGTTAAAATCTGTGCTGTAAGCCTTACCCATTATTATTATGCTTATTATCTATTTATTTTATTTTATTTATTTATTTTTTTGACGCAGGATATGTAGTTGGTTATAATGTTATTTTTACTTGAACCTTGACTCTTATAATTAGTTAAATGTTAACTAATTAAATCAATTAATTTAGTAAGAAAGATATACATATATATAACCTCTTTTGGTTAAATAACTTACCATTACATTAATTTAATTGATTAATTAGTTGTATAAATATATTAATTATTTTAAGAATAAATAATAATAATAATAATTAAATAAATAAATAATAGAATAATTATTTTTTCAAAGTCAAACTAGCTGTTACCCTAACGGCTAGTTGAGCCATCTCTACATCTATTTATACTTAATGACTGGATCTGATCTCTCACATAGTCCTGATGATGAACCACACTGGTTGATTCGAAACGCGTCTTTTTTGACCACGTTCCATTTCATGTGATTATTATCGAAAGAATTCCACTAATTTAAATAATGTTATTAAAAATATATTATTTGATTTATTTTAGGTAATTTATTTTATGTTATGCTATTTAAATTATGGTGAATTGGTAATTTGTTGGAGTAATTCACAAGATCAAACTCATACGTGTCACTATAACACCTAGAGTATATCCAATAGTAGTTAAGCTAGATATAATAGATATAATAGGAATTATGACTTAGTAAGAGTTGAGACTACATGAGGGTGGAGGAGCTACTCCTTTATGTTAATTGGGTTTGTCTCGGGTGTTTGGTAGGAATGATTATTATCCTTCTCACCTAGATTCAATTTCTGCAAGTGACATGATGAGTTTTGATGTAATGGCTTCAAGCCTTGTTATTGAAATGAATAATCCTTTGAGAACCAAAACATGTATTATTCTTATTGTTGTTGTGTCGATATCTACAGCCTAGTACAGGGGAGATGTTGTCATGTAAAGTTTACATTGAAAAATAATAAAATAATTATTACACTAACAAATTAAAAAATAGTAGTAACAAAAAAACAATGTCAACCATAAATAAAATCTTCAATTTCTACCTTAATTTTACATCATGTTTATATAGAGAGATAAAGTAATTCAAAGTAAAAAAAATTGAGAGTATTTCGAATTTGATACACTCTGAAGGGATAGAGTGAATGGCTAGATTTTTTGTTTGCAAGATCTATCACATGGTCATCGTCAAGCTTCAACTTGAATCTAATGCAAAAGGCGATCGTATTCTAGGAGACTGACATATCCATCGTGCGAATGCAGTAGATCATGAAGTCTCAAAAGTAATCGCGAACAAGGTGAGGATGCCACCATGTCATCCAACAATCAATATGGTTGTCGTGATTACACAAAGGAGGGAAGGGATCAATTGGGTCACAATGGAATGGAGGTTTGCTCCCTCTGTACCACATTTGAAATCACAATGGCTCAAAAAGGGTCTTTTATGCCTATATGTTGTAGAATCGATACACTTCCTCTTAGATTTGGGTGATAATCTAGAGGTTCGTCGGTATTTTTTCTTTTTCATGTTTCTTTTTACAAAAAGGGACAAAGGGCCAACAAAGCCACTGAAACCACGAAGTGTGGCTTTCTACACCTTTGTCAAGTTGACCGAGGATAGGGCAGTGAGGATTTCTTCGATTCCAAGGTCTCCAACTCCCTACTCCCTTGCATATCTCACTGTGGAGCAGTGCAAAAAACTAGATCTAGTTAGTTACCTGTCAGATATGGTGCCAAAACAAAAGATGTTTGAGAAATTTTAGATCTTTATCAAAAACCTAAGTAGGAAGACCTCCATTTTTTGAATACAGTGTTGGGATCTAGTGGATAAACTAAGCCAATTATATAGAAAAAATTGGGGATACCAAAAGCATTCCAGGTTTTGGAATACAAGGGTATTTTTTCTTTTTCATGTTTCTTTTTACAAAAAGGGACAAAGGGCCAACAAAGCCACTGAAACCACGAAGTGTGGCTTTCTACACCTTTGTCAAGTTGACCGAGGATAGGGCAGTGAGGATTTCTTCGATTCCAAGGTCTCCAACTCCCTACTCCCTTGCATATCTCACTGTGGAGCAGTGCAAAAAACTAGATCTAGTTCGTTACCTGTCAGATATGGTGCCAAAACAAAAGATGTTTGAGAAATTTTAGATCTTTATCAAAAACCTAAGTAGGAAGACCTCCATTTTTTGAATACAGTGTTGGGATCTAGTGGATAAACTAAGCCAATTATATAGAAAAAATTGGGGATACCAAAAGCATTCTAGGTTTTGGAATACAAGGGTATTTTTTCTTTTTCATGTTTCTTTTTACAAAAAGGGACAAAGGGCCAACAAAGCCACTGAAACCACGAAGTGTGGCTTTCTACACCTTTGTAAAGTTGACCGAGGATAGGGCAGTGAGGATTTCTTCGATTCCAAGGTCTCCAACTCCCTACTCCCTTGCATATCTCACTGTGGAGCAGTGCAAAAAACTAGATCTAGTTCGTTACCTGTCAGATATGGTGCCAAAACAAAAGATGTTTGAGAAATTTTAGATCTTTATCAAAAACCTAAGTAGGAAGACCTCCATTTTTTTAATACAGTGTTGGGATCTAGTGGATAAACTAAGCCAATTATATAGAAAAATTTGGGGATACCAAAAGCATTCCAGGTTTTGGAATACAAGGGTATTTTTTCTTTTTCATGTTTCTTTTTACAAAAAGGGACAAAGGGCCAACAAAGCCACTGAAACCACGAAGTGTGGCTTTCTACACCTTTGTCAAGTTGACCGAGGATAGGGTAGTGAGGATTTCTTCGATTCCAAGGTCTCCAACTCCCTACTCCCTTGCATATCTCACTGTGGAGCAGTGCAAAAAACTAGATCTAGTTTGTTACCTGTCAGATATGGTGCCAAAACAAAAGATGTTTGAGAAATTTTAGATCTTTATCAAAAACCTAAGTAGGAAGACCTCCATTTTTTGAATACAGTGTTGGGATCTAGTGGATAAACTAAGCCAATTATATAGAAAAATTTGGGGATACCAAAAGCATTCCAGGTTTTGGAATACAAGGGTAAATTGTTTTAGGACTCTTGCAGGTTTGAAGACTATGACGTGGGAAAGAACTCTACTATCATATTAAATCTAAGGATGGAGGGCAGCTCTTCAATCTAAAGAAATCCCAACAAAAATCCAAATGGATCTACATCATTCAAGGATGCACTAAAAGGGAAGAATGTTGCTCAAGGAAACCAACCTCAAAACATGCCAAGTCCTTACATTGTGGAGCAAGTAGACAAGGCTCCATTAAAAGAATGTAATAAGCCTAGAAATAAAATCTGACTTTGCAGATCTACAAGCCACGACTTTAATTTGTAGGTTTAAAGGTTTTTAGTGAAAACCAGAATACCTATATGAGTAGGTTTACTCTTATTGGACAGATAAGTGTGATATCATTTTTTGCTCTAAAGGCTTTTTCATAGCACACTTTGAGACACATCAAGACAAGGAAAAGGTCATAAATGAAGGTCCATGGTTTTGGGGTCAAGTCAGGCTATTTGTTACACCATGGTTCCCTATGTTTGATGCAACAAACATGGTTGTAAAAACTATGTCAGTTTGGGTGAGGTTGCCAAACCTCCCCCTTCCTTTTTGGCACCACTAAGTGTTAGAGTATCATAAATATTTTGGGAAAATGCAAAAAATAGGCAAGGATAGAACATCAAAATTTATCTTCACCTTTGTCAGGATATGCGTGGAAATCAGCCTTAGCAAAGGTATACCTGATCGTATTATATTAAATCATGAAAATTTCCAGTGGACACAGATTTTAGACTATGAGAATACGACTTTCATATGTCGCACTTGTTTTCAAATAGGGCATCCACATAATTATTTCCCACAAGACAAAAGGGTACCAAAAGGGAAATAGTGAAAAGACCCTAAGAAAAGGGTATGGAAGTTTACAAACAACATAGAATATGAAGAAGGAAAACATAAAAACCCCGAAATATAGCCTCAACCTGACAATTAGCCAAATGGGGGTGAAGGGGATGGGTCTAGATCAATGGAGGTTATCCAGAAAGGTTCTGAATCTACATAAATCACCGCTCCAAAGCAACAGAAGGATAATCTATCCATGGAAAAGGATTCAGGAGGCACAAAGAGAGCTTGTGTATCTAAGAGTTCAGACCCAGATAAGGAAGCTCCTCCACAGATAGAGGGTAAGTAAATGGAAATAGTAACCAATGTTCCCACCCAAGGAGTTTGGGAAAAGGGGGAGAAAAAGAAAGGAAAAAATAAGAAGTTAAGTGATTTTTATCACACTTATCCCCGCTAAATTTTATGTATTTATTATATAGTTCATTTACATTTCTCATGAATCAATTGAAAGGCTGATATGTTTTTGAATGCTCTTGAGCATGTGGAGAATGTAATTTTTTCCTTTAGGTAGAATAAAATTACGATTTTTTTTCGAAAAAAAAAAAAATCAAAGTAAAAAATAATAATAATAATAATTTACTTTTTAGTCTGAGGAAGTTATGTAATTCATTTTATGCTCAATTGACATGTAATATTTAAAACAAACAAAATTCAATATAATATTAAATAACATAATTTTATATCAACTTTATGTGAAAAACAAAATAATATATATATATATATATATATATATATATATATATATATATATATATATATATATATATATATATATATATATATATATATATATATATATATATATACTTTGCTTTTGAGAGTGAATTATAGTTTTTTGTTTTTAATATGGAGTTGATATATAATATATATATAAATATTAACATCACAATTTTTTTAGTGTGAATTATAAATCAAATATTTCAATCTGCATGCTAAATAAAATATTTGAACATCAAATGAGTGAGAGAGTTCTTATTCCATCTAATATGGAGTTGGGATATATATATAACATTTTAAAATATATTAATAAAAAACACACATATATAAAGAGATTGATTTTCTACTTCAAATATGAGAGGCATCTATTAACATTTTAATGTGGAGAAACTAAATCATAAATAAAATATTTCAATTATATTATATAAAATAAGTGGAATAAACAAATTTTATAATTAAAACATTTTGTTAATTTGTTTCTCAAAACTAGCATAGATACATCTTAATTCCAGATTTACGAAGAGCCTAGAGAAATCAAATCTCTCTAGATGCAAACATTTTCTCATGTTTTGCACTCAAAAATAGTTTATATTTTGAGAGATTTGATCCCTCTGGGCACTTGGT
Source organism: Pinus albicaulis (assembly GCA_034641835.2). NCBI lineage: Eukaryota > Viridiplantae > Streptophyta > Pinopsida > Pinales > Pinaceae > Pinus > Pinus albicaulis. The sequence continues at coordinate 552,041,047 of CM076573.1, read as the reverse complement.
AGATCCAGAGTTAAGATTGATCTTATATTATATGAAAGTATTTTCCAAGTGAAGAAAGTAAATTACATAATAAAAAACTGTCAATCTTATTATATGATAATAACAATAAAGATATTTATTTTTTATTATAAATCGTCCATAGAACTATTTAGCAAAAAATGTTTGTTTAGTTAATTTATAAAATGAATAGTAATGAAGACTTGTTTATGCTTATAAATTATTAATGAAGTCATAAAAATGGTTTTCGTTATTAGTTGACAACAAACCAAAAATATTGATGTAATGCCCCTAGAGCCCAAGGTTGACACACACCCAAGAAACATGCAATATTTATGTTGCTAAAGACTGACTTTGCAGATATACACGCCACGACTTTTTGCTCCACAATGTAAGGAATTGGCATGTTTTGAGGTTGGTTTCCTTGAGCAACATTCTTCCCTTTTACTGCATCCTTGAACAATGTAAATCCATTTGGATTTTTGTTGGGATTTCTTTAGATTGAAGAGTCGCCATGCATCCTCAGATTTAATATGATAGTACAGTTCTTTCCCATGCCATAGTCTTCAAACCTGCAAGATTCCTAAAACAATTTACCCTTATATTCCAAAACCTGGAATTCTTTTGGTATCCCCAAATTTTTCTTTATAATTTGCTTAGTTGATCTACTAGATCCCAACCTTGTATCCAAAAAATGGATGTCTTCACACTTAGGTTTTTTATAAAGATCTAAAATTTCTCCAACCTATTTTTTTTTTTGGCACCATATCTGACAGGGAATGAACTAGATCTATGTTTCTGCACTGCTCCACAGTGAGATATGCAAGAGAATAGGGAGATGGAGACGTTGGAATTGAAGAAATCCTCATCGCCCTATCCTCAGTCAACTTGAAAAAGGTGTAGAAAGCCACACTTTGTGGTTTCAATGGCTTCGCTGGCCCTTTGTCCCTTTCTGTAAAAAGAAACACGAAAAGGAAAAAATACCAACGAACCTCTATATTATCACCCAAATCTGAGAGGAAGTGTATCGATTCTACAACATATAGGCATAAAAGACCCTTTTTGAGCCATTGCAATTTCAAATCTGGTCTAGAGGGAGAAAACCTCCATTCCATTGTGGCCCAATTGAGCCACAACATTGTAGATATACAAGCCACGACTTTAATTTGTAGGTTTAAAGGTTTTTAGTGAAAACCAGAAGACCTATATGAGTAGTTTTACTCTTATTGGACAACAAAGTGTGATATCATTTTTTGCTCCAAAGGCTTTTTCATAGCACACTTTGAGACACATGAAGGCAAGGAAAAGGTCCTAAATGAAGGTCCATGGTTTTGGGGTCGAGTCAGGCTATTTGTTACACCATGGTTTCTTATGTTTGATGCAACAAACATGGTTGTAAAAATTATGTCGGTTTGGGTGAGGTTGCCAAGCCTCCCCCTTCCTTTCTAGCACCACTAGGTGTTAGAGTATCAAAAATATTTTTGGAAAATACAAAAAATAGACAAGGATAGAACATCAAAATCTATCTTCACCTTTGTCAGGATATGTGTGGAAATCAACCTTAGCAAAGGTCTACCTAATCGTATTATATTAAATTGTGAAAATTTCCAGTGGACACAGACGTTAGATTATGAGAATACGACTTTCATATGTCGCACATGTTTTAAAATAGGGAATCTACATAATTATTTCCCACAGGACAAAAGGGTACCAAAAGGGAAAAAGAGACAAGCCCCTAAGAAAAGGGGATGGTAGTTTACAAACAACATAGAATATGAAGAAGAAGAAATGGAAGGAAAACATACAAACCCATAATCATAGCCTCAACCTGACAATCAGCCAAATGGGGGTGAAGGGGATGGGTCTAGATCAATGGATGTTATCCAGAAAGGTTCTGAATCTACATAAATCACCGCTCCAAAGCAATAGAAAAAGAATCTATCCATGGAAAAGGATCCAGGTGGCACAAAGAGTGTTGAATTTTGCAACAAGAAATAGTGAAATTGGCATCCATAAACAATATGACAACTCCTACACTAGTGTGGGACCACAGGTCATGTAGTGATGGTTCCTAGCGATACATTAGAGTGAAATTCAATTTATTTAATAAATTGGAAATGTGTCTAATTTAATTATCCCTTAATTAAATTGGACAGTAAAATGTAATCTTATCTCATAATCACTTGTAATAGTTAATTGAGTATGATAAACTCAGTTAGCTCATGAATTTTGAGTTGAGGGTAGTTGGCGAGGCATGCAGAGTGATTCTATGTGTTTTAGAGTTCAAGTTGCAGTTAAGTGCATGAGTTTAATGCATCAGAAATCAGTTAACTCAGTTAAGTGAGTTAAAGTCAATTGAACTAGTTGTAACTGTTTGTTGCACTAGTGAGAGGTCAAGTGAATTAAATCAGATTTAATTCACATGCAGTTATCTGTCATGCAACTGATGATTTACTATTAATATTTTCATGCATGTCAGTTCCACTGGAGACCCAGTTGAGACAAAGGTTAAAGGGAAGTTGACTATCAGTTGTATTATTAGCAAACTACCCAGATGCAGTTAAAACACCACAAGATTGCCCATGATACTTGCGTAGTTGAAGAAGGTTGAAATTACTAAGGAATAGGGATTGCATTCCTCATGAATTGCATGAGAAAGGTAGGCTAAAGACAGGCTAAGAATTGGCTAAGTGTTGGCCTGATTTTGTCTGGATCAATGTGAGACGATAGGCAGATTGCAAGAGACTCTTGTGAGAAGAGTGCATTGTAATTGTTTCATGATTCCTTGTGGAATATACAATAGAAGATAGAGGGGATTTGAGCAGTAAGATTTCCCCATAAAATTATCTCTATTGTGGTTTGATTTGATTCTTTCTTTGCTTATTGTGATTGGCGATTGTGTTTAATTTCTACAATTGATTTGTAGAAGGATCCAGTGTCTAGCTTTAGTACATTGTTGGATCGGATTGAATCCATTGATATACATATGTTTGTATAATTTCGACATGGTATCATAGCACAAGAAATCACTATAGTGAAGAAGAAATTGAGTTTGTGACTGAATAGAATTTGAATTTGCAAAAGTATTCTTGGTGCGACAAGCGGAACAGGATCGAAATGGCTTTCAATGGCTTGAGATTGGAGTATGTACTCGAGGGAAGCTCTAAATATATTGTGTGGAAAGATAGTATGGAGGTAGTACTGGAGGACAATGGATTGAAAGAATTCATTGATAATGGCATTCCCGAACCCGCTTCAGCAGATGCCGCAAATCTTGATGCTTGGAAAAAGAAGGTTGCAAGGGCTAGGAGGATCTTACGAGACCTCATTGTCTCAAGTCTCCATGGAAAAGTGACTCCATATGAAATGTGGAAGGCTTTGAAAGATCTGTTTCAGAGCAGCAGTGGTCATAGAAAATTGGCACTGAAGGGCAAGCTCAGGAAAATCAAAATGGAGAAACACGACACTATTCTGAAATATATAACCAAGATCCAATGTCGAGATGAGCTTGGGAGCTTCGTAATTACTGTCGTGGATGATGACTTGGTGAGCCTAGCTCTTCTAGGACTTCCCAAGAGTTGGCATAGTTATCAGGACTCTGTCAATGGGAGGGAGAAGCTACCAGATTGGGAATGACTTTGGTCGGATTTGGTGCAAGAAGAATTCAGGAAGAATACCGGGGATGGATCTTCATCTAAGAATCATGATGAAGAAGATTGTGCTTTGGCTTCCAAGGCAAAGAAGGGGAAAGGAAAGAAATTCCATTCCAAATCTGAGTCCGGAAAAGATGGCAAGAAATGCAACATGTCCAGAGTGAAGTGTTTTCATTGTCACAAGCATGGACATTATGCCACTAATTGTCCACAAAATAAGAAGAACAAGAAGGCTTCAGGATTTGCAGTTGGTGAGGCTTTGGCCTCGCAATTTCAGCTTGACTTCTTGCTTATTTCATGCATGGTGTCAAGTGTAATGGGATCCGTGTGGTACTTGGATAGTGGTGCATCCTTTCACATGACGGGAGACAAAGAACTTTTCAGTAGCTTGGAGGAGAAGGACCTCTAAATGCATATCGAAATGGGTGATGACGGTCGATATAGTGCAACAAGGATTGGTACAGTTACCTCCTAGAGATAGTCGGGTAAACCCTTCTTATTAAAATATGTAATGCATGTACCAGGCTTGAAGAAAAATTTAGTTTCAGTCACAATGTTGGAGGGTAGAGGCTATGATGTTTTTTTCAGTGAAGGAAAATCTTTCCTTCGACACAAAGCAATAGGACAAGCCAAGAAGATTGGGATTTGTGTGAAGAATCTCTATAAACTTGATGTAGATGGTTTCACAGCATTGATGGGTAAGGAGGACGAAGTGGTGAGTCGGGATGAGGGTGATTTATGGCACAAGAAATTGGGCCATCTACACCACTAAGCTTTGAAGGTCATGCAACAAATTTCTATGAGGCTTCCAAAGGGTACATTTGCGCAGATAGACACATGCAAGGGATGTACCATGGGGAAGTGTGAGAAAGCCATGTGATTGTCCCTTGAGAGGGAGCTTAATTTACATGCAGATGAAGAACTCTTGGTTCCTAAGGATGAACCTCAAGAGGTGGAGCAACCACAAGATGAGGATCATGGAGTGGCATATATCACTCAAGCAGAGAACTCCAGGAGGAGGAAATTTCGAGCCAGATGAGCAAACAGAGTACATGCAGTTATACCTCCAGGTGTGAGGTGGGGCGATGTGAAAAATTAATCCCAATAAGAAATTTGGACAGGGTTCATTGAGATGGTGTGTCTCATGGATCAAACCTAGGAGCCCACAGTAAAATAGTAGCAAGAAGGATCGGTTAGATTGATGCAATCAGATGTCAGGAAGACATAAATCAGAGTGACAGGTATCAGATACTAGAGCGCATATCAGAGTTGGCAGCAATGCAGAGTGCTGGATGCAGATGTCAACAACGTAAAGAGTTCAATAGATATTTGCAGTTGCTAGCAACAATCAGAAGACTCTGATGACAGATGAATTATATTGATTCAATTGTTTGGAGGCTATTCAGTTTCATAAGTGTTGCATGCAAAAGTTGCATGTGTGAGAAACACTAGAGAAGTGTTGCATGTGCGAACAACACTAGAGAAGTGTTGAATGCAAGAGTTGCATGTCGCATGAAAGAGTTGCATGTCGCATGCAAGGACATTCCAAGGTACTGGATCAGGACAGATTGATTCCTTTCTTGTTGAGAGAGAGTGTTGAATTTTGCAACAAGAAACAGTGAAATTGGCATCCAGAAACAACATGACAACACCTACACTAGTGTGGGACCATAGGTCATGTAGTGATGGGTCCTAGCGATACATTAGTGTGAAATTAAATTTATTAAATAAATTGGAAATGTGTCTAATTTAAATATCCCTTAAGTAAATTGGACAATAAAATGTAATCTTATCTCATAATCACTTGCAATATTTAACTGAGTGTGATGAACTCAGTTAGCTCATGAATTTCGAGTTGAGGGTAGTTGGGTGAGGCATGCAGAGTGATTCTATGAGTTTTAGAGTTCAAGTTGTAGTTAAGTGCATGAGTTTAATGCATGAGAAATCAATTAACTGAGTTAAGTGAGTTAAATTCAGTTGAACTAGTTATAACTGTTTGTTGCACTAGTGAGAGGTCAAGTGAATTAAATCAGATTTAATTCACATGCAGTGATATGTCATGCAACTAATGAATTACTATTAATAGCTGCATGCATGTCAGTTCCAGTGGAGACCTAGTTGAGACAAATGTTAAAGGGAAGTTGACTACTAATTGTATTATTAGCAAACTGCCCAGATGCAGTTAAAACACCACATGATTGCCCATTATACTCGCGCAGTTGAAGAAGGCCGAAATTCCTAAGGAATAGGGATTGCATTCCTCATGAATTGCATGAGCAAGGCAGGCTGAAGATAGGCTAAGAATTGGGTAAGTGTTGGCTCAATTTTGTCTGGATCAGTGTGAGACGATAGGCAGATTACAAGAGGCTCTTGTGATAAGAGTGCATTGTAATTGTTTCATGATTCCTTGTGGAATATACAATAGAAGATAGAGGGGTTTTGAGAAGTAAACTTTCCCAAGGAAATTATATGTGTCGTGGTTTGATTTGATTCTTTGTTTGCTTATTGTGAGTGGCGATTATGTTTAATTTCCGCAATTGATTTGTAGAAGGATTCAATATCTAGCTTTAGTACATTGCTTGATCGGATTGAATCCATTGATATACATATGTTTGTATAATTTCTACAAAGAGAGCTCATGTATCTAAGAGTTTGGACCCAGATAAGGAAGCTCCACAGATAGAGGGTAAGTAAATGGAAATAGTAACTAATGTTCCCACCCAAGGAGTTTGGGAAAAGGTGGAGAAAAAGAAAGGAAAAAAGAAGAAGTTAAGTGATTTTTATCACACTTAACCCCACTAAATTTTATGTATTTCTTATATATTTCATTTACTTTTCTCATGAGTCAATTGAAATGCTTATATGTTTTTGAATGCTCTCAAGCATGTGCAAAATGTAATTTTGTCCTTCAGGTTGAATAAAATTACGATTTTTTTTTCGTAAAAAAAATCAAAGTAAAAAATAATAATAATAATTTACTTTTTAGTGTGAGGAAGTTATGTAATTTATTTTATGCTCAGTTGACATGTAATATTTATAAAAAAAACAAAACAAAACAAAAAAGCAACAACAATATCATATTAAATAACATAATTTTATATCAACTTTATGCGAAAAACAA